>OX328126.1:22616516-22941516 GCA_946811695.1 Gonocerus acuteangulatus
TTCAACGTGGCTATTAGTAGTGCTATTAGTAAAGGAATAGTAGCAGCTATTGGTGGGGTTCGTCCTTTGGTGAAAAATATAAAAATAAATTCTCGAAGAGAAAATAGATTTAACGTGCCACAACAGGAAACTGACTGTATCATAGTGACTTCTCCCACCTTCTCAACGTTCGCTCTTGGACACACTATAACAACGTTTCACATTTTCTTACCTTCTTTTAGTCAAATACTCGTTTTACTGTTATAAGTAATTAAAATAAGCTACAACCTGTTAAAACGTTAGATAAATAGATACAAAACCCCATTCAAAAGAGCAAAACTAACAATTTTGAAGTTTTAAGCACTTATTTCACGGATTTAGGTACATCACCCCATCGAAAAAAACATTAGAACCTTTTTTGTAGAGACTTTAGTAAGCTTTCGAATAGTTACCTTCCACTTACCACGATTTCGTAACCGTTTTTGAGATATTTTAAAAAATATACGAAAATCCCAAAACTTTTCATGCCTGTTAATAAAATATTTTATTTCTAGTACTTCCTTAACTCCAAACGGAACCAAAATTTACCTATCATAGATTAGATGAATATCAAACGTCTGGAACAAGTTAATCGTTTCAAAATACCCAAACTGAAAATTAGTTAGGAAAAGTAGGTGTTTTAATGTTTCTAAAAAACGGTTACAGGTATCGCTTTAAAATGCTTTCATTCGTGTTTCTACGTTAAGAAACCTATAAAACGAGAACCTGCAAGCAAACGAACTCGAAAACGTAAGCGTTACGATTTTTTTCGCTCAAATTTCGCCCAAAAAGCATCTTCCGGGAGACATATTCTGCCATAAATGTTTGTACCAAATTTCATCAAAATCGGTCCATTTTTGAGCCAGCTAGAGAGCGAACAGACAAATATGTATGTATGTACAAATTTGAACCACCGTTTTATTATTAATATATGGGATCTCAAACATGAAATTTTCGTGTTGGCACTTCTGGATTGCAACCTCATAAGCGGGGTTCCTCCCTATGGAGGGAGGGAGGAACCACGTTAAACCTCATCTCTTTCTGAATGTATGAGCTTGTATAATATCAAAATGTCACCAGAGACTTTCCTCATCCATATATAGGCGTGTTTCCTCATCTAAACGTCCACCATCCACCCGGATGGAACAAAGAGACCAGCCAGGAGTGTGCTAATGGTGATTCGTCCATTGTAACCGCGTTGAATGCCCAGGTAATCACCTGCTTTGTCGGGTCTTAGCTTCCGTTCCACCATCATTAACACTTGCTGGCTACATTGAGACTGCTCTTTCAACGCCGACTTGTTGAGTACTTTAGCGCTACTTAAAGCTCTGCACTTTCCCATATGTCCGCTAATTGTTAAGTACCTGACAGCCGTTTTCCCAAAATGTCGCATCTGGTTATTCAATCTGGTTTCAAAGTGCTATTACCTTAGAGTGTTTTCTTAAAATATACATCTCCTAAGAAATATGTGCCATTAAAAAGATATTTATGTGAAATGTTGTCGCTAACCGGAAGCTTTTATTTATTTCTACTTTTTACGCGGTTCCTCTCTCCCCCGTAGGGAGGAAACCCGCTTATGAGGTTCACCTTATGACGCAATCCGGAAGTGCCGACTAGAAACTTTCATGTTTTAGAACCCATAGATCTTGAATATAACAGTGGTTCAAATTTGTCGAAAATGGTCTGATTTTGATGAAATTTGTTACAAAATTTTTTCGTCTAATATATATATAATATATATATATATATATATATATATATATATAGAGAGAGAGAGAGAGAGAGAGACGAAATTGAATCGTGATCTATGGGGTCTGAATCCAGAAATTATCTGGTCTTCACTTCCGGATTACGTCGTAAGGTCAACTTCAAAAGCCGGTTTCTTCCCTATGGAGGGAGGAACCGTGCTAAAAAGAAGTTTTTTTTGTAAAGAACTTTTAGAATGGCATATTTCTGGAAAGGAGTGAGATAGAAATGTGTGGTTGGTAGTGTTAAGCTACATTTTATGTCTAGTTTCACCCCTTGGAGAATCGTTAATAACTTGCGATAAACCCTGTATATATATAGAGGATATTATGCTACTGAGAATAAAGAATAAATAATTAATGAATTAATGTACTATATTATAACAACATACAATGTATATAAGAAAGGAGGGGATCGATATGTAATTGTATGGATAAATAAATATAACTACATAAAATGTATAGCAAAAAAGTATGAATAATCAATGAGATAAGTGAATAAGAAAATCTTTAAAAGGAGAATGTAATATCCCGCGAAATAAGGATGGGATATTGGATTGGAGTGGAGAAAAACAAGATTCTGCTTGAAAGATAAGATTTAGGGAATGAATAGAATTGTATGCGAGTTTCCGAGTCAGAACAAATACCACTCCATCTTGGGGTTGTCTCCCTCTTCTCCTCTTCAACACTAAACATAATCCTCATAACACTCCCTCAGGGAATAACTATTTATATCTTACACTCTTTCCTTCGGTGTATTCTCTTTTACAAATAGGAGTCTGTGGATTTTAGATTACTTTAATCATTTGTGTATTGTTTAATACATAATTAAACATAATTATATTTTTTTAATATTTAAAATCTGTACAAATTATAAAGTGCACAATGATCAACTATGTTGATACAGATATTGACCAAAATGGAAAAATTAGAATAAAATAAAATTAATACAAAATTTGGAAGAAGCCAACCATTGTTTGCACTTCACTAGCTGTTTAACTAAATATTTCAATATTCCATAAGGGTCAGGCAAGTAAATTATCTCGGAGCCACTGTCTCTTAAGCCGCCTCGGAGGATTGTCTGGATGGAATTGAGTAGATAAGGGCCAACCTTCAGGATTAGGATGGAAAGACAATTTGTAGTGAAACGCAGTACATAGTACATATAGTAAATAGAAAAATGTTACAGTTACAATAATATGGATTAAAGGAAATTTAGGACTATTAGGAAACGATCCAGATGAATTAAATACTTTCAAAGTCTGCTTTTAAGGACACGGCATTGCGAATGACTTACTTTAAACTTACATCACGGACTATAAGAGCCCAGCTAAGAGACGAATCAATGCTAAAATTTGACGAACGATGTACGAAGCCATCCAAAGGAAGACACGAAAATTAATACTCATATAACTTAACAGACAAAAATTAACACTTAACAATTTTAAAATAACACAATTCATATCAGGACATGGACCGACGAAAAATCATCCCACCTCTAACAGGCGGAATGATGGTCATTTTGACCATAAAGAGTCATTTCTGACCTATGGTGCCGTTGACTTTTTTCTTCCTCATGACTCATAGATTCGGAATATGCAATAAACCAAATTGACTTTCAATAACATTTTAAGGTCAATTTTGCGGGGGTCAATAAGGGGGTTATTTTTTCCGATCTCGCATGGGAGAATTGTCTGGCCATTGGATGGCCATTATTTTTGTGACACCCTGTACATTACTGGATGGCGCTAAGACTCATTAAAAGCATCACCTTACAGGACAGAACACGGCCCGCTGGCTAACGCGACTTAAGTCTTAACTATTTTCAGGAATAATTACATTCTTTAAACAATTGGACCTTAAAACATCCAACGAATTCATCTGAATATACAAATACTGTATTATTATATAGTATATATTTATTTGTTCTCTTAGTTCACTTCGTTAGTATTTACAATAATTGTTAAATCAAAGAAATTATTCTTGTATGTACGAATCGAAATACGTATAGTATCCAGAAAGGCTGGAATGCGTACTTCAAAATGAACTTCAACGCGGATAACAGGAAAACCTCCTTCAAAATATGTTTGGTGGACTTTTCCAGCTTGGCTGCAAAAAAAAAAAAAAAAAAAAAAAAAATGAAACTAGTCTCAAACAGGATTCGAACACACATCTCCTCCCTAACGCCCCTTCGACATAACCATCCAGCCACTGGAGATCCAACAGGATTCGAACACACATCTCCTCCCTAACACCCCTTCGACATAACCATCCAGCCACTGGAGTTCCAACAGGATTCGAACACACATCTCCTCCCTAACACCCCTTCGACATAACCATCCAGCCACTGGAGATCCAACAGGATTCGAACACACATCTCCTCCCTAACACCCCTTCGACATAACAATCCAGCCACTGGAGATCCAACAGGATTCGAACACACATCTCCTCCCTAACACCCCTTCGACATAACCATCCAGCCACTGGAGATCCAAAAACAGGTACTTTTCAATAAAAGGACCAATATTTGTCTTTTTTGTACATAATTTATTTATTTATTTAAATTTTAACGTCTACTTATTATTAACTAAAAATTTTAGGACGGGTTATCTATAGGTTGCCACCTTTATCTAGCCAGGATAGGGCTGATGCCTTTTCGTTTTTCTAAAGAAAAGCCACCACCCCTAGTGGGAATCGAAAACACGACCCTTGGCACGGAGTGTTAAGTGCTCACGACCACTGAGCCTTAATCAATATAAATATTCTCGGAATTATGAATATTTATTTAAAGAAAAAATTGATTTTTTTCACTCACCAATATATGTTTATCAATGTGTGAATTATTCTGATAATCAGTTATTTAACACATTCTTTTTCATACTTCCAGCAAAATGGTGCCTCCACAATTTCGTGCGCCGGGCGTATACTTGGGTTAATATTCTTTAGAGCAGGACGTGCTGTTACTTCAGTTGTATGTTTAGAGTTTATAAATTATAACTTATGTTTAAGAAGGTGTTAACATTTAAATGACCTAGTACCATGTTGATGTCAGATATACGGCGAAAATTCGAAATAGATTGAACGAACAATTATTCTCGCGCGAACCTCCAGAGGCGCTCACAAGCAGTGTACCGACAATCATTTAATTATTTGTGACCTGTATTCTACGAAACACACAACTAACGTAGCAGTGTCCTATCATAAAAAAAATAGTATAAAGCACAAAGGCGCCATCTGTTATTAAAAACTTATAGAGGAGTCCACTTATTTCTGGGAGATGGACATAAATTCTACTTAGCTAGGCTTTTATTCATATTAGGGAGGCAGTGGAACGGGAGCCAAACCACGCAGCGGTGCTGCCCTCTGTGGTGGTAGGCCAAAAACTCTAGAGAGGGGAAAAGTTGGCTATAACAGAATTACTTGTCACTCCTAACATAGGCCCCAATAAATCTGCTACACTCGCCAGCATGTCTCACCATCTTCTTCTAAGCCAATATTTTTTTTCTCTAGTCCAACTTTTCTACTCATTTCCTAAAGAGCACTGGAAACACCTGTTTATGGCAAAAGTATTAAATACACTTTTCTGTGACTTTCCTATAATTAACAATGAACACACAAATATAAGTACATTTTATTGTATTAGTGTGCACCTACATTGGTCCCGATCCGATAGCTACAGACTGTCGGAAGAAAAACAAACGCAAGGATCTCAATGGAGGTGCCTACATTGGTCCCGACCCGACCAGACCCGATCCGATCCAATTCGATGACTACCGAATCTTGGCCGTTGAAACTTGTTTGTTTCTAGACCGATTTAGGACGACCGACGCAAAATAACGCCAAGCGACATATAGCACTAGTATTTCTAAAGTGACACAACTCAAAATAAAACTCTACTGAAAATGTGTCACTCTTACCTATGTAGGGAGCTAGCATTAAGACAGGATGGGTGAAAAAAGACCTTCTGGTTTACAAGCTCTGTAGCTAGGTACATACAGTTTTGATAGTTGATAAAGATATATTTACCGTGTCTTTCAAAGTCCTAAATATGACAGTTTACATAAAACCGATTTTTGAGTTGTGTCACTTTAGAAATACTAGTGGGATATTGTGTTTCCATAAAGTCAACAGCCTCTACATCGTAACCGATTTCAATGCTTTTTTTTTTTTTCTTTTTTTTTATGACATTACGGAAATATGTTTATAACCTTCCAACGTATATAGTCTTCTAGCTACCTTTCTTATAAATTATTTTAAAATATGAATACTAATGCTTCTCTTATCGTAGTGTAAGAGTTAAAAATGAATTTTTACACTAAGTTTTTTTCGGGACTAATATACTTCCGGAAGATTGATTGGCTTCTCAACTTCTCTTTCACACCTTTAACGAGGTAATCGAAGGTTTCTATGATTATTAGGTAGTATTTTTTAAATTAATCACTCGTTTTCCCTTCACTATGAGTTCATTACTGATGAGCTGTAACTAGATCGGATCGGCTCGGGTCGGGACCAGTGTAGGCACTCATGTCGGACGTTGTGGATCAAACGAAATGCGGGTCCAATATAGGTGCAACTTAATATGTATATATATATATATATATATATATATATCATATAATTTCTTTCAATAAAGGCATGATAAATTATCTATTGAACAGCCCGAATGATACCTTAATGTGAGCCAATTCAAAGGAGATTTTCATTTTACTGTTAGTTTTTTAAGTCAATACGATAGGAGAAGCGGAAGGTATTGATTCGTTGTCTTAAAAGTCTGTTACCAGACAGAGTTCTGTATATTTATTCTTCAGTTAAATACATGAAAATTCTTCGGATAAGAAATAGAGTAACAACAAGTGAGATTAAGTATTTTAATATTTGAAATAAAAAAAAAAAAATAAAAAAAAAAAAATAAAAAAAATAAAATAAAAGAAGAAAGCTTTATTTTACGGTACTCAAAATAGCTCGATTCTTTAAAAGATCCACCCTTGAAGATCAATTCTTTAAAAAGATTGGCCCTTGGATATCCATTCAAAAAATCGATATTACATGTTTAAAAGATCGACCTTTTAAAAGATCTATTTCGATCGCCCATCTCTACATCAGAGGTCCCCCTTTTTTTTTGTATTTTTTTTTTTTTTTAGTGACTATCGACTCCTAGTACTACAGAGGAACATATTTATGCTCTAATAGTAAATATGTAAAAACGAATTCAATTTTATTATTGGAAGTACTTCGATACAACATACTACTTTTATTCGTAAGGGAAAAGCTTCAGTCAAATGGAGCGTACAAAGCGTTTTACTGATTCTTTCCTAAAACTGAAAACTGGGAGCCAGGAGTCAAACTGAGAGTAATAAAATTGGATAGCTGTGAGCCGATAAAGCTGAGCTTAAAATGAGATTGCGCGACTAGTGATAGGCCATAAAGTGTTGGGGTGGGTGAAGAATTCTAGCTTGGGCGAAGGGTTTTGAGTTATTATAACGAGTTTCCTATCGACAGCGAGCTATAAAGCTGTCGCTTTGTATTTCCTTTGTACACTTTCATCATGTGCTGTACAATCATTTGTATTTTACACTCTCGTGCGTTTTTTTTTCTTTATGAAATGACTTCTGCAATATACGATAGAAGGTTGAGTATTTCTCATTTGTCAAATCAAGAATATTACCTACTCTCTCATATACAAGCATAGGTGGGGGGGAGAAGAACTAATATTTTTCTTCACTTTTTAAAGTACTAACTGCATTGAAAATATTGTAATATAACATTACTGAAGTTTGAACTCACGGGGAAAAACACTTTTTCTTGAATCAACTATATATTTGGGGTCTCCCATGGTCTAGTGGTTAGCGCACTAGATTCATAAGCGGGAGATCTCAGGGCTCGCTGAGAAAATTCCTGGCTGCACCCTGGAGGTCGGCGCTAATGGCCACGATTTGTCGATGCGCCGTTTAAAAAAAAAACAAAAAAAAAAACTATATATTTGTCAAGTACTACTCACTCATAATTTTAGTTTTCTTGACCGTTCACCTGTCAACAATTATTTTTAATTGGACAGCATAAACAGAAATTACAGAAAATAAGTTTGGAGCCAACGGCCATAGCTACGTTGAATACACCGGTTCCCGTAGATCACCGAAGTTAAGAAACGTCGGGCGTGGTCAGTACCTGAATGGGTGACCGACCACGTGCTGTTGGCATTATAAAAGGGTGGCAACCTATAGATAGCCCGGCGCTAATGGCCAAGATGTAGATGTGCCGTAAAAAAAAAAAAAAAAAAAAAAAAAAAAAAAAAAAAAAAAAAAAAAAAAGTTTGGATTAGAAAAACTGTTCTCATTAAAGACAAATTTAATGGTAATTGCAATCCACCAAAACTTTGTGAACATTTATTCGGAGTTGGTTTGAATGAAAAAATGCTTCCAGAAAGCAGACCAACGTGACTCAGAACTCTCCATGTGCAACTGACACTGCAAATGTCGCAATATCATCAAATATGCAGAGCAGAACGGCATAATGAACTGAAACTCTTCGAATAAAAAGTACATCAATCATACCGAGAGGGGTAAATTTAATTGCGCCGACGCATTGTGACTTTTGATACGGCTCCTATTAGAGGGAAGAGATTCTAGCTGGAACATATTAATCTCTGTATAATCGGATATTGAATGCCCCTCTTCAAGGCCTAATCCAATAAAGCTACACTTTTCATTATGTGTTGCCCAAGAGGCGGTCGAGCGGCACCTCAAGGGGTGTGGGCACCCTTCCATTAGTACGGCTGATATACAGCACTTACAAACAGATTCAATTACTCTAAAATCTAGTTAAAAACAAACGTTGTAACACATTCCATTTCAATATAATTATTGAGAGTTTACATCCTGCGAGCAATGATAACAACTGTATACAACTGTAAAATAACGGCCGATGTGGGAAAAAAACCATTAATTACATATGGAATCAGTAGCTCAAAACAATTTTGAAAAGGGTATTCTTAACTTCGTTAACGCAAATTCATTTTTCGATAAAAACATATGTTCTCAATTATTATATTTTTAACAGTTAACGTATTAGGTTATTTAGTTTAAAGCGACTTTTTAATTTATATTTATATTTTACATTTTTTCCTATTATGGCCATACCTGCTATGCGTTTCCGCGCGCTACGCTCGCTCAAGAAGATATCAAAACTCTAGTCAATCCGACTCGCTAAAATAAATAGAATTCTATTAATTTTAGCGAGTTTTTTTAATCGTTTATTTGTTCTAAAAAAAAAGGGAAAAAAGTCGCTAAAATTAACAGAATTCTATTAATTTTAGCGAGTCCGATTGACTAGAGCTTTGATATCTTCTTGAGCGAGCGTATCGCGCGGAAACGCATAGCAGGTATGGTAATAATAGGAAAAAATTTAAAATGTTCTATAGGTTGTGAAGCTTACTAAACATCCATGGTGCAGTAGTGGATTCTTACAGTGGTCCCTGAAATGAAAAAAAAAAAAAAAAAAAAAAAAAATTCGGTGCAGGCGGGACTCTATTTGAATGAAACACCAAGGCGTTAGTCACTGGACCACTAAATTCCCAGTGATCGCGAAATCGAGTGAAACATCGTTGTACCTAAACTGTGGAAAGTAAACATTCGAAATCTTAATAAAATTCCTACAGAAAAGGTTTAGGCGTAAATTTCGATAGGACCAATATAGTCGGTGGAATCGGTGCTTTAAGTTTCGGAATTGTTGGTTTTGTTCTGGAAAAATATAATTTTATTCTAAGTTTTTCAAATGAAATGTGGAATAGAATTTTAAGGAAACAGGCCAAGACGGCCTGGGCACCGGCGACTAGGACATTTTTTATAAAATGCTTGCCCAATAAATTTAAAATATATTATATAAACTTTCGACATCAGTTTTTTAATTTATGGAATCTTTTAACAGTTATAGTGAAACATCTAATGCTTAGCCACCTAAATCATCAGTCTTGAAGCGACTCTTGGTTGCAGAAGGTTCGCCTTTTTACGGGGTTGACTGTAGAATTACTTATTGGCGTTTTATTCCTGAATATGCATCAGTACATATCGTCCCTACCATGTCAAACTATCGAATATGCAAATAGGAGGAAATTAGACAACGAACATATTCTATCCATTGTCGAAGCAATATATTGCAAAATGGTCTTATTCTATACTTTATTTAAGGCATTAAAGGCTATTCTAAAGGTGTTTGAGTTGTGACAATTTTCGACAAGCCGTACCATCCACAATCCAAGAGCAAAGTCTCGAATCTGAAAAACGAGATTTTGCATATTCGATAGTTTGACATGTTAGGGACGATATGAAACCGATAAAGCTTATTCAAACAAAGTGCCAAAGTAATTTTTTAAGGCGCATCTACTTCTAGGTCCGTAGCGCCGGGCATCTTGGTAGCCTTTATAAACACCAGCAGGGAATTTTTCACTAAGCGAATCGCTGAAAAATCAACCTCCCACAGGCGAAACTCGAACCCATATTTCAAGCAGGAGAATCCACCGTGCTAACCACTAGTCCTCAGGCAGATCCTGCCTAAGTAATAAACACCTACTGACCTTCTGGCTTTGTAATAAAAAACGTTCTTTAGGTATTGGGCACTCGAAATGCATTATAAGGTAATATCATATAAAAATTCGGACGAATACCAACAGAACAACAATAAATAAATTCAACATTCAAAGAGTGACACCATTTCTCAAACCTCGTTCTGTATAGGTTTTCTGGACTCGACAGAATATGAAATTTGTCGGACATTATTGCAAACAATATTTGAATAATTTATCTTTTTATTGGGACAATCTGATATTCCCTCTATCAATTTTAGCAAAAGATTTTGTTTGCTAAAATAACTAACCAGAGTATCTCTAGCCATTGCATTGAGCAGAGAGATATGTACTAAGCAAGGATTAATATCGAGAGTATGAAGGGGAAGGAATAGGGGTTGCCCCCTCCTTGCTAATAATGACGGATGACACTTCTAGCAATAGCAAGCCAAATGCTAATGGAACTAGAGTTAAAATACTCACTCGTTCCAAATGATCTCCGACGGCTAAGTGATTTAACCTCTTTGGAATAAATCATAATTATCAGCTGCAAATTTCGGAATCAAAAACAAGAATTTGAGGAACAATTATAATGAGAAGTAGGACACTACTTGTGGTTGTTTGTCACCATTTAAAGGATTATTTCAATTCACGGCTAACAAGAAGATCCAAACTTCAAGGATTGGAATTATGGAAACGTGAAGATTGATATCTACAAGATTCCAGGAACGTATCAAAAGCATCAAATACATAGTTGCAAACCTATCAATGGAGGACATTTATTCAATATGAATCATCCCAAAAGGGTTTGATAAACCAAAAGTTCTGGACAAGTTATTAGAAAAAATTATCCGAGAAACCATCGAAATAGCAAAACATCACCAGAACTTGAATAGAAAGGATGGATTCACGTTGATTAAATTATTGACACAAGTCATTTCCCTGAACTGGATAGAATCTGACTGAGCGGGACTCAAAAGCTGGAATATAGAAAGGCTACGAACGAGCCTGATTGTAATTAATCATTCCCAGAAGAAGGCCAGCTGAATATCTGAAGAAACTTCGGTTATCACCTCATCAACACAATAATATCCAGAAGACCTTAAAACATTAAGTAACAAAGTGGAGATGGAGATAGTTAGCCGTTGCAGTGATACGAAGACAAGGGATGGTTGGGATTCGGCTAGGAGGAAGAAAACGTCAGACCTTCAGGAAGAAATCTATATTGGACGTTTCGGCTGCACTTTCAACCATGGTCACCTAAATGTCTTCTTGGTCTTCCTCCCTCCCCCCTAGGCATTCTCTAGTGCTGACGAAGGCTGCCAAAGTGCAGCCGAAACGTCCAATCCAGATTTATTCCTGAAGGTCTCTTAGCCGAATCCCAACCATACCTTGTCTTCGTTTTAAGTAACAAAGGCCGTTTATGGAGCTTCTTGGTGGTGAATGAGGATCCTGTGTGACATTTTGAAAAAAAAAATAAATAAATAACCGAATTCTTGTTTAGAAGGTAAAACATTTCATGTATAGAAAGAAATGGCATGCTACACAGTCGAGTTGCAGGTGCCTGCTATTCGAAACTTGAATCTCTGGCAATTCTTATGAAGTCTCAAAACGATGGAGTAGAGAGGAAAAAAAAATGCATTTTATATCATAGTCAAAGTTGACTAGTGATATAACCCAGTGATAACAACCACCAGAGTGATATTGGGAAGGTTTAAATGATCCGGGTTCGGTCGTATGATAAAACTACATTTTATAACAATAATGTGGTGTATTTACCAAAGTTTTAGCATGAATCCATTACCATCCATTACTATTTGCAGCCTCGAAGATGGCTTATAATTCAAGCCGAAACAAATGGAAAATAAATATTACACATTTTAGTTATAAAATGTAGTTTTATTTTTAAATTTTTGTTAAAACAAAAATCGAAACCTTCTTGCATTTTATAGATTAACTAGCCGTTACCCAACGTGCCATGCTTCACCTACTTTCTGCATATAGAAAAGCCTAAATAAATTAGAAACCAAATAAGTATTATTAAAATCTAATAACACGAATCTGTAACTGTTATGAACCCGTGGCCTCCCAACTGTGAGTCCTAGACGACTTTGACCTAACCTATAACACCCCCCGTATCAAGACATTCATGTATACCAAGTTTCGTAAAAATTGGTCTAACTGTGTGGATTTGTATAAGGAACAAACATACAGACAGACAGCTGGTAGATTTTTTGACCTAGCCTACGACACTCCTCAGATTAAGATCTACATGTGTACCGAGTTTAGTCAAAATCGGACGAACGGTGTGGATTTGTATAAGGAACAAACAAACAGAAAAACAGACAGACACGTGATTTTTATATATATATATATATATATATATATATATATATATATATATATATATATATATAGATATAATTTCATGGTTCTTTGAGAGCAACAATTTTAATTTTTTTATTTAGAAAAATGAACTCAATTGGATTGGATTTGAACTCAAAATCTTCTGTTTGCTACATTTTTTTATATATGTTTCTTAAAAATGATTATTAATTATAAAAGGTAATGACATTTTTGAAAAGATGTTAGATGAAATAAAAATGTTTTATTTATTTATTACAGTTAACATTTGGCGATTAACTCTTTAATAGTAAATCCATCTTTTAACTTACTATGTCAGTCAGGTGTTGTCAAGCCAGGTAAAACTATATCATATAAAATGATAAAATATATAACAACATTATAATAAGAATAATCTTGATCGCAAATAACCATAAATTATGAATCATTATTATTATTCAGAAGAGTAGGTAATAAATAATAAAATGAAAAATTAAAAAGAAACACCTTCTTGATTCTATAATTTTAAATGGATATATAGTGAAAGAGGCCATTAAATGCTTTCCAATGATTCTAATTTTTATAATTTTTAATTAATATGTAAATATTTCAAATATTTTTATCCATATTGATACATGTGATGTTTTCTGTGATTAGTCATATGAAGCATTTCATTAGGAACTGGTAAGCTGTCTCCTAGTTTACAACTAGTGATGTTTTCTGTGAATAGTCATATGAAGCATTTCATTAGGAACTGGTAAGGTGTCTCCTAGTTTACAACTAGTGATGTTTTCTGTGAATAGTCATATGAAGCATTTCATTAGGAACTGGTAAGCTGTCTCCTAGTTTACAACTAGTGATGTTTTCTGTGAATAGTCATATGAAGCATTTCATTAGGAACTGGTAAGTTGTCTCCTAGTTTACAGTTAGTAAAAATGTTTTAAACAAGAACAAACTATGTATAAAATAAAATTGTTATTTTAAGAAATAAAATTATTATTTCTCCATTTTGGTAGTAAGGAATCAACATTTCCTATTTCCCGTCACTATTTATATCATTTTTTATGTAGCCATCGTCCAGGAAAAACGTTTACTTATCGTTTTGGGCTAAATGGTCCATCCAATTATGCTTTCACAAAAGCTTTATAAAAGGCTTTTGCAGAAATAAATAGCTCTTTTCTTCAGAGCAATTCATCACAAAATAAAAACTCCACTGTTTTGTGGTGAACAGCTAGGCTTTTTAGTAAATAAGATGAATCGCCTATTCGTGACCGAAAGAGAGGAAGTCTACGAATGGTTTTTCCGGTAAATTTAGTTTCTTCTTCTTCGTCATTTTCTCTTAATATTTTTCTATGGATTGTTGAATAAGAAGAATGGACCATCGGGAAAGAGATGGTGGAGATCGTGGAAGAAGTTGTTACATTTGAACACTATATCAATCATCTTCGAATGGAAAATACTTAAATTTAAACAATTATTTTTTTTTGTTGAGTTCCGTGATATTGGTCACAAACTCATTTCAACTTAAAAATCAACGAAAAAAACAAAACAAAAACATAAAACAATTGGTAAATAAATAAATTAAAGCTTAACAAAAATGTGAAGAAGAAGATAAAGTGAAAACAAAATTAAATTAAATTAATAATTAGATTAAAAGATAAAATTTTGAAATATTCGTTGTGAAAGGTTAATGAATTATTTACAGCTTGGTGTATTAATGTGTGTATTTCAAATGTTTGAGGGTTGTATGCATGTGTGGGCTACCTTCTGTCAGTAATTCGTGTAAGTCGTGGGGCATATTTATGTTAATGAGTTGTCTGCAGTTTGTAAGTATATGTTTAACTGTCAGAGTCTCATTGCAGTATTTAAAAGTTGGTCTGACCTTTCTTTCTAGTTAGTACGAATGGGTCGGTAGGGTGTGTTCAATTCAAAGAATGGTAAAAATCACATCATCTCAAAAACAAAAATATGTAGATTTGTGTTTGATGGCAGTAAAGTATTGAATTTTTTAACCTTTTAAACACTTAAGAATATATAGTAAGAAGAATATATCGTCAATAAGATAAAAATAGAAAGCCTGACTTGCAAGAACTGCCTCATCTTTCATTTAATTTATTTTAGAATCTTTTTTCAGCTATGGCGATAAGAGACTGGCAGATCTTAAATGGTCACAATCTTAGCAATTTTTAACAACATGAAGTAGATAAAATTAGCAGGAGAAAATAAATAAATATACAATACAAAAAAGAGCAAAAGAAAAAGGCAATGGTGATTATTCGTGAAAGGTTCACTCATTATTGTACAAATCAGTTTTCTATTCAGATAACGTTTTAATAATTACATTTTTAAGGATATTAATTTAGGAATTTCAATGTATATAGGTAGTTTTTTTTTCAGATTTGTTCCGGGAATTGAAATACAAAACTTTTCAATGTTACAAGAAAGTAGACGTATATTCAAAATAAATTATTATCGTTTATATTTTTTATAACATTTGAGATATTCAAGATATTATTATTAATATTTTGAATTTGTTTATTAGCATTTAATTATCATAAATATTTTTTTAGTTTACTTTTAATTGACAATTGGCAATGATACTAAAGGATAGACGTAAGATGAACAGTAAAGTTTTTGATGTACTATTAGCATGTGAGAAGTGAAAAATTTAGAGAAATCCTTAATATATCGTCTTCCGAAAATTCAAGAACCCTTCTCTGGAAAACCATAATGTACCAATTTTGCTTATTTACACAATTCTCCAGCAATCCCGTTGACTGTGGATGATATTTCCTTGAAGAAATACGCTTCATACGAACTGAGCTCACACTCAACAAATTCGACCAAGTAAGACTAATGTAAAATGTATTTATGTTTGAATATGTATATATACATAAAAGGTTTACCGAGGGTCAATTTTAGTACCTAGTAGATAATTTGGATGTAGAAATCTGTTGACATTTCATTCATGGTTGTAAGCTTAATAGATGAGGACTGTACTGATATATATTTCAGAATAATCCCCCGTATTGTTTACTCAGGCCTGGTGAAAATGTTAGGAGTTTTTGATATTCCGTATAATTGGACGGGCACGATGAAGGCTAGCCTCTCAACACTTGGAGGCGATGACATATGGGAAAGGCAGTCAATACAGACCAGTGAATCTAAAAGGAGCATCCTTGAAAAATCACAAAATTCTCTAACAAGTAAAGAAATTAATAACATATTAAATAGTTCATTCCGCCAAATCTACAGACTCCTGTGTCCTTTTAACCTTTCCGGCCCCTGCTTGAACACAAACCTCAAAATAAAGTCTCTCCGCTTGATAACTCAGATTCGACTAGCTGGACATCACCATATCAAATTATTTTATAACCTCTATAAACATACTTTCATAGCATCTGAGCCATGCCCGTTATGTAAAGCTGATACCAATACAGCATTACATCTGTTACTCAACTGCCCAATCCTCCAGTGTCTTAGATTAAAATACATCCCGATGGTTTGCAGAGGAGCTGTGCAAGACCAACTAATAAGTCTTGTTACTGCAGAAAAGGAAGAACTAAATAATTTATTAACATTTATAGACAAAAGTTTGCAGCTCAGGAGATTATTGTCAATATAGGTTTACCTTTAATTTTGTAATCATACGAATTTTTTTCTTTTTTGACCTGAAATTATACATGTACGTATCACTTTTATATAGTTTTTTTTTTCTTTTGGTTATTTTTTACTTACAGATATTTTTTGATTCAAGTTTCTGTTTGTTTCTTTGTCACTACATTTAGAAAATATTTAATTTAGTTCAGGAGCTAGTCTAAAGAATTATTTAGAATACTTTATTTGTATATATTGGTATTTCACCTTGTATATTGTAAGGAATTATGAATTGTATATACTTTTTTTTTTTATTATTATAAGGGTCAACCCTTGCTATAAATACTTTTGTATTAAAAGCAATAAATATATCTATATATCTATCTATCTATCTATATTTCAGAATAAAATATATGAAGAATTAAATTATGATTCAAAATATAGAGAGGAAATGACTTACTTTGTTATTAGGTCATTGCCTTGTGATTTATATTTTTCTATTTTCCCGGTTGAGTGATATATGCAATCGGTTCTGAACGGAGTTCCCGATACACCGACCCTTCGATGTATCCATAATCCTGTCTTATCAGAAGTAGTATCGAGTTTGAAGGTAGGAAAATCCCAACCGAAGGAACTCGATGTCCCCTTCTAGATTGTATTTCATACAACGGAATAAAATATAAAGTTGTATCCCTCCCCCCTGGAGAAAAGTTTTCAACGAGATTGTAACTTATTCTAAACCTATAATATTTATTCCTATTGTCTTCCCCCACTTCTGTTCACCCCCACTCCTCCCGGTATCTACCCCCTCCACTTCTTCTAGATTGGATTGTGGTCTGGAAGAGTTCTTCAGTAGAAAATCAGAACAAGTCTGATTCATTTCACATGGGTCTTTCTCTCTCTTATTCCTTTTCATTTATATGTTTTCGCTATTTTTTTTTTTATTTAATTTACTCAATATGAAACATTGTTTTCATTCTACAAATTGGTTTTGGAATTTATAAACATTACAAGCAATTCATAACTAATTACTTATCGATAAATATTTTGTTAATCATCTCGGGAACCAAATGGAATTGAATGAGGTAGCAAATATTTCATAAAAATCATTGGAAAATTTGGGGTTATTATTGGGAATCACTCTTTTTTTGTAATTTTGTGATATGCCATTATTGTGTGACATATCAGAAACAGGTAAACTAAAAAAAATATTTATGATAATTAAATGCTAATAATCAAATTCAAAATAATAAAAGGAACTGCATAACTAAGCACTTTCCTCAGAATTTTTGTAGTGTAGACTGCATTACTGAATAATTTGCTGTAAATAACCTATATAAATAAAATAAAAACGTGAATAGTTCCTCTCATTTACATTTCTTATGAGAACTGTTCAATTATTAATTTTGTAAATAATTTGCTTCTAGAGTTATGTTAATACATGATACTGTACTACTTAATAAATACACAAAAACTTCATTTTCCGTCTTTTGATCTGACGCAGGAACAGGATACAGTCCACCTAGTGGGATATCTCCCACTATCGCGTTCCTCGCGGGGGCTTTGGGAACCTGCGTCTGGCGGGCTAATTCTAATGAAACAGAGTTTAAAGTACCCCTCCTTTCCAATAGACCGATTTACTTCATTTTTACAACACTTCTTTCTTATGAGATACCCACGACGTATACCGCGTTTCGTTACAATACAGCAGAAATTACGATTGGTATGAGTATATTAGTACTTTAGGTCCGGAGTAAACCCCCCCTCCAAATAACCCGATTTAGTTTATTTTTACAACCCATTTTTCTTTGTTGATTACCACCATGAATACCGAGTTTCGTTGAAATGTAACAAAAATTACGGCTGGAAGTGGCAAATTGGTAATGTGGGTCCGGACTGAACCCCCCCTCCTAATGAAAGGATTTAGTTTATTTTTACAACGTATTTCTCTCTTTAGATCAACAAAAAGAATACCGATTTTCGTTGAAATATAACAAAAACTACGGCTGGCATGGTCAAATTAGTGTTTTGGGTCTGGGGTAAACCCCCCCTTTCGGTGGACCGATTTTGGTGGTTAACGAACTCGTTCAATTGTTTGCTAATCGAACGCTACATACCACGTTTCGTGAAGAAAAAACAAAAACTCTGGCCGCTATCGTGTTAACAGACACATATATATCTATATATGTTTATTCATATATATCTATATATATATATGCATATATATATATATATATATATATATATATATATATATATATAAATTTTAACTGGGGTCATTTTCGGTGTCTACTAGGTAGGATCGATAAAGATTTGAAGAAATTTTTCAAAAATTCCGTCATGAGTGCAACCTCAATAGCTACTTTCCTTCGGAGGAAAGTGCTAAAATTGAAGATCTCATGCAAGAACAAATAATAATATCTTGAATAACTCATAAAACATATAAACGATAATAATTTTAATATATATAATTCTGATTTTGTTTTTTATATTTATTTATGAGTGTGCGCAACAATAGCGATTTGCTCAGAACGATCATTTATACATACAATTATATTATTACATATTTACATCACCGACTTTGAATCACTGCCTCGTTCGATAATAAAGGATTCCATTTGGATTGGCAATCATCATTTGTACGGCTGAGGAAAGGACAAGAAAACTCAAAAATACTAAAAAGAAGAATTCAGAAAAGAAAATGAATACAATAAAATAAAGCACATGTAACCAATTGATGTCCGGAAGCTTACTATCATTCCAAGGAGAATAAATTGTATAAGAAAAAAAAAAAAAAAAACAATACAAAAGAAGATTTTCCTTGGAATGATTAGAAAGCTGCCGCCAACAATGGTCAGCTATCAGTTGGACGTGACTGTTTTTCATTCATAGTTCATTTTTCATTCAAATATAATTCTACTTATTTATTTATCATACAAATAGTAAAAGATTTATTAATTTTTGTTTACTTAATTAGTTAAATAAAAATAAAGCACCCCAAATATCTATTTAATGTTTAATGTTGGGCGATAACATTTAAATAAATAATCTCTTAAGTGTTTAAAATTAAATATTACTCAAATTAAATATTACTCAAATTAAATATTACTCAAATTAAATAATACACAAATTAAATATTACTCAAATTAAATATTACTCAAATTAAATATTACTCAAATTAAATATTACTCAAATTAAATATTACTCAAATTTGTTAATGAATTTTAATACACAGGAACTCAGAAATCCTGCCCCTCAACATTTTTTTTTTTAAGGTTGGGAATTTCCTTTGTATAATTGTATGCTTGTAATAACAGTTATTAAGCCTTGTTTTGTGTAAAATGTCTTCAAAATGTTATATTTTTGAATAATGGAATTTTTAAACTTATGTTACTTAATTGATATATTAGTTGATAGTTAATTTAACTACCTTTAGCAATGATTTATGTTTGTTGCACATAGCCAGGTTTTGGTTTACTTCGAACCCTGGCCATGTCCACAACAATCATAGTTTATTAAGGAGTTGCGTGTATTCTAAAATATTAAATACATTTGTGATCTTAGTTGGGCTATCACCCATATCTTCACTTAAATTACCGGTGATGTCAAATAGAGACCTTTCATTCTCGTAGACACGGCATTCAGGGAAGATATGTTTGATGGAAATTACGACACCACAAGATATACACTCTGGTGCTTCGTTCCTCGACATTAGATAATAATGAGTTAAGTACTCCACCTTTAACCTCAGGCGATCTATCTGTCCTCCATAGTTCTCTAATTCCACAAAATTCGCAATCTAGGACTAATACTTGACAAACGAATAACATGGAAGCCAAATATTACCCAGAGGAGACAAGAGCTCAGACGACGGTACAGACAATTACTACACCTACTTGACAGACGATCAAATCCCACACTAACAATATAGACTCCACATATGGTTCCACAAAGCCTTCCAACACCTACAAAAACCAATCCATGCATTCCAAAATTCTCCGCAAAATAACCCATGCTCCGTTTTATGTCTCCAATTTGACCCTCCATAATGACCTTAATATCCCTTTTATTCAACGTTTAGCCAAATCCCTCTACCGCAAATTCCATTCTTCTCAGCACATCCGTCTCAACCCCAATCGCAGACTGAAACGCAAGTGGCCTAGAGACCAACTCCAGAAGATGTACTTACTGTGAAATAAAAACTGTTTAGTGGTTACTGACTCTGTGCAGCATCCCACCTCATGTATATTCATGTTAATGTAATATTTCAATAATTTACTAGAAATGTATTTTATTCATTGTTGTGCATTTAAAATAAATAAAATAATACATAGGAGCTTTTATCAAAGATTCATAAAACGCTTATCAACATGTTTCTTTATTTATTAATATATTTACATTAATGATCTATTGGAATTAAACTATCCAGTATATAATAATTAAAAGAGTCATTAAACTCCATTAAAAAATCATCACGAACCCTTTTCGCAATACGACTTGACGAAATAGGTTATGTTGACCCTAATGACGCGACGTTCGACTGACGACTGAACACTAATGCCCTCGCCTACCTCGTCACGTCATAGTCATCAGCCACAAACACCACAGGCTGTTTACAAACACCCCCACATGGGGGCAGAACTACCATCTGATCCCTCGAGCCGCATGTGGCGCCCCTCAAGTCTTAGGCCCACATTATCCTGGGGATCGGATTTACCAAATCATTAAACAGGGGTATTTCGATGTAATGTCCTTCGATAAGTTGTAAAATATCGGCATTAATATACAGGCAATAGCTAGAGGCTTATGTTGGATTCAAGAAGAGATATTTTATTATTATTTTTTAACACCGAGAACCATTATTGAACTTTTAGCACTTTTCGAAGGAACAAATTTACGAAGGTTTAACACTTAATAAACTTTTTGAAAAATAGTTTGAATTCTACAACGATATTATCTACAAGGTACAGAAAATGACGCAAGTTAACAGTTTTATAACCTAATGTCAAACTATCGAAAATGAAAATCGGTACTTTTCAAGAGAGCAAGATAAAGCATTAATTAGATAGTTAGCCGTGAGGTGATATGCAAATATGGAATAGTTGGGATTCGGCTAAAGAAACCTCAATACAATTTTAGTAAAAAATCTACATTAAGGGCTACTCTCTGGTAGCCTTCGTCTGCTAAAATGACAAGGCATTTTCTCTGCCTCCCGGCATTTTTATTGGTATGTAGTACCTTATTTACTGTTCAAATTGACGAATAGTTTGCTGACTCCGATTGACTAACTATGTAAATATTTACAAATTCAAACTGACGAATGTGACGCATTTGGCATTATGCATTGTATAGTACTAATGTATACTATTAGTGATATCTACTAATCAAAGTATCGAATATACCATTTTAGCACTTTCCTCCGAAGGAAAGTAGCTATTGAGGTTGCACTCATGACGGAATTTTTGAAAAATTTCTTCAAATCTTTATCGATCCTACCTAGTAGACTCCGAAAATGACCCACGTTAAAATTCATATATACATATATATATATGTGTGTGTGTCTGTTAACACGATAGCGGCCAGAGTTTTTGTTTTTTCGTCACGAAACTTGGTATATAGCATTCAATTAGCAAACGATTGAACGAGTTCGTTAACCACCAAAGTCGGTCCACCGGAAGGGGGGGGGGGGGTTTACCCCGAACCCAAAACACTAATTTGACTATGTCAGCCGTAATATTTGTTATATTTCAACGAAACTTGGTATTCGTAGTGGTAACATAGAGGGAAAAGTGAGATATAAAAATGAACTAAATTGGTTCATTAGAAGGGGGGGGGGTTTACTCCGGACCAACAATACCAATTCGCCACTACCAGCCGTGATTTTTGGTATATTTCGACGAACCTCGGTATTCGTAGTGGTAATCCACAGGTAAATATGTGTTGTAAAAATAAACTAAATCGGTTCATTAGAAGGGGGGGGGCGGTTTACTCCGGACCCAAATTCCTAATATACTCATACCGGTCGTAATTTCTGCTGTATTGTAACGAAACGCGGTATACGCCGTGGGTAACTCATGAGAAAGATGTGTTGTAAAAATGAGCTGAATCGGTCAATCGGAAAGCGGGGGTTTAATTTGTAATATATTTCAATAGAAAAGCCCGCCAGACGTAGGTTCACAAAGCCGCCGCAAGGAGCGCTTTCTACCACTAGAGTGACTGTATGCTGTTCCTGCGTTAGAACAAAATACGATAATATGAGTTTTTTTGTATTTATTACGTAGTGTAATAGGTACCATGTGTAAACATAACTCTGGAATCAAATTAATAATTGATCAGTTACTCATTACAAATTTAAAAGAGAACTATTAATGTTTTTATTTTATTTATGTAGGATATTTTAAGCAAATTGTTCTGGAAAGCAGTCTACACTACTCAAATTCTGAAGAAAGTGCTTAGTTATGCAGCTCCTGCGTGACGAACTTTTTTGTTTTATTTGTTTGCCACGGTCTGAAAAGTATTACGATTACGAGCAAACTAGCGAACGAACATATTCTCTACATTGACGAAATAATATATTGAAAATTAGTCATATTCGATACTTTATTTACGGAATTTCGGGCAATTCTAAAGAGGCTTGAGTTTCGAAAATTTGCCACAAGCCGTATCGTCCGCAATGCAAGAGTATGAGTGAAAAACGAGATTTTTCATATTCGATAGTTTGACATTGTAGGGACGATGTATGCTCGTACATATGTGTGTGTGTTTGAATACGACATATATTTCTATATCTTATAAATCATAAAGTTCGTTAATCCAAAAATACAATTTGTGATATCTAAAAGGTCTGTGAGGAGCTGCATTATTAAACACATCCCTCAGAAATGCGGTAGTGTATATTGCCTTAAAATGGGGTCACTTTAGTAGTTCAGTATGGTGAAATGGGTTCAAACCAATACTGGTAGGATATTTTCATTAAACTGATACCATAGGGTCGAACTTTTACCAAAGAGTGCTAAAAGATAAATATATACCAATGTATTTTCTGTTCGCCCTCAGACCACCACTGTACAAATGTGACCCACAAAATAACAGAAACCGTTTTTTCCCCTCTAATCAGCGTTTTTCTGGCTAATTAATTACATTCAATTTTTGAATGTATGTGGCGTAGGTCATTATTTTGTTATTTCTTTTTTATTTTATTTTATTTTTTTTTTATTTTTTTTTATTTTTTTATTTTTTTATTTTTATTTTTTTTTTTTTTTTTTTATTTTTTTTATTTTTTTTTTATTTTTTTTTTTACTTTGTTGTCAGTTGTATTAATCAACTTTTGTATATATCATTAATCATATTTGTGAGCAAACTTAACCAATGTACTTTAAAATGTACAGATGTTAAATAAACGTATTATTTAAAAAAAAAAAAAAATGTGGCGTAGGTCAACGACCGTTCAGCATTAATACGGCTAGCGAGTGCACCACACATGGTGGGTTTTAATGGCCCCTGAGGAGGGGGCATGGAGTCCACCAAACATATAGGGCAATGCGATTTATAAAATAAAATAATACAACAAAGAACAAGAAGTACCATTTTTTTAAAGACTTATGCCACATATATTTAAAGAAACAGTTTTGCCCTTTTATGTTTGCAATGAACGGCTATATATATACCTATTTCGAACACAGGTTAGACATCATGTCTACCAAGTTTCGTTGCAAGAAAGTAATAGTAAAGCCCGAAAAGAGAAAATCCATAATTTTGATCTGCAGTAAACACAAATGGCCCTATTTAATTGATTTTTAAAACACATTTTTCTCTTTAGGTACACATGACCCCGAACAAATATTACGCCCGGTAGGAGCAAATTAGTAATTTAGGTCCAGAGGTAGGGTTGTTCAAAGTTTGAAAACATTTTTCAATAATGTGTTGAGAGGAGATCGTTGACCGTTGATGATGCAAAGGTAAAGTTGTCGGGGTTCGGTCATTGCTTCTTAAAAAAACAGCATTTTACAAATGAAAATGGTTTTATTGTTGCCGATGTTTCGGCTTGAAATTCAAGCCTTCATAATCACATTATTTTTCACACATGTGGTTATAATCACATTATTATATAATGTGGATATAATCACATTATTATATAATGTGGTTATAATCACATTATTATATAATATAATCACATTATTATTATTATTTGTCAATAATGTGGTTATAATCACATTATTTTTCAATAATGTGATTATAACCTAAATACATACATTTCTGCGGAAAGTACTGAAACTAATGTAAGATATGTATGATGAAAATAAGTTCAATAGGCTCATATGGATTGAATTTATATGAGTGCTTTGGCCCCTTTTTACCCCTGTAGCCACTTGGTTTTTATTATCTTATTTATTATTTGATTGTTTCATTTTTTTTGGGGGTTATTTTATTTTTAATATGTTCGTTGATTTTTATTTTCTTAGCACTTGGGCTGATTTTTAATGTCATGAAACAGTTAAAAGTGACAAACGCCAAAGTTGCGGGACTCGAACAAAGAAATAAATGAAGATAATTAAGAGTTTGTTTTCCTAATCGTACCGGGGGCAAACATTTGAAATAACGATTTTTTTTAAACATTGTTTGCTGCTCAATTTCTAATTATGTGTCTCAATTTTACATAAAACAATTCAACTATGTAAAACAATGTTGGGCAAAACTAAAATTAAAAGTAAATTCATTTTTTGGAATAAACTAAATATAAACTAAATATAACCTAAAAATTATTTTCTATTTGTTTCCATTATTGCTCATAAATAAGCGTTCTTTATTTAAACAAAAATACATACATAGGTACCTATTTTTTTTATCCTTGTTTTGAATCATAGTATACATTAGTATAGTGAATGGAGGAAATGCATAGTATATTTTTTCAATAAACTAATTAGTGAATTAATAATTAAAACTAAACTAAAATCATAAATAAAGGCCACTTTTGCTAAAATTAAACTAATCACCATAATAAAAACTTATACTAAAACTAAAAATTATACTAATCTAAAACTAAACTAACTAGTTTAGTGAACTAACGTTAGTTTTGCCCAACACTGTTGTGAAATCAATTATAATAATTAAGTGCGATCAACATTAGTTTTCATTTATTCCCCGTTCTCAGTTATGGGTGTATAAGTTTTGCAAGGAAATAATATTGATGGACAGCCATGTTTTTCCATTAGATGGAACTATGACAAATGATCCGAGTTATTCCTTGAAGAGGTGATGATTTACAAGAGTGTAAACATTTTAAGTAAATGGTGGATGAATCTTTGCAGGGGGAGAAGAACACCCACCACCATTAGATCGGAACCACCAAGCACCATTGGGATTCTGACTTTGATAGCTGGATCAAGAATGTTCACTCCGCCGATATTTCAGTCAGCTGTGAAAGCAGTTCTACCAACTCCCCGTTCCTATGATGAAATATCATTAAGCAATGTTACATCAGGGATGTCAGATCATTATTTATCAGCAGTTGTTGGGAAGGGGGATCTAATAAAATCATATCACAAAGATTGTTATGATGAATATAACCCTTGATAATAATGTATTGAAAATTTAACAACTTATAAGAGGAATGGAGCTATTGAGGTTGCACTCATTAAAGAAAATTGAGCTCCTCACTTTTCGGTGAATGACTATAAGTGAAACAATAATGACTGATCGTGTCTCGTTTAGGATTAGGAAAGGCTTTGAGAGGTCATGCAAGGCAGATAGTGTTTAATATTTATCAATACTTAGCCAAAGCTAAGGCTAAAACAATTTAGACTATAACGTTGCCTGTTCAAATAGACGGTTTACCTGGGGGGAAAAGTGCATGGCCTATATTCCTGGTGTAGAAAAAGGCAGTAAAAATTCTCTTTGTTGTTGTTTTTTTCGGCTTATCAGTAGTAGGTTTAAAATGTTTCTAACCTTATGTATTAGCTTTGACTAAGTATTGATAAATATTAAACACTATCTCGTTCGCCTGACCTTTTAAATCCTTCCATAGTCTTAAGAGAGGCATGATCCGTTTCTGTAGAGTTTCGCGTGTCGTCCTTCATAAGTTTGGGCTTGCGGAATGCAAAACCTTCCGTCTCTTTGTACAGGTAGAGCTCGGGTTTGAGTGTATGTGGTGATTGAAAAAAAACCGAGTTGGAGTGGTATCTTTATTTGTGCCGTTCATGATGGTTGCCATGATGGGTTTGTAGGGGAGGGGATGTAGGCAAATCCAAGCGGATCCGTTCTTCTCTTAGCCCTGATGAAGGCCTGATATTCAAGCCCAAACGTTGGCAATGAAAACTAATTTTTTTTTTAAATGCAGTTTAATTATCTGTTATGACCAAACCCCCGCTATTTTTACACAGACTCTTATAATTTTTATTGATTGATTGTGTGTTTCACTTGATTGGCGATTGCGCAAGGCACAGAATTCTTGCCTTGTTCTCTTTCTCTTTATTCTCTTTATTACTGGTTTATCCCAACTGAGGCGATTAAACTGCAACAATGTAAATAATAATGAAAAATATACAACTCAAAATAAATAATAAGAAATAGTCACTAGTCAAGAAAGTAAGTACTATGTAATTTCTGAGAGAAAATTAAGTTACTATGGTAGAAAATGTGTCGCTAATTAGACGTTTTTAGAACTTTACTCCGAAGGGAAGTAGCTATTGAGGTTGCACTCATGTCGGAATTTTTGAAAAATTTCTTCGAATCTTTATCAATCCTACCTAGTAGACACCGAAAATGACTCCAGTTAAAATTTATATAACTATATATATATATATATATATATATATATATATATATATATATATAGTTATAAATGTGTCCGCTAACACGATACAGGCCGGAGTTTTTGTTTTTTCGCCACGAAACTTGGTATGTAGTATTCCTCACTCGAGCGATTGAACGAGTTCGTTAACCAACAAAATGGGTCCATCCGGAGGGGAGGGGGGTTTACTCCGGAGCCAAAGTAGTTATTTGTCCAGCCATAATTGTTGTTATATTTCAACGAAAATCGGTATTTGTTGTGGTCGACTTAAGAGAAAAATTTGTTACATGCAGTTTAATTATCTGTTATGACCAAACCCCCGCTATTTTTACACAGATTCTTATCATTTTTATTGATAGATTGTGTGTTTCACTTGATTGGCGATTGCGCAAGGCACAGAATTCTCTGAACCTCGCCATTAAAAGAAAGCAGCATTAGAAATTTAGTTACAGGTGTAAATATATAAGATTTTAGATCAAGGGCACACCGATTACTTAGCATCAATGGATTTTTGGATATCAGTGCTGGGCTGTTTGCCACATTCATAGTGGAGAAGTGAATTTTTTCAGCGGACCCTTAGATGAAACTTCTTAACCTTAGGCGGAGCTCGAACCCGTATCTCCGTAGGAATCGGTATGCTATCCAATATCAACAAAAATATAATATTTATTAAACCAACAGTGCTTAAAGTATTACTCTAAATATCAGATTGTTCGCAATTCCCAGGTAATTTTTTTTTTATTTTTTTTTTTTATTTTAACGGCGCATCTACATCTTGGCCATTAGCGCAAGGCTATCTACAGGTTGCCACCCTTTTCTAATGCCAACAGCACGTGGTCGGTCACCCATTCAGATTCTGACCACGCACGACGTTGCTTAACTTCGGTGATCTACGGGAACCGGTGCACTCAACGTGGCTATGGCCGTTGGCTCCCAGGTAATTTTAGAAGAAATACAGTTTTGAAGCCGTGATTCTTGGGGAAAATCTATCCAGAGGGCAGTAGTATCGCTGGAGATAGGAAGGGGTGGAGGATGCTATTTCACAGGCTATAGCAGGCTATGGACATACAAAGCCCACCGACACACCGACCGCATCTACAATTGATCTCACAGCACATTTACATAAAAAGCAAACGTGCGCTGCCGGCCAAATTGCATTTTTGAAGTGGGGGGTTACCCCTGGCCGAAGGCCCCTCCCTCTCCCGACAAACGCGGCTGCAGGGGTAAAAACTTTGATGGGCACAAAACCGGCTGAGAATATCCAGGCTTGCCACCCCCACGCATCCTATTGTCGTTTAAAGCGAATTAGAAATAATAAATAATGGAGAGGGGCGTTCAAGGCCGCGCTGAGAGAATATAAACGGCATATTTGTATGTAATCAGCGCAAATTCACTCTACCACTTTTTAAATACCATTAAACCTGAGGCATTACATCTGTTTATCGGCAGATGACGCTGCAAGGAGTTAAATATCATACATATGACATTACAATAAGTTACTTGATTCCTAATTTCCGCTTATTAATTATTTTTATTACTGGTTTATCCCAACTGAGGCGATTAAACTGCAACAATGTAAATAATAATGAAAAATATACAACTCAAAATAAATAATAAGAAATAGTCACTAGTCAAGAAAGTAAGTACTATGTAATGTCTGAGAGAAAATTAAGTTACTATGGTAAAAAATGTGTCGCTAATTAGACGTTTTTAGCACTTTCCTCAGAAGGAAAGTAGCTATTGAGGTTGCACTCATGACGGAATTTTTTGAAAAATGTCTTCGAATCTTTATCGATTCTACCTAGTAGTCACCGAAAATGACTCCAGTTAAAATTATATATATATATATATATATATATATATATATATATATATATATATATATATATAGTTATATTTGTGTCCGTTAACACGATACAGGCCAGAGTTTTTGTTTTTTCGCCACGAAACTTGGTATGTAGTATTCCTCACTCGAGCGATTGAACGAGTTCGTTAACCAACAAAACCGGTCCATCCGGGGTTTACTCCGGAGCCAAAGTAGTTATTTGTCCAGCCATAATTGTTGTTATATTTCAACGAAAATCGGTATTTGTTGTGGTCAACATTGACTAGAAAGAGGGGTTTACTCAAGACAGAAATTACTAATTTCCTTATACCAGTCGTAATTTCTGTTGTATTGTTATGAAACTCTGTTTTCGTCCTGGCTATCTAATAAGAAACAAGTGTTGTGAAAATGAACTAAATCGGTCTATTCGAATGGGGGGGGGGGGGGGGGGGTGTTACTTTGTACTATGTTTGAATTGAATTCTTCCGCCAAACCTAGGTTCGCGAAACTCATCAAGATCAATAGATGAATATGTCAAGCTTTGTGTATTTATTACGTAGTGTAGTACCCCGCATATACAAAACTGTGGAAGGAAAATAATTACAAAATTAATTATTGAAACAGCTGCTCATAAAAGCAAAAGAGCAGAACAATTTATGTTTTTAGTTTATTTATCTATATAGGTTATTTTAAGGAAATTATTCAGGAATGCACTCGACCCTTCCCGGTTAGTGCTTAGTTATGCAGCTCCGGCGTGACGGACTTTTTATTAATATCTACTTTTTATTGAGGTTTGAAAAGGACACTAGTGAGCATTTTAACTTATCGTTCTTCCCTCTCATATCGTCCATACAAAAGCAAACTAACGAATATGAAAATCACCACTTTTCAGAGTGTGAAAGCATTTATTCATAACTTTTTTTTGGACAGTCAGATATTCGGCAGATTTGACCTTTTGATAGTGGAATACTTTCCCTTTAATAGAGGGAAGTCAGATTGAAGAATTTGCCGTAAATAAGTCCAGCAGAAATTATTAAAGATGGACAATGAAAGATGCATTTTTTCATATTCGTTAGTTTGCTTTTGTATCGACGATATGACCTGAAAATATTGTGAAATAGGTACCATACCTACCCATCGAGAGATGATATTTCTTTTATAAAAAAAGTGGATTTCGAATTTGAAAGTCATTTTTGCCCCCCCCCCAATTTACATGGGTTGTTTACTCCCTCCCATTAGAATTTTCAAATTTATTAGTTTTATTGAACAGGATTTCCCGTAGTTTTAGTGTTGAAATGTTCAAGATGTTCCAAAAGCATCACAAATGGCTAGGCATTTTTTTTTTCCGTTCTTTAAGAACTTGTAATTCTATAAACAGAGGATAAAAGTGGGTTTCATAATCTCGACGATGCCGCTTTCCGATAGTTAACACATTAGGACCTTACTTTCTTTTAAATTAGGTATTTAAATTTGTTGAATGTTAAAGTTTTAAAGTCAGGGCTCAAAAAACATTGTTACATTTTATTTTGAAAACGTATTTTTTAAACTTTTACTTTTAATTTTATTTTGAGAAAAAAAAAATTGTATCGACTGTTCTGTATTTTCTGTTCCATTAACCCAACAAAAAGGGAGTTTTTTTTCAACAAATATTTCATATAGTTTTTGTTTTGTATCAACAAATATTTCAGAAAATAAACAAAAATATTTTTTTGAGAGGAGATCGTTGACCGTAGATGATGCAAGGTAGGGATTGTCGGGGTTCGGTCACTGCTATTTAATAAAACTACATTTTATCATAAAAATGGTTTTATTGTGCCGACGTTTCGGCTTGAAGTTCAAGCCGAAACGTCGGCACAATAAAACCATTTTTATGATAAAATGTAGTTTTATTAAATAGCAGTGACCGAACCCCGACAATCCCTACCTTGTAAACAAAAATATGTATTTTTTTAAAATTTATTGGGAGACATACTATATTACATTATTTGTAATGATTTCGTGTCGGCACTTCCGGATTGCTTCATGAGGTCAACCTCATAAGCGGGTTTCCTCCCAATGGGGGGGAGGGAGGAACAGCGCTAAAAAGAAGAAGAAAATCATCGTTCCGAATGATACATATGTATCCAAGCGAGAATAGTAACAAGATATGCCGCAACCAATACTGGCCTGGTTTATCATCAGAAACAGGCAAGCATCAGAGGTTCATGGGACGAATAGGCCGATAAAACACACTCGTTCCTTCGGGGAAAACATCTACATACAGCAGGCTTCTTCAATATTCTACAATAAAGGCTTTTAGATCCGCCATTATCCTTACAGATTCTCTACGGGGGATTGGGACGGTTTCAAATTTAAAAATACCCTCTTCAATGCATTTTATGTGATGGGGTAGACCGTACTTTTCTCAATGTCCATGATGTCTCATTTAAGCAATCAGAACTCGTGTAGAACAGCTGATGCCACCCTGGTTTTTTTTTATCTTAACCCTTTATAAGGTTTTTATTGTGTTTCTTTCCTCCCTATGAACTGATGTCTTAATCTTGAACTACTCTCCAGAAACACCGACGTTTCTTAAGACATTGCAGAAAACGATCTTTCAAATTTGTATATATCGTCTCTACCATGTCAAACTACCTAATATGAAAATCGGTACCTTTCAAGAGACAATGATAAAGCTTTAATAGTGATTCTAAAATCAGCGCCTTTACAAAAGGACAATTTTACATATGTTTTCTATGTATATTATTAATCATTTTAAGGTATATGAACAAACTGTTTACTGTTCTTTAATTACCAAAAAATCATATTCGTGAGTTTGCATCTTGGTGCTAATAAGTACTTTTTCTTGTACCGCCGTTTAAAATTGTCGAATGTGGTATTTTCGATATATTAATGATTCCGATTGACTAACTATATAAATATTTACACATTCAAACTAACGAATGTGCCGCATTCGACATTATGCATTGTACTAATTGAATAGTTTTAGTGATATCGACAAATCAAAGTAACGAATAAACCATCTTTGTCAGTTTGCCATGGTCACAAATGTTTACAATTAGGGAGCAAACTAGTGATCGAATATATTTGATACATTGACGAAGTAATTTATTGAAAAATGGTCATATTCGATACTTTAAGACATTTAGGGCAATTCTGAAGAGGCTACAGTTTGGACAATTCGCCACAAGCCGTATCATCCGGAATGCAAGAGTAAAGTCTCGAATCTGAAAAGGAGATTTTTCATATTCGACAGTTTGACATGGCAGGGACGATATACTGTACGGAACATTGAATGAATGAATGAATGAATGAATGAATGAATGAAAACCTTTTATTTATGCTAAACAACTTACATTAGTTAAACAATTTACAATATAGATATATACATTTATTTATTTATTTTATTTTTTATTTTTATTTTTTTATTTTTTTTTTCTTAACATTAAATCATAATTGGACTTCTTTTTCTTAAAATTAATTGTCACTCAATTTAAGCATAAAATCAGCTAATGCTGAGGTTTGAGTCCGGTTTGTGTTTTTATAGGTCTTGTAGCCAGACTAGATAGTGGACGTTGCCAAGTCTCTTCCATTCCTTCCTTTCCTCTGCAACTCTTCTCCAGGTTACCCCACCATAGGTCTTCCTCATCTCTGCATCCCATGGGGTTTCTGGCCTTCCTGGTCGTCTTTTCTTATCCCTTGGGTACCATTCAAACACTTTTTGGGCCCATGTGCTGGGTGTTTTCCTCATTATATGCCCTGCCCAAGACCACTTCCTGTAGTGAATTCTCTCTATTATGTCTGGGAATCCTGTGCTTCTCCTAATCCATTTCCTTGTCTTCCTGTCTTTCCTGGTGATTCCAAGGATGTACCTCTCCATAGCTCTCTCCGTCACTCTAAGTTTTTGGATTACCTTGCTGTTTATGCACCAGGTCTCGCATCCGTAGATCATGGTTGATAGCACGGTGCTTTCCCACAGCTTCCGCTTTATATCTGAATTTGCTTGGGACTTGAATAAGTACCTGTGCTTCAATAATGCTTTCCAGCCTTGCGCACACCTACGGGATATCTCGCATAGCTGACTATTGGTATCAACCAGTTGTCCAAGGTAGATAATTCTGTCGACTTCTTCTATCCTGACATCTCCAAGAACCACATTCCCTGAAGAGTTGATGTTTAAGACTTTACACTTACTCAAGTTAAGCCTTAGGCCTATTTTCTCTCCAGCACCTATCAGCTCCTTTGCCATAGTCCCAATTTCTTGAATCGACTTCCCGATAATGAGAGTATCATCAGCAAATTCCAGATGGTTGAGAAACTCTCCATCTATATTTATGCCAAATTCATTCCATTCCAGGGCGTCAATAACGTCTTGCAAAACAGCATTAAAAAGTTTTGGTGAGAAAATATCTCCTTGCCTAACTCCTTTGGCTACAGGAATTTGGATCTGTTGTTTTCCTAACTTATATATTGCCTGGCTCTTTTTGTACATTTCCTGTATCAGTTTTAGGATTCTTTTATTTAACTGCCTTTTCTTCAGACTTTGCATTATGGCAGTAATCTTTATGCTGTCAAAAGCTACGGAACATTAAATGTATTTATTTAATGATATAATATTTATATTGTATAAAGATTGTTTGTGTGTTTGCTGACCAAGGGGGCGGAGTTTCTTTCGCATTATGGAGTCTCAATGAGCTACATTGTGAGATAATCCCTTAAAACAATTATTCACGAAAACACCTAAAATACATATAAATTTGTCTTTATTTATTTATCCTATACATAAAAATAAACATTTGATGAATTTTGTGCTAAAACCAACCACCAACCACCAGGTCACCGAAAAACGTTTTCTTCTCCGAAATTCTGCAATAAAATGCATCGTTTTTAAAGGCATGGACAAAGCCACCAAGGCATTTTGAAAAGAATTAAAATTTTGGTTTCAAGCACTCAAAACGACGGTATGATATCTACATTTTTTCACGTGTCTGAAGCTCAAATTAAAATATGTGACGTTTGAAGTATAGTTAGTAGTACCTATTACAAAAAATAAAAATAACAATAATCTGCGTACATACGTAGTTTTGAACGTTTCATACAATGGTTTTTAAAGTTCATGAAGAACTTTTTTTATTTATTTATTTACATACTTTGTTTTTAGGGCGTTGCCCTACATAAAGAGGTGTTTGATTACTATTAATAAATATAATACAACTATTAACAGATTAATGTAAATAAAATTAGCTGCCTCTAACAGCTGCTCATCCTTCCAAATCCTCAGTCAACGACTCAAAAGCACTTCAGATATCACTCGGCAAAAAATGCTGTAATTTCTTAGCTCAGATTTCATTTTTCCCAGAATATACTTGAATGTATAGAATCTTTTAGGAAAATAATCCAAGAATTTTTAAGAGTAATTTTTCAAATGACACATTGAATTAAACTCGCAAAGCTCTTGTACTCTTCATCTGATTTACACCTTCTGTTCTTCTTGGGCGCCTTCTTCTCCTCCTCCTCACCAGACCTACTACCGTAGGTCCGTTAGCAATTAGCAATCCGTTCATACTTTACAAAAAATATTTTACCAAAAATATGCGACGACGCTCTAAACACAATTTAATGCTATTACCTCCTGTAAACGACAACCACCTGCGAAGTATGCTACAATTTGATAACTCAAATCGGACGACAAAATCAACGTTAGGTCGTAGTTGGTTGCAGTGTGAGACCAGCCTAGCCTTTAAATCCACTAGGTAAGAAATCATATATGTTGACATAAATTGACTATTTGAGAATAGAGAATTAGTCATAAATTGATAGTATCCCCCTTTTCTTTTTTAGTTGGTTGAATAGGATGAGAGAAGTCTGTTATTTGATTCATATTTATTTTTATGCTCTGGCGGGCTAAACGCGCCAAGGGGCTTAACGCAAAAAAAAAAAAAAAAAAAAAAAAAAAATAGAAGCGGCTGCGCCCCCCTGCCTTGCCGAAAGTTGAATGGGTCCGATGACACAGCCACGGGCATTTGTCTGGATTACTGGAGTCCGCAACCCTCCGATGCGCCCTTGATCTATTTCATTAGGCCCTTGCGCATCTCTCTCTCTCTCTCTCTCTCTCTCTCTCTCTCTCTCTCTCTCTCTCTCTCTCTCTCTCTCTCTCTCTCTATCTATCTATCTCGTTCTGTGTCTTCCCCTCCCCCGCGTTGTCGCTCCCTTTAACTCGTTAGCCAGAGCAGAACTAAATCAGTTTCGCAGCCCCTCTCTCGGCCTATTAGACCGATGGTGAGTTGATAGTTTGAAACGAGCCTCTGAGTAAATGCCAAGATTGGATTAGGGATCCGGATGGAGTTTTGCACGAGCCGGAAGATTAAACATAGCGGGTGTCACTGGCTTCATGGTTATGTGCACTTGATTTAGTGGAGTACAATTGGATGAAACAGAGATCTGAGTGCGTCTCGCACTCCACTCTTTTACATTAACTCTATCCTGGTTAAAGACATCAAATCATTAATATTAGTCGGAAAGCTGGTAACCGATCGTTTTATGAAGTGTTTTATGCACCTTGAAATTTTGCTATAGTGCATCTCTTGGGTAGACTTGCTGTGGAACAACCAGGTACTGCGCATAGGGGAAAGGTGCAAAAAAAAATATTTTATTCACAAGCCAACTATCTTTAATGTAAAATTATGGCAATTTTACAATGAATAATAAATAAGACACCTTTAAGGGGGTTGCCCCAAAGTATCTAGTTTCTTTATTTAATAAAAGAAAGAGAAGAGCTTTAGTCACGCTACGATTTAAACAGCGCCTTCAATAAACATAACTGAAAATAATTTCAAAAGAGCGGACACTTTTTCTGGGGTTTAATTACCAAGAAACAAGAAAATACATGTTGCCTATGATAGACTGCATTAAACTGGGCGTAACCGTAAGAGTGAGTGAGAGCGCCGATCATCTGGGCAGTTGTGGTTATTCTCTGCGCTCTTATTGGTTCTTGCTCACATGATCTTGTACAGCTGTCCCGGTTTAAATGGCAGCGTGTTTTTTGCTTTATGCATTGTCTTAAAATTGTCTTAATTTTACATTAAAGATAGTTTGGCTTCTGAATATAACTCTATTTTTGGGCAACATTTTTTTTTCACCTTTCCCCTATGCGCAGTTCCTACTGTTCCACGGTAAGTCAAGCCAACACATATTAACCTTCTTATCTACCCTAGGGGTACATTATAGCAAAATTTGAAGGTGCATAAAACACTTCATGAAACGTGAGTTACCAGCTCTCCGACTATATGGGTCGGGTCATTATAAATAATAAAATTTTAATAAATTATGTTTTGGCAACGATTCACCTTGATTTCTAGCCTTCATCGGGACTATAAACTAAAATAGGTAGAGTAAATAATATATATATATATATATATATATATATATATATATATATATATAAATATAATAAATAAATAAGTAATAATACAAATTTATGCAAAAACGTGTAACAGTGTAACATGAGCATGAAGCATTACTTTATTTTTTTTTTACGGCGCATCTACATCTAGGCCATTAGCGCCGGCATCCACAGTGCAGCGAGGAATTTTCGCAACGAACCGTGGGATGAGAAAATGCCTGCCGCCGTTGAAACCGAACCCCCCATCTCCCGCTTATGAATCCAAGGCGCTAGCCACTAGACCACGGGAGACCCCCCTTAGCATTACTGATCACAAATTAATGTGGAACATACTAATGAGGCTAAGGAGTATGATCTGTTTGGAAATCACTACATCACTGGGTTCTTGATAACGAAGAAGTTTAAGAGGGGATATGAATGCAAATTTCACGCGAAGGGCCTGAATTTGAGCGATATGGTGTGAATTTGTCTAGCAGTATTTTTAAAATATGCAAACTGTTGGAGTTGGTGGTAGTGCACTAGTAATCATGATTACTTCTTTGTCAATCTTCGACGGGTTTGTTTTCAAGTTGGATATACATGGATTCGACCAGGATGCGTTTCTTGAGATAGCATACGGAGAAAAGAATAGAGAAATTCGTCAAAATCAAAATCGGCCTTATGCGATTAAGATGTTTGTCTCAATGAAGTCATAATAAATTAGATAAAAGTGGTGAATAAGTGAATCTTAAGTGCTAGTTAAATTTACCAAGAGATTCCAAATTCCGCTAGCATTTTTTTTAGAATTCCCGGGTTTCGAATGTTACAAGGCTTCTTCAGTTCTACAAACTGCTATTATCTTTGAAAGAACTCTGGAACTATTGGAATTATGGAATTATGGAACTATGAAATTATGGAATTCGAAATCCCTTTTTAACAATATAATTCCTCACAATCTTACATGTCATTACTAATTACATGTATGCAATGGTTCTGTTGATTTCTTGGATTTTTTAATTGTTGTTACATTCTCTCAACCAGATTCTTCTGCGATGTTCGCTGGTTAACAAAATGATCTACGATGATTAACCACAATCTTTATAAGGACGTGACCAGAACAATTAACCTAAATATCAGAAATTACTTGAAATTTTTATTAAATCGGTAGTGGGCGGAAGCTGAGCATAGGAGGAAGTGGTGCAGCAGCTCCACCCAGAGACAGGGAAGCTGTTCCTTTCCTTTGTGGACAAGAAGAGGACGGAGACTCTCCTTAATCTGTGCAGGTCCAAGGTAAGACTAGTAACAGCTCTTCTTACAGGTCACTGTAGAATGCACCGGCACCTCTATTCCATGGGGCTGGCCAGGACTTCATGGTGCAGACTATGCTTTGAGGACGACGAGACGCCGTACCACATCATATGCAGATGTCCAGCTCTTGTAGCAAAGAGATACCTGTATTTTGGTGCAGACTTCATAGATGACCCTAGAAGGCTACCTGAACTGGACCTTCGAACTCTATTAAGGTTCATCTCGGATACGGCGCTGTTGGTGTAACAGGCTGGCTTGTCGGGTGGTACAATAGGCCTTGTTGGCCTCGGTGCAGCTCCCTCTATATATATATATATATATATATATATATATATATATATATATATATATATATATAATAAATAAATAAGTAATAATACAAATTTATGCAAAAACGTGTAACATGAGCATGAAGCATTACTTTTTTTTCTTTACGGCGCATCTACATCTAGGCCATTAGCGCCGGCATCCACAGTGCAGCGAGGAATTTTCGCAACGAGCCGTGGGATGAGAAAACGCCTGCCGCTGTTGGAACTGAACCCCCCATCTCCCGCTTTAATAATAATAATAATAATATTAAATCGGTAAAAAATTGTCATAAAAACATAAAAAATAAATTAAATAAGATCACTTAGCTCCGAATTATTTTGGGTGTAATCGAGTTTTAGTTGGCTAACTGTTCCATGTTCTGGATTGTTAGTACTCCATACCATGCGAATTCCCGGGTGTTTCCAGCCCCACCCCCGAAATTATTTGCTATATACGCCCCTGCCACACGACATCTAAACACAATATTCTCTTAACTACAGAACACAAACTTGTACACTCTCATTTGAACAGGAATAACTGCTTAGTAACCAATACTGTTCCAACATACTTCAGACATTTTAAAGCCAGAGACTTTGGGAATCTAATAATCCTTTGATCCACAACGCTGTTTTATTGGATCATCCCGGTAAAATTATAACATAAATTGAGATGATTCGCTCAAGAAAAAGGTACTTATTAAGAAATAATGATTATAATAATAACAACAACAATAAATGTTAACTACGATTTGATATAAATTATCATGGAGGTAGCCAACTCAAGCAAAATACATCACATGAAACATATCTCAAGATTTTTCGAAACTTTATTAGCCAAAACATACATGAAAAATAAGTTCTAGTGTATATTTCTTGGAAGAAAATTGCAAAACATCATCAGAAAGAATCCAGGCTGTCTTTAGGAAAATAAAAAAGCATAAAGTTCTCATTAAGGAAAAAAGCAATTAATCTCGGAGAATATTTCATTCCGACCATTAATTATTTTTTAAATTACGGTCAAAGATTGAAAACTGACAACAGTCAAAGTCTGCTTTCTCCGATGAACATAATAAAAAAAGACATGAAAAATGATATTTACTCTGAGAAGTCTTAATTTTCTGATTTCAATTCCCTTTTAGTAATTAAATTAAAAATCAGTTAATGCCTCATTTCTTTTTTGCCTATAAAAAAGGCTTGAAGAGCGGGGCATTACGAAGATTAAACATCTCCTCTCCTCGAAACAGCCCTTAAATTATATTAAACCCTTTCAGCGGGGCCCTCTCTAAATTTATTAAAAAGAACCCATTTGTTTTTCACTCTAAATATCCAATAAGGAGTAGAAAAATAAGAATAGACATTGAAATTATAAATTATTCTCTTAAATTTGTTTAAATATATATTCAAGTTTTGAAAAGGAAAACTTATTTAACCAGTTATCGGACGGCATCGTGATTTGTTCATTTAATGAATAGGGTGAAAAATGTTCAGCCGGCAAGAGCTCAGTAACCGCTAAAATAAAATAACAAATCGTTTAGGTAGAAATATTTTGGAGATTCTAGCCTTCATCAGGACTGAAAACAAGGATGGAGTTAATACTTATAGTATATATATATGTGTATATATATATATATATATATATATATATATATATATATATAAAATTAAATCCTAAACATTTTAAACAAATGTTTAAAAATTTGTTTAAAATGTCTAGGATTTAATAGCTCCTGAGGGGGTGGCATGAAGGCCACGAAACATGTAGGGCAAGACAAGAATAAAGTAGTACATAAGAAAAAGGAGTACTATTTTTTGAACTGCGCCATTCATATCCCAAAAAATTCTTTCCATAAAATAAAGTAAATCATAGGATAAAGTCATCGTGCCACAAGAGAGACTCGAGCCCGCATCTACCTGAGAAGGGAGACCCTTATTATGAATTATTCCATAAATTTAACTCTAAACTGTTTATATATATATATATATATATATATATATATATATATATACATATATATATATTTTATTTTTATTTTTACGGCGCATCAACATCTTTGCCATTAGCGCCGACATCTTGGTGCAGCGAGGAATTTTCTCAACGATCCGTGATATGAGAAAATTACTGCTGCCGGCGGGACTCGAACCCATCATCTCCCACATGAGAATCTAAGGCGTTAGCCACTAGACCAGGGGGAGACCCCTCAACTGCTATTATTACAAATTATAATCTCATAATTGTACAAACTGAATGTAGTACATGCTTGTTGAATTTATAATTCATTTAATTTCCCGCGCTTGCATTGAGTGTAAATTTAAAGAAAAAGCATATTATTTTGTAAATTAGCTCCTTTTTTTTTTTTTTTTTTTTTTTTTTTTTTTTGTATAACTTGTCTTAAATTTCTCTATACTAGCCGCTATAGAAGGGATAAAAAATTGCTGTTTACTATTTCTCTAGGCTTTAAGCCAGAACTGATATTATGGCAAGTAAATGTAATATTTTCTCTATTTTGTCCCGAGATAATGGCGAATGGCGGAGAGTGGAAGAGCTTTTCCTTGATATAGTATCGCCATTAAAGGCATAGTGACCTTTTACAGACATTCTTTATGGCCTTTTTCAGTGTAGTCTTCCTGTGGTCTAGGGTAGGAGCCATTTTGCTGCAGGACACAAATACAGTCTTGTGGGCTTGTTGGCAGCTTGGCTTATATATATAAATATGACTTAATAGAAAGCGGGTTTTTTCTTCGGGGGGGGGGGGGGGGGTGCGAAGAAGGAGAGTGGAGCGTAAATCAGGAGGCCATTTTGTGAGACTGGAATAAGCTGGAAATTCGGATTTATGATGGGGAGAAAAAAAGGGAGCTGTGCTTAATGGGTTAACACGACATAGATTTAGTTTCATGATGGTGTGATTATGTTTTGTGTTAGCAGCTTCTTTGGCTGTCTGACTATACATATTCTTACCAAACAGAATAAAAAGCTAGCAACTACTAAAAAAAAAAACAGAAAACTCTTTTTTTTAATCAAGAAAACTAATCATTAAAATAAATAATAAAAATAATTTAGAAGGAATTTGATCTCAGTACAAAAACTGGCTCACAACAAAACTACCCCTAATTTGTTACGTTCGTGAAATCTAGTTCTTAAAACAATTTTAGACACGTATTTTTTTCAAGTACTAATTTGTCAATTTATAGGGTGAAAAATCTCGGAAGTTTTTTTTTTTTATGAAATCAAAGGCAATGTTTTTCTTATTAAAAAACGCTGTAAAAATAATAAGTTGAGATGTTCCGGGGTTTTGGAGAAAACATGTTTATGAAAGAATAAAATATTCCTGAAATATACAATGTTCTGTAAAAAAAACTAGGGTTGAAAATAGTATACAAACATTACCCGATATATTTCAGAGCCTTGTTATAAGAGCAAAGTTGTCCTTGATTTCATTAAAAAAAAAAAAAAAACTAAAACTTTTCTCGGTAGTGAAGTTAAACCACGATTTTCATTCCTTAAATCAACGGATTAGCACAGACAATACGGGTATAATACATTATTAAGTGCTAAAACATATCACAAAAAAAAAAAAATGGTGGGGTACACCTCGGATAACTTCCTTGTTTGATCAAATTCGAAAATAGGAAAGGAAAATTAAAAATAAAAAAATATTAGGCCAAATTAGTGTTGAACAAAAAATGTTCATATTTTTACGTAATAGGGAAATAGAATACATTGACATGCACTAAAAAATAAAACAAAATAAGATTAAAAATTCTTCGGGTGCATCAACAGAACGGATACTGATAAAGCAGATCCTGGAACTTAATAAAAATAACAGTAATGCAAAAGTATAAATAAGTAATTAAATTCAATCCGGCAGTAAAAGAAGATTTAAAGGCAGTAGGTATCTCGCAAAGATTTCTTGTCACCAAATATATTTACGTGTAAAGCACATTCACATCATATGGTCGATGTCTTAAGCGCGTAAGGATAAACCAGCCATCTTGCAACATCAAATATTCTACTTAATTTAGTCCACAAGTCAATAACCATTTAACCGAAAAGTAAAAAAAAAATCAATCCCCTCAATAAAGCGCTAGATCCAATCTTGGAAATAAGTCATAACATTATATTAAAAGGAAGAAAAAAAAAAATCAAAGTACAGTCTGGGACAAGAGCGTTATAGAAACTCATCCCAAAACGGCCCACTTATCCAAAATGGGTTATGTAAAAAAGCAGAAGGTAATTCCTGTAGCAATATGTGGCTTAGGAGAGCAGAGATTCCGCCGTCTTATTCTATATTCCAACGACCCTGGGATAAAATTTTATTACAAGGGTGGAATCGAACCCGCTCCCCAATCAAAGGTGGAAGGATCTTACAGGGAATGTAGTGTTATAGTGGGGGGGGGGATAAAGACATGTAGCATAACCGCAACATGCTCTTGTAAAATGTCATATTCAGCCGAAAACATAATACACATGGCATCTTTAGTTATTTCTTGTTTTATGCAACTTTCAATTTTCTTATAATATACTTACAAGTTTTGACTCATTACCGAATCTTATATTATTTTCTCTGGAGGCCCGACGGCCGTGAGTGCTAAGGCGTGAGCATTCCGAGCCTAAGATCGTGGGCATTACTAGAGGAGATCGGGGTTTCTTTCGAATAAAGAAAACTAAAAATCTTTTTAAAACTATCATGCAATCTGTTTACTATTGTGTCGAGTGTTAAGGAACTTCTGCATAAGGCAGTTTCATCGGCAAATAGTGAAAGGCTAGTATTTGAGTGTTGGCTGAGCGTTAATATACAAATGAAATAAGATTGGGCTTAAACAAGAGCCTTGTGGGACTCCGGCTGGTATGGATTGTATGGTTGAGCTTCTGGAGTTTACATTAACAAAGAATGAAACAATTTATTCTTATGAAATCAAAGACTAACTATCTTTATCTCGTTGTGGTAATTATTCGTTTACCTAAATATAATAATGTCAGTATAAAATATAATTTATAATAAACTATTACATTTCGGTCTAGTTCGGTAAAGCCCTTCATTAAATTAAGGGTATGTTATTCAAACCGCGGCGGAGATGACTATTCAAATTGAGGATCAAGGAGGCAACAGGGTCAGGGCTCGTTATGGATAATTTAATTGCAAATTTCCTAAATAAGGAAGGCGAAGGGGGGGGGGGGAAGGACTTTACTCCTTAATATATGCAGGATGTCCTCAGATCCCCGAGGGACCGTCCTCGAGTGAGGTATTGTCATTTTAATAGGGAAGGGGATTGAGAAGGGTGTAACAGGGCCGACAAATCCTGGGGCGAAACCGACCCCTAAAGGACGACTTACGTGATTCGGGAGAAGATCCGCCTCATTATAAATGTAGATGGGAATCATAATTAGTACGAGTGTCAGCTTAGATTGGACCAGCTGTTCTGGATGCCGCGATTAGCACTGACTTCTTGTTCAATCTACTGGGTAAAGTCTCTACTTGATGGAGCTATGTTTGGGTAATTGGATGGTCTGAAAGGTGGACTACGTAAGGAACAATCAATCTGACAGTTTTATCCTGGCTTTCTACGATATAATCTCAATCTGCCATCTAGCTGCACAACAACTAAAAACTAAAAGTCACTAACTAAATGCATTTTATTCCGACTGGGTTGTGAGATTTAGAGTCCCTGTCAGACTATGGACCGGAGTAAGCAATTTGAGGTTGAAATGTTCCAGGGCCTCACAATAATTTTGGGTATCGACAAGCGAAAAGCTTACCACCCGCATCTAATGGGTTTATTGAGTCTTGGCATAGGATCTTCAAAGCTACATTAATGGCTAACCGTAATTATATGAGATAAATCTAAATTTTGCCTATTGTACTGCTTGGACAATGCGGCATTCAAGAAGGAAATGTCAACGAATGTTGCGGAAGTGTTTCAGGGAACGATCTTGCGAATACCAGAGGATTTTCATGCGGAGTCCATCCCGAACCGTGGATCTAAAGCTTTCGAAAGATAATGGCCAGCCATAGACGAGCATTCTTTCGTGCAGGAATTATGAGTCAGACACAATCTGTAAGAAAATAACGCGTGTGTATGGATCAGATAGAAAAGCGCGACGAGGTCATCCCGTCAGACGGCTCACTTCGGTAGAATTCGTTTTGTTTTCTTGTCGTTAGTGGGGCTCGTCTTTCCTCTCAGCTTTGCAACCACTTTCCTTCGATCCATCTTTAAAACTGCGGGATTGGATGAGAGGACACGCTTTTCATCCACAGGACAGCAATCCTTATGAACGCCAGAGGAATAATCCCATACATGTAAACTCTTTCCTGTCGGTTACATTCCAGTGAACAATCCTCACGGATTGCTATTTCTCGTTAATGGCTTTGACAGGATCCCGACGCGATGGAACGGCGTGATAACTTGACAGAATGTTGGCAGGAAAGTCTTGCCGTTAGTCGCGAGGAATTTGAATCCTCTCACCTTTCCTAATAAATTGAACTAACAGGAAAGAACGTGGGGAAAGAATGCTCGTTTATGGCTGGGTATTCTCGCACCAAACCAGCCACTAGGAGCACAGATAGTAGGATGACCTTTGTTCACAAGGCACTTCGTATTAGCTCGCATGTATCCGTGCGTGAAGATGTTGCGAGGAACCCGCTGGTTTTTAGGTCCAAAAATAGTTATCTCACGTGGGGACAAAAATCATGCCAGAGGTACGTGATGGCGAGGGAAAGTCACAGTTTCATTCGACAAGCTAATGCCGGCGTACCTATTGTCAAGAGAAAGGGAGCAACCGCAGAATGCCAAGCCCGGCTAAGAAATTCCAAAAGGACCAATGTGGCCAAGGATACAGCTTTGAGTTGAGGCTTTCCCAATAACAACTTAGATCCCTTGCCACTTGGCAGTAAAAGCTTACATGCTTTATACTTTGATTAGTGAGAGTCCAAGTGATAAGTGATTATTTGTTCCTGTGAGTGATTAGTGCTTAGTGTGAGTAGTGTCCACTGTACTATTTAGCGTCCACTGTTTAAAACAGCAAGTATTATGGTCGAACAGCCTAAAAAACTTGTTGAGGTCCGCTTGCAGGTACAAAAAATCCGCAAAAAGTTATAAGCGGTGGTGTCTGAATGTGAAAAATTCGTGGAATCAGACAGTCAAGACCAAGAAGAATATGGGAACGAAAGTGTATAAGTAGAAGCAGGAGCTACCAACTCCTTATGGAATTGGCCTATGAAGATACCATGGAATATTACTATGCTATCAGGATGACTGAAGACTCATTTAATACATTACTAAACCTAGTCGCACCCGTCATACAGAAATCAGATACATTTATGAGACCTGCTTTCCCAGCAAAAGTGAAATTGCACGCTAATTTATACCTGTTGGCACGGATAAAATAGGTCTTAGTGTGTTTAGTGGAGGCTACTAAAAATAAAAATAGAACGTGCTTCTATTCACTGTTTAGTAATCACTTGCACTTCATTACTAATCAATCGCATTAAACAACTGCGGTCCACCCGTGTTTAGTACTAATCACTAAACACCTGCACTAAGCACTCGCATTAATCAAAGTGTAAATGCCCCCTTAAGGCGCGCTCAGGTTTGACCGAAAAGCGGAAAGTGACCGTTGACCTGTGATTGTATTTAAAAAAAATTAATCCCCCCCCCCCCAGGTGAACAGAGATAAAAGCCCATTTGCGCCGTTGTTAATAGCCTAAATGTTGATACGCCGTTAAACACAGGAAAAAAAAATAAACAGAGATAAAACTCCGTCACTCAAGTAAGCTTTCGAATAGTAATTTCCACTTACCACGGTTTCCCAACCGTTTTCGAGATATTTAAAAAAAAAATATAGTAAGATCCGAAAACTTTTCATAGATGTTTTTTTTTTTTTTTTTTTTTTTTTTTTTTTTTTTTTTTTTTTTTTTTTGTGCATCTGCTGCCGAGGCCATTAGCACACTTTTCATAGATGTTAGTAATTTTTTTGTGTAAAAATACTTCCTAACCCAACCAAAATTTAAATATCCTAGATTAGATGAATGCCATACGCCCGGCACAAGTTTCCACTGAATCAAGCGTTTCTGAATACCCAAAATAAAAGTTAGTTGGGAAAAGCAGTTGTTCTGTTTTCTTATATATATATATATATATATATATATATATATATATATATATATATATATATATATATACATTCAAATTTGACTTATTGAAACAGCTTAATCTTGATTCTTTTTCTAAAGGAACGTCTCATCATTTCTCTTTATTTTAAAAAGTTCTGAATCTTGACCATCGGATGATATCTTGTCTGTCTGATCAACAGATTCGTCAGTGTAAGTTTTTTCGGCGACAACCGGTGCATTGAGCGCGAAATCGCTACTGCCGCAATGAAATATTATAACAAAAAAAGTATTTTAGTTGAGGAACGCAACCTTTCCGCCCGTCGAAAAGGTTTATTCTATTCCGGAAGTCTTAGAGAAGTATGAGATAAAGAAAGAAGAAGAACCTGAGCAGCCCCAAAGATCGGTCGAAAGGGGCGGGAGTAATTGATAAGATAAGAATCAATTGGCGCGCGTTTCCATGACGACCTGCTGGTCAGCTCCATAAGATCATTGTTTCCCGGCAGAGACCACACATAAATCCCTGTTTCACTTAGTACTCTCCCTCTCCCTCTCTCCCTCTCCCTCTCTCCCTCTCCCCTAATACTCCTTTTACATTATTGCATCTCCCCCTTCCTGGAATAAATGTATTTCTCTAGCAATTCTCCATACTTGTGTATCACTATTATATGATTAAATTGTCTACACCCATTTCTGACTACCGCCATTCTCAGAAAATAATTTAATTTGCATGGTTTCCATTTATTTACGTTACGATGTTAGTTATAATTTCTGCGAGAGTTCTTTTTCTCTAATAACTTCTACATTAATAATCTCCAAATTGTTTTGTACAGCATTTTAAAACGCCCGACTCTCTTTCTGAACGCCATGGGATATATATGGATATATGGAGGGCTGGGGGGCTGGGGGATATATGGAGGGCTGGGGGGCTGCAGCCCCCCTCCCGAAATTTTGATTTGATCGGTAAAAATGTGTCATAAAACCCTTAAAAATAAATTAAATAAGATCACTTAGTTCATAACAAATATTTTATTTTGAGTGTAATAACGTTTTAGTTGGCTAAAACTATTCCAAGTTCTAAATTGTTAGTATCCCATACCCCGGAAATTTTCTCAGCCCCCCCCCCGAAATTATTTTCTATATACCCCTATGACGTTCGCTCTTGGAAACACTATAGCAAATAATTTTCTCATATTCATACCTTGTTTTACTGTAATCCATTCTACTGTTAAGTAATTAAAAAGAACCAATTGAAAAGTTAGGTAAACAAAGATAAAACCCCGTTGAAAAGAACAAAACTTACAATTTCTAGCACTGTTTCTTCCGATTGACATGGACCGATCGAAAACTACTTCATGTTTTGTAGAAGTGAGCCTTCGAATGGTCAACTTCCACTTACCACGATTCTCAACAGGCTCCGAGATAATTTAGAAAATACACTAAGATTCGAAAACTGCCTGTGAGTGAGCGAAAATACAAATATATATATAAACACACACACACACACACAAATATATACAAAGATTCGAATCTTTGTACCAATTCGAATTCGTAATCTGTTGGTTCTGAAAAGTGAAATTTTCTAGTCGCCACTTCTGCATTCTGTCATGAGGTCACCCTCATTAGCGTGTTTCCTCCCTATTGAGAGAGAGAAACCGCGGTAAAAACGGCCGTCACACAGGAGCTGCATAACTAAGCACATTCTTCAGCAGGCTGGAAAATTTACACTACACAGAAACGTTCTTAAACTCGTCTACGCAAATACGAAATAAACTTAAGTAGTTTTGCTCTTTTATATTAGAAATGAACAAAAAATTCAATTCTCAATGTGTTATCTAATTTTGTTCTAGAATGAATCCAAACTTCAAATGAATCGTTTTTTATTTTTTTTACTGTAGATGTTTTTCATTACTCGAGCAACCGAAGGACATTTTATTAATTTGATTCCTGAATAAACTACTACACCTAATGGGAACACTTTGCTAAGTTCGATATCACTTCAACCTGCATACCGTGTTTCGTTTAAATATTAAAAAAAAAAAAAAAAAACCGGTCGCTAAAGGGAACTAATAGCTTTTTCCAGAGAAAACACAACCACCAGATTGACCAATTTTGCTGGCGAACAACTTTGTACAATCCTTTTTGTTTTGTTAGATTATTAGATTTATTAGATTTATTAGATTTTATTTTATTGCGTTAAATAACGTATCATCAAAATAACGCTACTAAATAATTTTGTGCAGTTTATTATAGCACGGTTCCCGTCATACTATAAGTTATTCATCAATTGATAAGTAATGAAAATATAATGTTTTCTGACATTGGGGCGCTCCGGACCAGTGTCAAGAAAAAGATAACGTAGACAAAATCCGTTATCTATAGGTTACCAATAAACAGTACAAGTTAAAATTCGTGGTCCATAATAAATGTACATTAAAATTTAAAAACTTATGTTTCCAAGATGTCTTTTGGCGAGCATTACCAAGAAGTGCTCTGACTGGGGGTGCTGATGGGTGAGGAGGCTGAGCAAGAGTTCGGGATATTATTACCTCGGATGGACCATCACCAGGTATAGCGTAAACTCTATGAGGGACAAAATCACAGTTTATTTCTAATAATTCAAGATCTGCCATCATAGTTGAAATAAAAACAATATTATGAAATAGATACAGTACGGTAACAGCAGACCTGTTATCGCCCTAGCAACGCATGCTGCCTAGGCTTGCCTGCTCAAACCAACTAAAAATTCAAACCCCTCTAAAAATATATAAAAATTCGAATATCAAAAAATCCTTTCTTAGCGAGTGTTTACATTACATACAAAGGGCGTGTCCATAAAAAATTTTCTGTCGAGTGGTTTGGGCTGGGCGATGATAGGTCAGTGAGTGAGTAAGTGAGCGAGTGAGTGGTATTTGACAAATATATAGTAGACTAGCTGTTACCCGGCGTGCCATGCTACACCTACTTTCTGCATATAGAAAAGCCTAAATAAATTAGAAACCAAATAAGTATTATTAAAATCTAATAAAACGAATCTGTAGCTGTTTCGAACCCGTGACCTCCCAACTGTGAGTCCTAGACGACTTTGACCTAACCTATAACACCCCCCGTACAAGACATACATATATGCCAAGTTTGGTAAAAAACGGTCTAACGGTGTGGATTTTTATTTGAAAAAAAAACATACAGACAGCAGCTGGTAGACGTTTTCGACCTGGCCTATGACAATCCCCTGATCAAAACCAACCTGTGTGCCCAGTTTGATCAAAATCTGTTAAACGGTGTGGATTTTTATAGGGAACAAACATACAGACAGACAGCTGGTAGACGTTTTTGACTTAGCCTACGACACTCCTCAGATTAAGATCTACATGTGTACCGAGTTTAGTCAAAATCGCACGAACGGCGTGGATTTGTATAAGAAACAAACATACAGACAGACAGCTGGTAGACGTTTTTGACTTAGCCTACGACACTCCCCAGATTAAGATCTACATGTGTACCGAGTTTAGTCAAAATCGCACGAACGGTGTGGATTTGTATAAGGGACAAACATACAGACAAACAGATATAAGACGTTTTTGACTTAGCCTACGACACTCCTCAGATTAAGATCTACATGTGTACCGAGTTTAGTCAAAATCGGACAAACGGTGTGGAGACGGTACCGAGTTTATTCAAAATCGGACGAACGGTGTGGATTTGTATAAGGGACAAACATACAGACAAACAGCTGGTAGATTTTTTGACCTAGCATAGGATATTTCCCGTATCAAGACCTACCTGTGTGCCAAGTTTTGTCAAAATCGGTCAAGCGGTGTGGATTTGTATTAGGAACAAACAGAAAAACAGACAGACACGTGATTTCTATATATATAGATTAATCACTATCCTACTAGTTCTTCAACACATATCCTTATCTTGGGGAAGAGCCATTACCTTATGTTCTACATTATGATGTCGCCTTGTAACAAGGAGCATGTTATTGGGACACTTTCACGCACATCTACAGTGGTCCAATGTTTTATGGTCCAGAAACACTAGGAACATCTCGTAATGACCAGTAATTTGTATTAAATATTAAAGCATTTGTAAATTCGTAACAGGATAAAATAGATCTATCATAAATAAATTTGTTTCCTTTTGGACAATCTTTAAAATGTTGGACTCCAATCCCTTGTCATTTTGTGTGTGAGTACGCCTTATATTTTTTCAATTTCTAACAATTTTCTTCAGTTTGTAGCATTGTTTCTCCATAAATAAATAAACACGAATGCAAGTGGAGTGTATAAGTTTTTTACTATTTAAATTATGGAAGTTTGACTTTCACTACTTCTAAGCTTTGCAAATCACACGAGGATTAAGCGCTTTGGAAACTCGCTACGATGACGCAATTCCTGATATATGTTTTTTTCATTATAAAAATATTCACCTGAAGATATACGAAGATGATATGGAACGTAAACGTCAGTTATCAAACGTACTAGTCGACCCGTGCAAAGCATTCTCACTCTACTCAATTTTTTTTTTTTTTTATTTTTTTTTTTTGTAAAATCAACCACATGGGTCATGGTCACCGTTAAACGAAAAAAAAAACAACAAAAACCCAAAACAAAACAAAAACGTATCCTACTCAAATCTCACTTAATTGAAGTACACATATAGTTAGTGCCGAGGGGTCTGTTTGCGAAGACCACATCCAGTTACTTTGAAGTATCTGTCGTGATTTTAAACAGTGATTTTTGTACTTACGGATCAGTTTACAGGTTCTACGAAGGTTATCTATTACTTCTTTACAGGTTATCTAAGGTTAGAAACCATATTATATAAATATAGTAATCAAAAGTTAATATAGTAATGAAAAGTATTTAAAATCACTGCAATCACTACTTAAAGCAACATTTTTTGACTACTATATTTATATAATGTGGTTTCTAACTAACTGTTAGATAACTTGTATTTGTAAGTAATACTTTTAGGCTTGTAAAGTATACCCAAATGAAAATAAGCAGAATATTTTCAGCAAGCAATATTTATTAATAAAAAGGTTAATATTATAAAAATCAATAGTAATGTGAACTTTGGGGCCTCCTCACCGATATTTTTGTCCGGTGGTTCTATAACATATTTATATTTATTTCGCATCATGGGCATACGTGCTATGCGTTTCCGCTCGCTGCGCTCGCTCAAGAAGATATCGAAACTCTAGTCAATCCAACTCGCTAAAATGAATAGAATTCTGTTAATTTTTGCGATTGGCTTGACTTGAGTGTTGAAGGTTACTTTACTGCCAGCAACAACCAATAGAAATGCGAATGAGTTATGCGCAGAATCACTGTAGTGATTACTACAGATACTTCACAAGTAACGGCAGAAGTAACTGGATGTGCTCTTCGCAAACAGACCCGTGCCGTGTAGTTAGTGCATCATTGATATAGATGTGGGTTCAAGTAAGGAATAGATGTGTGAAATTTTAGGGTGGGTTTACACTTGATTGTAGAAATTGCGACTACTGAAAACCCATGTAAAATGTCTGCAATAAATTGCTACCATGAGCAATTTATTGCAGACATACATTTTACATGGGTTTTCAATAGTCGCAATTTCTCTCTGATATAAATTTCCTGCAATAACTAGCAAGTGTAAACCCACCCTAAGATTATTTATTTTTTGAAGCATAAGATTAAGGTATTCACATATTTACGGAATATTTACATGTTTACAGGACCTCTTTGAACACTATGTGTTGAAGTGATGATATGGAGCGCACCATGGAATATGCCACACTCTACTGATCGTTTGAAAAAAACAGGGCCAGGCAAGTATGATCCTGCCTTTGTTAGCGTCTGTAATTTTTCGAAAACCAACTAAACTGTATATGTAAGTAATTTGTGTATTTTTCCGGTGTAGCGGTTTAAAAAAAAAGCTTTAAAATGATGCCTCATTTCTGAAAATTGATGAAGTATTAAGGAAGTTACCGATAAAAAAAATCCCTTGAGAACTTATAACATCAGGGCCGCCACATGGGGGGGGGGGGACAACCGGGTACACTTAGTCCCGGGCCCGGGCACCGTTGGGGCCCGGGCCGATCCTCGCTGATTGGAAAAAAAGTACCGAAAGTGACCTTTGCAGCACCGATTGTCGGATTTTATTCTCATTTTGCTCAAAACTCAAGATTAAAATCATTTTATAATGCCCAAAGTCCTATAAAAAAAGTACTAGAATTTTCATTCTGGCTCTGAGAAGTAGGGGCCCGGCTGTGAGAAGTGGGCCCGTGATCTGGTCCCGGGCCCGGCTCTGAGATGTGGCGGCCCTGTATAACAAATATATATATATATATATATATATATATATATATATATATATATATATATATATATATATATATAAATTTTAAATGAAAAAATTGAATTTTTATCCGATTAAAGGCTATTTTAGTTTTGAAATCATATATATTATTTTTATTGTAATAATTTGATCGACATTAATATTTTTTCACGTGGTTAACGATAATTCTGGACAATCTTATTTCTAATAAAGTTTAAAGTAAGGTCTATACTATATATTAGACTTTCGAAGGAAGAAGAGAATAAAGATATTCTTAAAAAAAAATCTATTATTATTTTACTTAGTATTTCCTTCCTTGGTCCTTTACAATAAAGGAATCTTGTTAAGATAAAAAGTAAAATGTTCCATTAAATCTAGAAGAACGGAGTTTCTGTTTATTTGCATATTATTCTCGTTTGAACTGGTGTTTAATTAAAAATAACGAGGGAGTGGTTGGCAGCCATGCTCGGTAAATATTTATAAAACCAGCCCTATAAAGATTGCTATTAATTATTACGATGATGGCGGATGGAGGTTAGTTATTTACATGTAAAATATCTTCCTTTATTACAACTCTTTACAATATATTCTTCAGGTTCTCTTTCTTCTTGCATCCACAGTTAACCTTATTGGCATATTGAAATAACTAGCTGGAGTTTCTCCCAAAAATTGTTTAAAGTATTAAGTTATACTTGCGGCGTTTCGTGCCTTTTTAGTTTCACCATTAAGCATATAAAATGTAAAATGAAAAACCAAGAATGACGAGAATACTACAGCTATGTCGCTATATTTTACATTGTATATGCCTGATGATGAAATGTTTAGGTAAACAGTTTCGTGCCTCTTTAGTTTCATCATTAAGTATATAAAATGTAAAATGAAAAACCAAGAATGACGAGAATACTACAGCTATGTCGCTATATTTTACATTGTATATGCCTGATGATGAAATGTTTAGGTAAACAGTTTCGTGCCTCTTTAGTTTCATCATTAAGTATATAAAATGTAAAATGAAAAACCAAGAATGACGAGAATACTACAGCTATGTCGCTATATTTTACATTGTATATGCCTGATGATGAAATGTTTAGGTAAACAGTTTCGTGCCTCTTTAGTTTCATCATTAAGTATATAAAATGTAAAATGAAAAACCAAGAATGACGAGAATACTACAGCTATGTCGCTATATTTTACATTGTATATGCCTGATGATGAAATGTTTAGGTAAACAGTTTCGTGCCTCTTTAGTTTCATCATTAAGTATATAAAATGTAAAATGAAAAACCAAGAATGACGAGAATACTACAGCTATGTCGCTATATTAAGTTATACTTGCGACGTTTCGTGCCTCTTTAGTTTCATCATTAAGTATATAAAATGTAAAATGAAATACCAAGAATGACGAGAATACTACAGCTATGTCGCTATATTTTACATTGTATATCCTGATGATGAAATGTTTAGGTAAACAGTTTCGTGCCTCTTTAGTTTCATCATTAAGTATATAAAATGTAAAATGAAAAACCAAGAATGACGAGAATACTACAGCTATGTCGCTATATTTTACATTGTATATGCCTGATGATGAAATGTTTAGGTAAACAGTTTCGTGCCTCTTTAGTTTCATCATTAAGCATTTAAAATGTAAAATGAAAAACCAAGAATGACGAGAATACTACAGCTATGTCGCTATATTAAGTTATACTTGCGACGTTTCGTGCCTCTTTAGTTTCATCATTAAGTATATAAAATGTAAAATGAAATACCAAGAATGACGAGAATACTACAGCTATGTCGCTATATTTTACATTGTATATGCCTGATGATGAAATGTTTAGGTAAACAGTTTCGTGCCTCTTTAGTTTCATCATTAAGTATATAAAATGTAAAATGAAAAACCAAGAATGACGAGAATACTACAGCTATGTCGCTATATTTTACATTGTATATCCTGATGATGAAATGTTTAGGTAAACAGTTTCGTGCCTCTTTAGTTTCATCATTAAGCATTTAAAATGTAAAATGAAAAACCGAGAATGACGAGAATACTACAGCTATGTCGCTATATTAAGTTATACTTGCGACGTTTCGTGCCTCTTTAGTTTCATCATTAAGTATATAAAATGTAAAATGAAATACCAAGAATGACGAGAATACTACAGCTATGTCGCTATATTTTACATTGTATATCCTGATGATGAAATGTTTAGGTAAACAGTTTCGTGCCTCTTTAGTTTCATCATTAAGCATTTAAAATGTAAAATGAAAAACCAAGAATGACGAGAATACTACAGCTATGTCGCTATATTTTACATTGTATATGCCTGATGATGAAATGTTTAGGTAAACAGTTTCGTGCCTCTTTAGTTTCATCATTAAGTATATAAAATGTAAAATGAAAAACCAAGAATGACGAGAATACTACAGCTATGTCGCTATATGTTACATTGTATATGCCTGATGATGAAATGTTTAGGTAAACAGTTTCGTGCCTCTTTAGTTTCATCATTAAGTATATAAAATGTAAAATGAAAAACCAAGAATGACGAGAATACTACAGCTATGTCGCTATATTTTACATTGTATATGCCTGATGATGAAATGTTTAGGTAAACAGTTTCGTGCCTCTTTAGTTTCATCATTAAGCATTTAAAATGTAAAATGAAAAACCGAGAATGACGAGAATACTACAGCTATGTCGCTATATTAAGTTATACTTGCGACGTTTCGTGCCTCTTTAGTTTCATCATTAAGTATATAAAATGTAAAATGAAATACCAAGAATGACGAGAATACTACAGCTATGTCGCTATATTTTACATTGTATATCCTGATGATGAAATGTTTAGGTAAACAGTTTCGTGCCTCTTTAGTTTCATCATTAAGTATATAAAATGTAAAATGAAAAACCAAGAATGACGAGAATACTACAGCTATGTCGCTATATTTTACATTGTATATGCCTGATGATGAAATGTTTAGGTAAACAGTTTCGTGCCTCTTTAGTTTCATCATTAAGCATTTAAAATGTAAAATGAAAAACCAAGAATGACGAGAATACTACAGCTATGTCGCTATATTAAGTTATACTTGCGACGTTTCGTGCCTCTTTAGTTTCATCATTAAGTATATAAAATGTAAAATGAAATACCAAGAATGACGAGAATACTACAGCTATGTCGCTATATTTTACATTGTATATCCTGATGATGAAATGTTTAGGTAAACAGTTTCGTGCCTCTTTAGTTTCATCATTAAGTATATAAAATGTAAAATGAAAAACCAAGAATGACGAGAATACTACAGCTATGTCGCTATATTTTACATTGTATATGCCTGATGATGAAATGTTTAGGTAAACAGTTTCGTGCCTCTTTAGTTTCATCATTAAGTATATAAAATGTAAAATGAAAAACCAAGAATGACGAGAATACTACAGCTATGTCGCTATATTTTACATTGTATATGCCTGATGATGAAATGTTTAGGTAAACAGTTTCGTGCCTCTTTAGTTTCATCATTAAGCATTTAAAATGTAAAATGAAAAACCAAGAATGACGAGAATACTACAGCTATGTCGCTATATTAAGTTATACTTGCGACGTTTCGTGCCTCTTTAGTTTCATCATTAAGTATATAAAATGTAAAATGAAATACCAAGAATGACGAGAATACTACAGCTATGTCGCTATATTTTACATTGTATATCCTGATGATGAAATGTTTAGGTAAACAGTTTCGTGCCTCTTTAGTTTCATCATTAAGTATATAAAATGTAAAATGAAAAACCAAGAATGACGAGAATACTACAGCTATGTCGCTATATTTTACATTGTATATGCCTGATGATGAAATGTTTAGGTAAACAGTTTCGTGCCTCTTTAGTTTCATCATTAAGTATATAAAATGTAAAATGAAAAACCAAGAATGACGAGAATACTACAGCTATGTCGCTATATTAAGTTATACTTGCGACGTTTCGTGCCTCTTTAGTTTCATCATTAAGTATATAAAATGTAAAATGAAATACCAAGAATGACGAGAATACTACAGCTATGTCGCTATATTTTACATTGTATATCCTGATGATGAAATGTTTAGGTAAACAGTTTCGTGCCTCTTTAGTTTCATCATTAAGTATATAAAATGTAAAATGAAAAACCAAGAATGACGAGAATACTACAGCTATGTCGCTATATTTTACATTGTATATGCCTGATGATGAAATGTTTAGGTAAACAGTTTCGTGCCTCTTTAGTTTCATCATTAAGCATTTAAAATGTAAAATGAAAAACCAAGAATGACGAGAATACTACAGCTATGTCGCTATATTAAGTTATACTTGCGACGTTTCGTGCCTCTTTAGTTTCATCATTAAGTATATAAAATGTAAAATGAAATACCAAGAATGACGAGAATACTACAGCTATGTCGCTATATTTTACATTGTATATGCCTGATGATGAAATGTTTAGGTAAACAGTTTCGTGCCTCTTTAGTTTCATCATTAAGTATATAAAATGTAAAATGAAAAACCAAGAATGACGAGAATACTACAGCTATGTCGCTATATTTTACATTGTATATGCCTGATGATGAAATGTTTAGGTAAACAGTTTCGTGCCTCTTTAGTTTCATCATTAAGCATTTAAAATGTAAAATGAAAAACCAAGAATGACGAGAATACTACAGCTATGTCGCTATATTAAGTTATACTTGCGACGTTTCGTGCCTCTTTAGTTTCATCATTAAGTATATAAAATGTAAAATGAAATACCAAGAATGACGAGAATACTACAGCTATGTCGCTATATTTTACATTGTATATCCTGATGATGAAATGTTTAGGTAAACAGTTTCGTGCCTCTTTAGTTTCATCATTAAGTATATAAAATGTAAAATGAAAAACCAAGAATGACGAGAATACTACAGCTATGTCGCTATATTTTACATTGTATATCCTGATGATGAAATGTTTAGGTAAACAGTTTCGTGCCTCTTTAGTTTCATCATTAAGTATATAAAATGTAAAATGAAAAACCAAGAATGACGAGAATACTACAGCTATGTCGCTATATTTTACATTGTATATGCCTGATGATGAAATGTTTAGGTAAACAGTTTCGTGCCTCTTTAGTTTCATCATTAAGCATTTAAAATGTAAAATGAAAAACCAAGAATGACGAGAATACTACAGCTATGTCGCTATATTAAGTTATACTTGCGACGTTTCGTGCCTCTTTAGTTTCATCATTAAGTATATAAAATGTAAAATGAAATACCAAGAATGACGAGAATACTACAGCTATGTCGCTATATTTTACATTGTATATGCCTGATGATGAAATGTTTAGGTAAACAGTTTCGTGCCTCTTTAGTTTCATCATTAAGTATATAAAATGTAAAATGAAAAACCAAGAATGACGAGAATACTACAGCTATGTCGCTATATTTTACATTGTATATGCCTGATGATGAAATGTTTAGGTAAACAGTTTCGTGCCTCTTTAGTTTCATCATTAAGCATTTAAAATGAAAAACCAAGAATGACGAGAATACTACAGCTATGTCGCTATATTAAGTTATACTTGCGACGTTTCGTGCCTCTTTAGTTTCATCATTAAGTATATAAAATGTAAAATGAAATACCAAGAATGACGAGAATACTACAGCTATGTCGCTATATTTTACATTGTATATGCCTGATGATGAAATGTTTAGGTAAACAGTTTCGTGCCTCTTTAGTTTCATCATTAAGTATATAAAATGTAAAATGAAAAACCAAGAATGACGAGAATACTACAGCTATGTCGCTATATGTTACATTGTATATGCCTGATGATGAAATGTTTAGGTAAACAGGCTTGAAACGTCGCAAATATTAAGTTATAATTGCGACGTTTCGTGCCTCTTTAGTTTCATCATTAAGCATTTAAAATGTAAAATGAAAAACCAAGAATGACGAGAATACTACAGCTATGTCGCTATATTTTACATTGTATATGCCTGATGATGAAATGTTTAGGTAAACAGTTTCGTGCCTCTTTAGTTTCATCATTAAGTATATAAAATGTAAAATGAAAAACCAAGAATGACGAGAATACTACAGCTATGTCGCTATATGTTACATTGTATATGCCTGATGATGATATGTTTAGGTAAACAGTTTCGTGCCTCTTTAGTTTCATCATTAAGTATATAAAATGTAAAATGAAAAACCAAGAATGACGAGAATACTACAGCTATGTCGCTATATTTTACATTGTATATGCCTGATGATGAAATGTATAGGTAAACAGTTTCGTGCCTCTTTAGTTTCATCATTAAGTATATAAAATGTAAAATGAAAAACCAAGAATGACGAGAATACTACAGCTATGTCGCTATATGTTACATTGTATATGCCTGATGATGAAATGTTTAGGTAAACAGTTTCGTGCCTCTTTAGTTTCATCATTAAGTATATAAAATGTAAAATGAAAAACCAAGAATGACGAGAATACTACAGCTATGTCGCTATATGTTACATTGTATATGCCTGATGATGAAATGTTTAGGTAAACAGTTTCGTGCCTCTTTAGTTTCATCATTAAGTATATAAAATGTAAAATGAAAAACCAAGAATGACGAGAATACTACAGCTATGTCGCTATATTTTACATTGTATATGCCTGATGATGAAATGTTTAGGTAAACAGTTTCGTGCCTCTTTAGTTTCATCATTAAGTATATAAAATGTAAAATGAAAAACCAAGAATGACGAGAATACTACAGCTATGTCGCTATATTTTACATTGTATATGCCTGATGATGAAATGTTTAGGTAAACAGTTTCGTGCCTCTTTAGTTTCATCATTAAGTATATAAAATGTAAAATGAAAAACCAAGAATGACGAGAATACTACAGCTATGTCGCTATATTTTACATTGTATATGCCTGATGATGAAATGTTTAGGTAAACAGTTTCGTGCCTCTTTAGTTTCATCATTAAGCATTTAAAATGAAAAACCAAGAATGACGAGAATACTACAGCTATGTCGCTATATTAAGTTATACTTGCGACGTTTCGTGCCTCTTTAGTTTCATCATTAAGTATATAAAATGTAAAATGAAATACCAAGAATGACGAGAATACTACAGCTATGTCGCTATATTTTACATTGTATATGCCTGATGATGAAATGTTTAGGTAAACAGTTTCGTGCCTCTTTAGTTTCATCATTAAGTATATAAAATGTAAAATGAAAAACCAAGAATGACGAGAATACTACAGCTATGTCGCTATATTTTACATTGTATATGCCTGATGATGAAATGTATAGGTAAACAGTTTCGTGCCTCTTTAGTTTCATCATTAAGTATATAAAATGTAAAATGAAAAACCAAGAATGACGAGAATACTACAGCTATGTCGCTATATGTTACATTGTATATGCCTGATGATGAAATGTTTAGGTAAACAGGCTTGAAACGTCGCAAATATTAAGTTATAATTGCGACGTTTCGTGCCTCTTTAGTTTCATCATTAAGCATTTAAAATGTAAAATGAAAAACCAAGAATGACGAGAATACTACAGCTATGTCGCTATATTTTACATTGTATATGCCTGATGATGAAATGTTTAGGTAAACAGTTTCGTGCCTCTTTAGTTTCATCATTAAGTATATAAAATGTAAAATGAAAAACCAAGAATGACGAGAATACTACAGCTATGTCGCTATATGTTACATTGTATATGCCTGATGATGATATGTTTAGGTAAACAGTTTCGTGCCTCTTTAGTTTCATCATTAAGTATATAAAATGTAAAATGAAAAACCAAGAATGACGAGAATACTACAGCTATGTCGCTATATTTTACATTGTATATGCCTGATGATGAAATGTATAGGTAAACAGTTTCGTGCCTCTTTAGTTTCATCATTAAGTATATAAAATGTAAAATGAAAAACCAAGAATGACGAGAATACTACAGCTATGTCGCTATATGTTACATTGTATATGCCTGATGATGAAATGTTTAGGTAAACAGTTTCGTGCCTCTTTAGTTTCATCATTAAGTATATAAAATGTAAAATGAAAAACCAAGAATGACGAGAATACTACAGCTATGTCGCTATATGTTACATTGTATATGCCTGATGATGAAATGTTTAGGTAAACAGTTTCGTGCCTCTTTAGTTTCATCATTAAGTATATAAAATGTAAAATGAAAAACCAAGAATGACGAGAATACTACAGCTATGTCGCTATATTTTACATTGTATATGCCTGATGATGAAATGTTTAGGTAAACAGTTTCGTGCCTCTTTAGTTTCATCATTAAGCATATAAAATGTAAAATGAAAAACCAAGAATGACGAGAATACTACAGCTATGTCGCTATATTTTACATTGTATATGCCTGATGATGAAATGTTTAGGTAAACAGTTTCGTGCCTCTTTAGTTTCATCATTAAGCATATAAAATGTAAAATGAAAAACCAAGAATGACGAGAATACTACAGCTATGTCGCTATATTTTACATTGTATATGCCTGATGATGAAATGTTTAGGTAAACAGTTTCGTGCCTCTTTAGTTTCATCATTAAGCATATAAAATGTAAAATGAAAAACCAAGAATGACGAGAATACTACAGCTATGTCGCTATATGTTACATTGTATATGCCTGATGATGAAATGTTTAGGTAAACAGTTTCGTGCCTCTTTAGTTTCATCATTAAGCATATAAAATGTAAAATGAAAAACCAAGAATGACGAGAATACTACAGCTATGTCGCTATATTTTACATTGTATATGCCTGATGATGAAATGTTTAGGTAAACAGTTTCGTGCCTCTTTAGTTTCATCATTAAGCATATAAAATGTAAAATGAAAAACCAAGAATGACGAGAATACTACAGCTATGTCGCTATATTTTACATTGTATATGCCTGATGATGAAATGTATAGGTAAACAGTTTCGTGCCTCTTTAGTTTCATCATTAAGTATATAAAATGTAAAATGAAAAACCAAGAATGACGAGAATACTACAGCTATGTCGCTATATGTTACATTGTATATGCCTGATGATGAAATGTTTAGGTAAACAGGCTTGAAACGTCGCAAATATTAAGTTATACTTGCGACGTTTCGTGCCTCTTTAGTTTCATCATTAAGCATTTAAAATGTAAAATGAAAAACCAAGAATGACGAGAATACTACAGCTATGTCGCTATATTTTACATTGTATATGCCTGATGATGAAATGTTTAGGTAAACAGTTTCGTGCCTCTTTAGTTTCATCATTAAGTATATAAAATGTAAAATGAAAAACCAAGAATGACGAGAATACTACAGCTATGTCGCTATATGTTACATTGTATATGCCTGATGATGAAATGTTTAGGTAAACAGTTTCGTGCCTCTTTAGTTTCATCATTAAGTATATAAAATGTAAAATGAAAAACCAAGAATGACGAGAATACTACAGCTATGTCGCTATATTTTACATTGTATATGCCTGATGATGAAATGTATAGGTAAACAGTTTCGTGCCTCTTTAGTTTCATCATTAAGTATATAAAATGTAAAATGAAAAACCAAGAATGACGAGAATACTACAGCTATGTCGCTATATGTTACATTGTATATGCCTGATGATGAAATGTTTAGGTAAACAGGCTTGAAACGTCGCAAATATTAAGTTATACTTGCGACGTTTCGTGCCTCTTTAGTTTCATCATTAAGCATTTAAAATGTAAAATGAAAAACCAAGAATGACGAGAATACTACAGCTATGTCGCTATATTTTACATTGTATATGCCTGATGATGAAATGTTTAGGTAAACAGTTTCGTGCCTCTTTAGATTCATCATTAAGTATATAAAATGTAAAATGAAAAACCAAGAATGACGAGAATACTACAGCTATGTCGCTATATGTTACATTGTATATGCCTGATGATGAAATGTTTAGGTAAACAGTTTCGTGCCTCTTTAGTTTCATCATTAAGCATTTAAAATGTAAAATGAAAAACCAAGAATGACGAGAATACTACAGCTATGTCGCTATATTTTACATTGTATATGCCTGATGATGAAATGTTTAGGTAAACAGTTTCGTGCCTCTTTAGTTTCACCATTAAGCATATAAAATGTAAAATGAAAAACCAAGAATGACGAGAATACTACAGCTATGTCGCTATATTTTACATTGTATATGCCTGATGATGAAATGTTTAGGTAAACAGTTTCGTGCCTCTTTAGTTTCATCATTAAGTATATAAAATGTAAAATGAAAAACCAAGAATGACGAGAATACTACAGCTATGTCGCTATATGTTACATTGTATATGCCTGATGATGAAATGTTTAGGTAAACAGTTTCGTGCCTCTTTAGTTTCATCATTAAGTATATAAAATGTAAAATGAAAAACCAAGAATGACGAGAATACTACAGCTATGTCGCTATATTTTACATTGTATATGCCTGATGATGAAATGTATAGGTAAACAGTTTCGTGCCTCTTTAGTTTCATCATTAAGTATATAAAATGTAAAATGAAAAACCAAGAATGACGAGAATACTACAGCTATGTCGCTATATGTTACATTGTATATGCCTGATGATGAAATGTTTAGGTAAACAGGCTTGAAACGTCGCAAATATTAAGTTATACTTGCGACGTTTCGTGCCTCTTTAGTTTCATCATTAAGCATTTAAAATGTAAAATGAAAAACCAAGAATGACGAGAATACTACAGCTATGTCGCTATATTTTACATTGTATATGCCTGATGATGAAATGTTTAGGTAAACAGTTTCGTGCCTCTTTAGTTTCATCATTAAGTATATAAAATGTAAAATGAAAAACCAAGAATGACGAGAATACTACAGCTATGTCGCTATATGTTACATTGTATATGCCTGATGATGAAATGTTTAGGTAAACAGTTTCGTGCCTCTTTAGTTTCATCATTAAGTATATAAAATGTAAAATGAAAAACCAAGAATGACGAGAATACTACAGCTATGTCGCTATATGTTACATTGTATATGCCTGATGATGAAATGTTTAGGTAAACAGTTTCGTGCCTCTTTAGTTTCATCATTAAGTATATAAAATGTAAAATGAAAAACCAAGAATGACGAGAATACTACAGCTATGTCGCTATATTTTACATTGTATATGCCTGATGATGAAATGTATAGGTAAACAGTTTCGTGCCTCTTTAGTTTCATCATTAAGTATATAAAATGTAAAATGAAAAACCAAGAATGACGAGAATACTACAGCTATGTCGCTATATGTTACATTGTATATGCCTGATGATGAAATGTTTAGGTAAACAGGCTTGAAACGTCGCAAATATTAAGTTATACTTGCGTCGTTTCGTGCCTCTTTAGTTTCATCATTAAGCATTTAAAATGTAAAATGAAAAACCAAGAATGACGAGAATACTACAGCTATGTCGCTATATTTTACATTGTATATGCCTGATGATGAAACGTTTAGGTAAACAGTTTCGTGCCTCTTTAGTTTCATCATTAAGTATATAAAATGTAAAATGAAAAACCAAGAATGACGAGAATACTACAGCTATGTCGCTATATGTTACATTGTATATGCCTGATGATGAAATGTTTAGGTAAACAGGCTTGAAACGTCGCAAATATTAAGTTATACTTGCGTCGTTTCGTGCCTCTTTAGTTTCACCATTAAGCATATAAAATGTAAAATGAAAAACCAAGAATGACGAGAATACTACAGCTATGTCGCTATATGTTACATTGTATATGCCTGATGATGAAATGTTTAGGTAAACAGTTTCGTGCCTCTTTAGTTTCATCATTAAGTATATAAAATGTAAAATGAAAAACCAAGAATGACGAGAATACTACAGCTATGTCGCTATATGTTACATTGTATATGCCTGATGATGAAATGTTTAGGTAAACAGTTTCGTGCCTCTTTAGTTTCATCATTAAGCATATAAAATGTAAAATGAAAAACCAAGAATGACGAGAATACTACAGCTATGTCGCTATATTTTACATTGTATATGCCTGATGATGAAATATTTAGGTAAACAGTTTCGTGCCTCTTTAGTTTCATCATTAAGCATATAAAATGTAAAATGAAAAACCAAGAATGACGAGAATACTACAGCTATGTCGCTATATTTTACATTGTATATGCCTGATGATGAAATGTTTAGGTAAACAGTTTCGTGCCTCTTTAGTTTCATCATTAAGTATATAAAATGTAAAATGAAAAACCAAGAATGACGAGAATACTACAGCTATGTCGCTATATGTTACATTGTATATGCCTGATGATGAAATGTTTAGGTAAACAGTTTCGTGCCTCTTTAGTTTCATCATTAAGTATATAAAATGTAAAATGAAATACCAAGAATGACGAGAATACTACAGCTATGTCGCTATATGTTACATTGTATATGCCTGATGATGAAATGTTTAGGTAAACAGTTTCGTGCCTCTTTAGTTTCATCATTAAGTATATAAAATGTAAAATGAAAAACCAAGAATGACGAGAATACTACAGCTATGTCGCTATATTTTACATTGTATATGCCTGATGATGAAATGTTTAGGTAAACAGTTTCGTGCCTCTTTAGTTTCATCATTAAGTATATAAAATGTAAAATGAAAAACCAAGAATGACGAGAATACTACAGCTATGTCGCTATATGTTACATTGTATATGCCTGATGATGAAATGTTTAGGTAAACAGGCTTGAAACGTCGCAAATATTAAGTTATACTTGCGTCGTTTCGTGCCTCTTTAGTTTCACCATTAAGCATATAAAATGTAAAATGAAAAACCAAGAATGACGAGAATACTACAGCTATGTCGCTATATGTTACATTGTATATGCCTGATGATGAAATGTTTAGGTAAACAGTTTCGTGCCTTTTTAGTTTCATCATTAAGTATATAAAATGTAAAATGAAAAACCAAGAATGACGAGAATACTACAGCTATGTCGCTATATGTTACATTGTATATGCCTGATGATGAAATGTTTAGGTAAACAGTTTCGTGCCTCTTTAGTTTCATCATTAAGCATATAAAATGTAAAATGAAAAACCAAGAATGACGAGAATACTACAGCTATGTCGCTATATTTTACATTGTATATGCCTGATGATGAAATATTTAGGTAAACAGTTTCGTGCCTCTTTAGTTTCATCATTAAGCATATAAAATGTAAAATGAAAAACCAAGAATGACGAGAATACTACAGCTATGTCGCTATATGTTACATTGTATATGCCTGATGATGAAATGTTTAGGTAAACAGTTTCGTGCCTCTTTAGTTTCATCATTAAGTATATAAAATGTAAAATGAAAAACCAAGAATGACGAGAATACTACAGCTATGTCGCTATATTTTACATTGTATATGCCTGATGATGAAATGTTTAGGTAAACAGTTTCGTGCCTCTTTAGTTTCATCATTAAGTATATAAAATGTAAAATGAAAAACCAAGAATGACGAGAATACTACAGCTATGTCGCTATATTTTACATTGTATATGCCTGATGATGAAATGTTTAGGTAAACAGTTTCGTGCCTCTTTAGTTTCATCATTAAGTATATAAAATGTAAAATGAAAAACCAAGAATGACGAGAATACTACAGCTATGTCGCTATATTTTACATTGTATATGCCTGATGATGAAATGTTTAGGTAAACAGTTTCGTGCCTCTTTAGTTTCATCATTAAGTATATAAAATGTAAAATGAAAAACCAAGAATGACGAGAATACTACAGCTATGTCGCTATATGTTACATTGTATATGCCTGATGATGAAATGTTTAGGTAAACAGGCTTGAAACGTCGCAAATATTAAGTTATACTTGCGTCGTTTCGTGCCTCTTTAGTTTCACCATTAAGCATATAAAATGTAAAATGAAAAACCAAGAATGACGAGAATACTACAGCTATGTCGCTATATGTTACATTGTATATGCCTGATGATGAAATGTTTAGGTAAACAGTTTCGTGCCTTTTTAGTTTCATCATTAAGTATATAAAAAGTAAAATGAAAAACCAAGAATGACGAGAATACTACAGCTATGTCGCTATATGTTACATTGTATATGCCTGATGATGAAATGTTTAGGTAAACAGTTTCGTGCCTCTTTAGTTTCATCATTAAGCATATAAAATGTAAAATGAAAAACCAAGAATGACGAGAATACTACAGCTATGTCGCTATATTTTACATTGTATATGCCTGATGATGAAATATTTAGGTAAACAGTTTCGTGCCTCTTTAGTTTCATCATTAAGCATATAAAATGTAAAATGAAAAACCAAGAATGACGAGAATACTACAGCTATGTCGCTATATGTTACATTGTATATGCCTGATGATGAAATGTTTAGGTAAACAGTTTCGTGCCTCTTTAGTTTCATCATTAAGTATATAAAATGTAAAATGAAAAACCAAGAATGACGAGAATACTACAGCTATGTCGCTATATGTTACATTGTATATGCCTGATGATGAAATGTTTAGGTAAACAGTTTCGTGCCTCTTTAGTTTCATCATTAAGTATATAAAATGTAAAATGAAAAACCAAGAATGACGAGAATACTACAGCTATGTCGCTATATGTTACATTGTATATGCCTGATGATGAAATGTTTAGGTAAACAGTTTCGTGCCTCTTTAGTTTCATCATTAAGTATATAAAATGTAAAATGAAAAACCAAGAATGACGAGAATACTACAGCTATGTCGCTATATTTTACATTGTATATGCCTGATGATGAAATGTTTAGGTAAACAGTTTCGTGCCTCTTTAGTTTCATCATTAAGTATATAAAATGTAAAATGAAAAACCAAGAATGACGAGAATACTACAGCTATGTCGCTATATTTTACATTGTATATGCCTGATGATGAAATGTTTAGGTAAACAGTTTCGTGCCTCTTTAGTTTCATCATTAAGCATATAAAATGTAAAATGAAAAACCAAGAATGACGAGAATACTACAGCTATGTCGCTATATTTTACATTGTATATGCCTGATGATGAAATGTTTAGGTAAACAGTTTCGTGCCTCTTTAGTTTCATCATTAAGCATATAAAATGTAAAATGAAAAACCAAGAATGACGAGAATACTACAGCTATGTCGCTATATGTTACATTGTATATGCCTGATGATGAAATGTTTAGGTAAACAGTTTCGTGCCTCTTTAGTTTCATCATTAAGTATATAAAATGTAAAATGAAAAACCAAGAATGACGAGAATACTACAGCTATGTCGCTATATTTTACATTGTATATGCCTGATGATGAAATGTTTAGGTAAACAGTTTCGTGCCTCTTTAGTTTCATCATTAAGCATATAAAATGTAAAATGAAAAACCAAGAATGACGAGAATACTACAGCTATGTCGCTATATTTTACATTGTATATGCCTGATGATGAAATGTTTAGGTAAACAGTTTCGTGCCTCTTTAGTTTCATCATTAAGCATATAAAATGTAAAATGAAAAACCAAGAATGACGAGAATACTACAGCTATGTCGCTATATGTTACATTGTATATGCCTGATGATGAAATGTTTAGGTAAACAGTTTCGTGCCTCTTTAGTTTCATCATTAAGCATATAAAATGTAAAATGAAAAACCAAGAATGACGAGAATACTACAGCTATGTCGCTATATTTTACATTGTATATGCCTGATGATGAAATGTATAGGTAAACAGTTTCGTGCCTCTTTAGTTTCATCATTAAGCATATAAAATGTAAAATGAAAAACCAAGAATGACGAGAATACTACAGCTATGTCGCTATATGTTACATTGTATATGCCTGATGATGAAATGTTTAGGTAAACAGTTTCGTGCCTCTTTAGTTTCATCATTAAGCATATAAAATGTAAAATGAAAAACCAAGAATGACGAGAATACTACAGCTATGTCGCTATATTTTACATTGTATATGCCTGATGATGAAATGTATAGGTAAACAGTTTCGTGCCTCTTTAGTTTCATCATTAAGCATATAAAATGTAAAATGAAAAACCAAGAATGACGAGAATACTACAACTATGTCGCTATATTTTACATTGTATATGCCTGATGATGAAATGTTTAGGTAAACAGTTTCGTGCCTCTTTAGTTTCATCATTAAGCATATAAAATGTAAAATGAAAAACCAAGAATGACGAGAATACTACAGCTATGTCGCTATATGTTACATTGTATATGCCTGATGATGAAATGTATAGGTAAACAGTTTCGTGCCTCTTTAGTTTCATCATTAAGCATATAAAATGTAAAATGAAATACCAAGAATGACGAGAATACTACAGCTATGTCGCTATATTTTACATTGTATATGCCTGATGATGAAATGTATAGGTAAACAGTTTCGTGCCTCTTTAGTTTCATCATTAAGTATATAAAATGTAAAATGAAAAACCAAGAATGACGAGAATACTACAGCTATGTCGCTATATTTTACATTGTATATGCCTGATGATGAAATGTTTAGGTAAACAGTTTCGTGCCTCTTTAGTTTCATCATTAAGCATATAAAATGTAAAATGAAAAACCAAGAATGACGAGAATACTACAGCTATGTCGCTATATTTTACATTGTATATGCCTGATGATGAAATGTTTAGGTAAACAGTTTCGTGCCTCTTTAGTTTCATCATTAAGCATATAAAATGTAAAATGAAAAACCAAGAATGACGAGAATACTACAGCTATGTCGCTATATTTTACATTGTATATGCCTGATGATGAAATGTTTAGGTAAACAGTTTCGTGCCTCTTTAGTTTCATCATTAAGCATATAAAATGTAAAATGAAAAACCAAGAATGACGAGAATACTACAGCTATGTCGCTATATTTTACATTGTATATGCCTGATGATGAAATGTTTAGGTAAACAGGCTTGAAACGTCGCTAATATAAGTTAATTGTTTTAAACAATTTTGAGGAGCAAATCCTGCCAGTTATTTCAAGAATCCATTGATCCTCCCCCACCCTCACTTTCAACTTACATTTTGGAAAATTTAGAATTAAAAGTAGCTATTACGATTGGACTCATAAGAGAATTGTTTTATATTTTTTCAAACTATTTTTTTTTTTCATTGGTCAAATTTACTCGTAAAAACATCATTTTTTGTGTTATTGTAATAATTTGATTGATATTAATATTTTCCATATGGTTCAAGATATTTCTGAGCTATCTCATTTCTAAGGTTTAAGGTAAGGTCTATAAATTAGACTTTCTATCTAAAAAAATAAAGATATACTTAAAAAAAAAAAAAAAAATATTATAATTTTACTTATGGTTCTCTGCCTTGAACTGTATAATATTTTTTGTTCTAAGTATTATTTATCGTCTTGCTGGAACAAAAATTGATGTATAACCTAATATATTGGTATAACCTAATTTAAGTAAAACCTCTGTGATATATGTATATTGTGTGGGTCAGGAAGTCCTTGCGGGTTTCCTAAATATGTTATGTACAGACATAAATTAATTTAAAATGATTTATACATCAATTTTCTTCAATCTCTTTCTGCCAGCGAACTGCCATACTTCCAGAAAGACTGGTGATTCTCCTAAAAAAAAAAAAAAAACGATCGGGGTCTGATATGAAGGCGTCGGGGCAAAATATTGCTAAGCAACATTTCTAACAAAACTTAACTGTAGCTGCTATATGTTGGATATTATGTGGGACAATCAGTCTTTGCTGCAAATGGTACTAAAATATGACTACAAGTTCTGTATGCTATTTAATCTTGTTGCCCCTAACCATTTCAACTGATAGTCCCACATAATATCCAACATATAGCAGCTACAGTAAAGTTTCGTTTGAAGTGTTGCTTGGCACTATTTTACCCCGACGCTTTCATATCATCCATATTTGAAACATATTGTCCTGCTAAAAAAATAAGCAGATACCGAAAAAGGCAATAGTCCGAAAAGCAGGGTGTGATAAAATATTCCTGGCCAAAACTAACAACTTCTCCCTAATCTTAAATACGTGTGTAACTCTTATCGTTGAAATGCAGAAAACTTACACCTCGTCTGTTGACCAATTCCTTGCGATTCATTAGGATATTTTCTCTCAACCAGTCGAGTTGCTCACAGTATTAAATGTTTTTATTCTCTAAGAGATGCTTATACAAATCTCTACTTTCCTGAGAGATACAAAGGAAAACCTCTTTTCCGAGCCGGTTTCTTCCGGGATGACTCGGGGAGAATATCTTTAGGTTTTCCACGATCTACTGCGCTTTACCTTATTTATTGTAAATGATACATTTTTCGTCCTCAGTAATCAATGTTTCCAAAATTGTATGTTTTGTACTTTTCAAGTAGCAAATGTTTACATTTAGGTACTGCTATAGACTTCGGTGAGTAGGTTTTGTGCGTCACAAACATATCTCCTCAGCTTACATAGACAGCGTTTCATAGATGGGTAACCACACTTCTTTTCGACACGCTGAGAATATTTCGAAAATTCTCGATTCTCAGATGTGGGATTGTGTCAACCAAAGCCTTATTTGTTTCGGTGTCCACAGCACCAAAAGTGCGACCAAATCCCCAGTAATAATTTATGCATTACGGAAACGCACAAACCATTCTTACCCCACACGTTCTTTTATGGCATCAATGGTATGCATTATCAAGTGTTCTGATAGCGATTGATATTTTATGTTCCTAACTTTATACATACGTACTTACCTGAAAAAAATGTATATTTGATAATCCAGTCAGCTCAACAGTTAAATCGGAAAATATTTAGAGTATATATTGGGGTAGTTCATTGAAAAGGGTGCTTACTTTGCAAACAAGTTATGCAGGTCCTGAGGGATGTAGGTTTGCCATTCCCACTAGGGATGTTTTCCTGATATACTATTTGTTAAAAAAATCCTATTTCATTTTTTTCTTGACTTTTCTCCTTACCCTAATATTTAAGTGAACATGTTGTTTTTTTGATTGAGTTCAAAAGGGCATAAGGTTGCAATAAAAATATAATATTGGTAATAATATATTACAAATATTTATGTTCACTATGCTTACAATCACACATAACAATAGAAGCAGTGACAACACTTAATGTCTATCATCTTAATTAACTAAATATAACTCGTATTTTATTTTTCTGTATACATGGTTATATAATAATTTAAAAATTATTTACATAAACAAATTATCATCTTTGGTACTCACAAATCATCATTTACATCGCATTTATATATTAAAACTACAAATAACAAAATAATTGTTAATAATCCACGTGGAAATTAACATAGTTTATCTATTTACCTGCTTAAGGTACGTTATATTTACAATGTTTCACATATACTTTTCTTCGAAAAGTCATCTTACTTTTTTTTTTAATATTTTTATTTTATTATATTCAATTAAGATTGTTCTAAATGTTCACGGTATACGGGAAAACCTCGACAAATCGTAGTAATTGTTATTAGCCCGGAAAATATATAACATTTTATATATAATACATTTCTATAAAAATTAATAAAATCTATTTAATCATTGGTTTATAATTCTTCTGAAGATTAAGTATTGCGCGGGTCTGATTTATTGTGGTTTAAATATCATTCTCTTAAAATTAATAAAATTCTACATTTAAAAAATGTTCTTACTCAAATGTTTTATTAATAAAATATACAGACGTAAAATGTCGCTCACAGGGAAGAAAAGTGACACAACTAAGAAAAAATAATTTTGCGATTTAATTCAGAAATATGTTCGTTTATGTTAGCGCGGTTCCTCCCTGCCCAATAGGGAGGAACCCCGCTTATAAGGTTGATACAATGAAACAATCCGGACGTGCCGACTAGAAAATTTCGCGCTTCAGAACCCCTAGAGACCGAAAATAACGGTGGTTCAAATTTGTATGTATATATATATATATATATATATGTATATATATATATGTATATATATATATATATATATGTATATATATATATATATATATGTATATATATATATATATATATGTATATATATATATATATATATATGTATATATATATATATATATATATATGTATATATATATATATATATATATATATATATATATATATATATATATTTGTCTGTTTGCGGATTTCTGGCCTCCCTAATGGTCCGATTTTGATTAAATTTGGTCAAGTTCGTTGACCAGCAAAATCCGCCCACTGGAAGATGGCGTTTGGGGCGAAATTCGCGCAAAAAAAAATCGTAATGCTTACGTTTTTGAGTTTATAAGCTTGTAAGTACTCGTTTTATATACTTCTTTGGCTAGGAAAACGAATGAAACCATTTTCAAGGCGATAGCTTTAACCGTTTTTGAGAAAATTGGAAAAATAGTTTTTGAATACCGTTTTTGGTTTGGGTACTTAGAATCATGGGATTCAGTTGAAACATTTTTTGCATGTTTTACTATCATTAAAACTAATATGTTGAAATTTTGGTTACGTTTAGAGTTAAGGAAGGGTTAGAATAAAATATTTTATTAACAGACATAAAAAGTTTTGGTAACTTTGTATATTTTCCTTAATATCTCGAAAAAGGTTGAGAACCTTGTTAAACAAAAGAATACCATTAGAAAGCTTACTAAATGCTCTACAAAAAAGGTTCTGATGAAAGTTTTGATTAGGCGATATCAATCGGAGAAATAAGTGCTTAAAACATTAAAGTAATTGATTTTGCTTATTCGAACTGTTCTTTTTGTCTGTTTTTATTCCTTGTTATTTTTTAATTGCTTATAGTTGGATAATGTATTTTACAATAAAACAGATTAGGCAAAATAAGAAAAACAATTCATTGTTAGAAAAAGATTCGATGACGTCTTTTGAATATTTTCAATTGCCTTTATGCTGTTGTTTTTTTTATTTTATTTTTTAATTGATTTTATCTGTCGAATTATTACTATAGTAAAAGAACACAGGAATATGTGAAAATTTTTGATATTTTCCAATTCATTGAAACGTATGAAATGAAGTATCGGTAGAAGAGGTTTCGAGGGTCTTGCGGACCCGACCCCAGGTATAGCCATAAAACCCTTTGAACAAAGGCCGAGGAAAATATTATCTGTTTCTATTCTATGCTTTTCAAATGAGAATAGGGATATGAACAGGAACCGGGGTCTCCCGTGGTCTAATGGCTAGCGCCTTGGATTCATAAGCGGGAGATGGTGGGTTCGATTCCCAACCTCCGGCAGGAATTTTATCATCCCACGGCTCGCTGGTAAAATTCCTTGCTACACCCTGGATGTCAGCGCTAATGACCTAGATGTAGATGCGCCGTAAAAAAAAAAAAAAAAAAAAAAAAAAAAAAATGAACTGGAACCGCGCTAAGATGACGCAGTTCCTGCGAGTCGGACTTTTTTTTAGCTTGCAACAGGAAAAGTGACATAATGGTATCTCAGAGGGAGGCCGCAAGATTGGGTTTTCCATAGCTGAGACAGCGAACGGTGGAAAATGTATTTTTAATCAATTTTTGATGTTTCTGAGGGTTTCCATCATTTTGTGTATACAAATAATTCCGTGTTTTCGGCTATAAAAAATCTCTAAAACTTCTTTTGGCCCTTCTATAAAATTTTATGATTTTGAGTTGTGTCAATTTTCTAGCCCATGGCAATCATTTCTTGGCTTAATTGATTATGCTAATTAAAATATGGTATTTACCAAAGTTGCGGAGCATCAGCATCAATAAATAATGAACTTGGCAAATCACCTTGCTGTTGTTTTTTTTTTTAAATTTATTTATTTCATAAATGTATAAATAACACAAATTTAATAAAAATTCCTTATTCCACAGTTATTTGTATAGTAAATAAATCCTTCAGATAAGTATATATATTTTTTAAATTATTCCTTATGAATATTGCACTATTAAACAATAATACGACATTTATATTACACAAATTACATGTTTTCATATTTCAGCTATTTTCTGGGAGCTCACGATTATCGATTTATCGAGGTTTTGGATAAATATATATATAACACAACTTTAAATTTCCGTAACGTATAAATGTACAATCAAATAGTTCATATATAATTTTTTTTTATACAACAATATATATATTATTTATAACCGTCCCGGGTAAGGTTGGAAACCCTGACTTAGGTGCTGCACCTGCGCGTGCGCATGCGAGGGCTAGATGGCCTGTCCGCAATGTGCAGCTAGTTCTTGCCTCAGCCGCTTGGCAGCGTTGTTTCTCGCTTCCTCTTCTTCGCTTTCTTCCGCTTCCTCTTGCTTCCGTTTCGCCGTGGCCATCTCTGCAGCGTGCTTCTTCCTCCACTTCGTCCGCCGGTTCTGGAACCAGACCTGCAATCAGAAATAGAATGTATATTAAAAAAAGAAAATAATTAAAAAAATTCTAGTCAGAAAATTGAAGTAGAATATACAGTAAAACCTCGTTAACCCGGTTAGCTCGGACGTCCGGATAACCCAGGCCAATTTTGAAAAATAAATTATGTTGTTCAGCTTAATAAATGAAGACTTGTTTTAAAGATTCTGTCAGAAATTGCTATACTCACAAGGGGAGTATACAGCGATGGGGTCACCGATCTTGACCATTTCTTTTCTGGTGATTCTACATCGAAAAATAGTCGACACGTGTACGAGCGTTCCGTCCAATGCGCCTTAGGAGCCGAGAAATAAAATAAAATAGGTTGAAAGTGCTTTTTTTTTTATATCGAGTTTAGAAAATGATATCGACATGATTCTTTCACCAATTCATTTGTTTTATAGAGTAGATTAAAAGAAAAATATAATCGTTAAAGAATAATTTATATTTCGGCAAATATATTCAAAATCATGCTTATATTTTCAAGTAAACTAGTATTATACATTTTTTTACACAAAAAATAATAGCAGATTTGAAATCAGCACCCCAAGAAACCCTAATATAGTGAATATAATTGAAAACAAAAAATAATGATTTTTCCCAGTCTGGAAGAGGCTGAAAATTTGTAAGCGAAAAAGTAATGTGACGTTTTGGAATTCAATATCTCTCCTTGAGATAATCCGATTTTTATGTCATTGAAACCTTTCGAAAGAAGAAAGACTCCTTTTTCTAACCATATAAATGAATATTGTATAAAAAAAAGTAGCTGCGAAAAATGGTTCTCAAAATAAAAATGAAATGTAAACTTTTTTGCATATAACGTCAATTCCAGAACACGTAGAAACATCCCAATTGGACGAAAATGTGTCACATTATGGCCTTTATCGACCCTCCAAGTTTGGTTTGAATCGGGTAAATATTCTTTAAAATACAGCCGGATTGTTGAATCTTTAACAAAATTTTAAGGGTCCCCCCTTAGCGAAATTTAAAATACAAAGCGAAATTTAAAATGTTTTCAATGATATTCACTATATTAGGGTTTCTTCGGGTGCTGATTTCAAATCTGCTATTATTTTTGGCGTAAAAAAATGTATAATACTAGTTTACTTGGAAACATAAGCATGATTTTGAATATATTTGACGAAATATAAATTATTGTTTAACGATTATATTTTTCTTTTAATCTAATCTATAAAACGAATGAATTGGTGAAAGAATCATGTCGATATCATTTTCTAAACTCGATATAAAAAAATAAAGCGCTTTCAACCTATTTTATTTTATTTCTCGGCTCCTAAGGCGCATTGGACGGAACGCTCGGAGGCGTGTCGACTATTTTTCGATGTAGAATCACCAGAAAAAAATGGTCACGATCGGTGACCCCATCGCTGTATACTCCGCTTGTCAGTAGGTAAATTACACGAGTTTTCCTATGTTAATATATGCGAGTTTTCCTAGCGTCAAGGTCGAGGTACAGTATCGTTTTGCAGTTTCGTTGGCGCTTTGACTGCGATTTAGACGAAATGTAAAAACATTTTTGTGACTATGGAAAAAAGTATGGAAGTATTGGCAAGAATTGATAAGGGAGAATCGTCAAAGAACCGTGCTGCAGAGTTTGGGGTAGGAACATCGACCCCGTATCTGATTAGAAAAAGAACAGAAAATATAATGAAGGCTTTGGTTTCAAGATGATTTCTAAGGACAGTTTATGGTGGTTATGAGCGACGCAGAAGCAGTAGCAAGCATTGAGAAATTGATGGTCTATTTCGAGAGTCAAGCCGAAACATTGACAAATTGAACTTCTAATGTTAAAGCGGATGCGAGATCGCGCTGCTCGTTAGCGATATACTAAACTGAGACAGCAGAGGCTCACGGCCTTTTTTAGTAGAGACTAGTTTGTAGTTATATTGAGTACCTACATTACAAATACATAGCCTATTACTGTACATACAGAGTATATGATTTTAGTAGAGACTAGTTTGTAGTTATATTGAGTACCTACATTACAAATACATAGCCTATTACTGTACATACAGAGTATATGATTTTAGTATAGACTAGTTTGTAGTTATATTGAGTACCTACATTACAAATACATAGCCTATTACTGTACATACAGAGTATATGATTTTAGTAGAGACTAGTTTGTAGTTATATTGAGTACCTACATTACAAATACATAGCCTATTACTATACATACAGAGTATATGATTGTAGGTGAAAGTGTGTCATTAATATTTTCAAAACTCCATTGAAAATATTACGGTGATTTTTTTTTTGTTTTTCCGTCATTCTCTAGATTTTCGTTAACTTTGATCGACCCTGGTCCAGTTGATCCGGGTAATCCAGATTTACTGTATTGTTTCTTTTTTTTTACGGAGCCTCGACATCTAGGCCATTAGCACCGACGTCCAGGATGCAGCGAGAAATTTTCCCAACGAGCCTTGGGATGAGAAAATTCCTGCCGCCGGTGGGGATCGAACCCACCTTCTCCCGCTTATGAATGAAGGCGCTAACCACTAGACCATGGGAGACCCCAATTCTTTTCAGTATTGAGTGACCTATATAAAATATTTGGTAATTCTCGAAAGTCACTCGTTGATTTTATGAATTGTAATCTACACTGAACCATGTAATGTTAATGGAGGGTTTTAAGAAGACCTGTTTTTACGCCTTTAGAACGAATGTGTAGCAAATTAAAAAAAAAAAAAAAAATAGTATAAATATACTTTAGCGATGTCTGATCTGAAAAAAATATAAAAATTCTCAAATTTTTAAAAAATGCTCAAATTCAGGAATATAAATACAGTCTTCTTTTTGTACATGGCCACAGCGCATGCGCGAACGCCAGTGGACACTTTTTTGTAACGGTTATTTTCTGTTTAGTCATCGCTAAAGGATATTTATGCTAAAAGTGTCCGCTGGCGTTCGCGCATGCGCGGTAGCCATGTACGAAAGAGAAGACTGTATGTTATACAGTACATTACATAGGTTTGTAGGGTGGACCTCAAGCATATTTATGTTCCTGAATTTGACCAGAAGGCTCTAAACGAAATTAATTTTAATATTTAAATTATTATTTAATAATGGGAATTACAATGTACATCCGAGCTATAGTACATTATATAATAAAGTGTATTGGATATGTTGTGTTGAGATAGAGTCATGGGTTAAGTGTTAACTTAGTTTGCGGACCCTTCAGCGGAAAGCCCAAGAGGCCCATGTAAAAACAGGTTGAAGAGTTTGCAAACCCCACCTCTCTCTTCCCCTCACCACCGTCCTTACCCTTTTAATACTGACAACACGAACCGCGCCGGCGAATGGTTTTTAATTATGACGAACCCTTGTTTTAATTAATTGAAGGGTTAGAGGCCCGAGAGGGAATGATAGATTTTCATTAGCGCCCTGAAAAAGCGAGATCCAAGGTGTACTACAGGGTTGTACGCTGAGCCCTCTACTATTATTGTTAACTTTATCTCTCTCCCACTTCACCCCACCCCCCTCTTGCTGCTTTATTGTTAGCTTTATTGCTTTCCTTGTAACAGAATTAGAACCTCCTCAGCCCTCACATAAAGCCACTTAGCATTAATATCATTCGAATTTACATACCTACCCTTATAAAATCCCTCTTAGCTCTTTATACTTAACTTTCTGTCGATCGTTTAACGGAATCATTGCTTTAGACATAAAATTCAAAGCCACAGTCGTTTAAGCTTTTATGTTTAATGCTTATCATTTTAACAACTCCTTTCATAATATTGAATTGTATCAGAAAGAATATTTTGTTAGCACATTTTGATGTTATACAATTGATATGTAATGATGATTTCGGCATAAAGTGAAATTTCATTCGGTAAAGACAGCAAGCACTTTCTGTAACTTTTCACAAGAAGGCTATCTGATTGAACATACATTTGATGGAACATAAACCCTCGTACATCCCTTCTGAAGAATTATGTCAGAGCCATTGATAAATGGAATACTATCAAAATGCACTCACTACCCTTAATACGCCGCCTTAAAAATGCACCTCCTTAAGAATTTCAAAAACCGCCAAACTATAGTTATGTTACGGGTTTAGTGAAATAACGAGACATCTCCAATGTTTCCTAAATCAAAATTAGGACTCATTTTGATGTTAAATTCCTTTCCTAATTAAAAAGAAACCAGTTCTTTTTCGAAGAATCCATAGAATTTATAATTTTAGCTAAAGAAAATAGTAATTGACAAAAATAATAAATAAGAACAGATTTTTTACGCTTTATCTCCATCCTGGCGTGATTTCTTTTTTTTTTTTTTTTTCATTTCATAAATTTAATATTTGTTCTGTTTGGTTTTGGATATCATATCTTATTTTATTTACTTTTTTAGGACTAAGTATTTCTTTTTCTTCATTTTCTTTTACTCTCTTTTTTTTTTAATTTTGAAGTATTTACAATATTTTTATATTCTTACCCCCCCCCCAGTATATAGTTTCATAATTGCTCCTCGCTCCCTCGTCCCCTTCTTGTTCCAGTATCCCACTATCCCTCCATATTTCCTTGCATTAATATGTACAAGTGTTTTATTTCAGGGGTCTCCCCGTGTTCTAGTGGCCAACGCTTTAGATTCTCATGCGGGAGATGTGGGCTCGATTCCCACTGGCGGCAGCAATTTTCTCATCTCACGGTTCGTTGAGTCCAATTACTCGCAGCACCTTGAATGTCTGTGCTAATGGCCCAGATGTCGATGCGGCGTTAAAAAAAAAAAAAAGTTGTAAATAGCGTTAGAGTTCGTTGTTTTTTTATTATAGTTTGAAAATTATTTTTGTTTAGAATATACTACTATGTAAGTTTATTTGTTATTCTTATTGTTAAGTCCTAAAATATAGTATTTCTTTTTATTCTTTCATTCATTCCATCTAGGCCTATAACGCCGGGCTATCTACAGTATAACACTCTTAGTAGGTAGTTATCCACTCTTTGTCCATTAAACATCCATGGAGAAGTAGGTTTTTTTTTTTTTTTTTTTTTTTTTTTTTTTTTTTTTTTTTTTTTTTTTTCACGAAGCCCATCGCTGAAAAACCCCAAGCTGGCATCATTATTTATGGTGTTCTGACTCCTTAATTAATTCGTTATTGTTGACGCATATCTATATATATATATACATATATATATATATATATATATATACACACACACACACACACGCCGGTCCAGGCGGACCGGCTTTCATTCAGATGAACTAAATAACTCCAGTTAATCCTTGTAATTAACTATCTTGTCTATATAATTACACAATTAGCGTGATGAGAACTCCAATTACTAAACCGCCATCGATAAATAACCTTTACATATTTCGATGTAATACTGATTAATTACCAACCAAGATGGAAGACACTTAAGTCGAGAGCCTCCCACCGTCCTCTAATATAAATGACAGGAGCTGAATTAATCGATCTTGAGGATCCTTAGCTGATATTAATGAGGCCGTGGGTGGGGGAGGGGGGTGTCAGTTGTTGGTAAGACATTGAACCATTAATACCTACTTAGGTTAGCTTTTAGTCATATAATCGGAGAAAGGAATAAATCACTGATTGGGTTAATTATACACAATAAGTTCTCGTCAGAGTAGCAATAAAAGATAACTTTGAATCCTACAAAGCAAATCCGTAAGAATTTTTATTTTCTTGTATTTTTATTTAAATTTTAACGCCCGTAATTAATAACTACGAATTTTGGGACGGGTTATCTATAGGTTAGCACCCTTTTCTAGTCAGGATAGGACTGATGCCTTTTCATTTTTCTAAAGAAAAGCCACCACCCCATAGTGGGAATCGAACCGACGACCTTTGGCACGGAGTGTTAAGTGCTCACGCCTTAACACTCACGGCCACCGGGCATCCTTTCTTATATTTAATTTTCAATACTCTACTAACGTTTAGAAACTATTCAAGGAATTATAACCGTCTAAAACCAATAAATATTATTTTTATTTTGATCAACAAACAAATTAGGAGTAACAAACACACTGCATTGTAAACAAGGTAAAGTCTTCAAAACCAGTTTCAAGCCTACAGTCAGTTTAAACCTCTCTCGTTTATGATAAAACAGTGATCTTATTAAGTGATCCGAAGGAAATTACGGCAAAACTATTCCTTTTTTATCTAATATAATTGATTATGAGTAATTACTCCCTTATTATTTATCGTGTATTATTCATCATTGATTTTTGACATTTCTTTCAAGAACAAACTTTTGATAGACCATAGCAAAAATGCTTCATCAGACAAACTGCGAAGTTTTTTAGAGCATAAGGGCAAAGGGGGGGGGGGTTATCTCAAGTATAAACAGTTCATTACATACTCTTAATAGTTTTACGTTAAAAATATTTTAGAGGTTCCTCTTTTGACATCATGCTATGTGATTCAGCATTTTATTGATGACTTATAACAAATTTGATCTCAATCCATCAGCATAAATCAGCCCTTATACAAATTTTAATAATATTTTATAAGCAATCACCGGTAGACATTAGATATTCGGTAAAAGAAATGGCAGATTTCATTATCCCCGACCGAACCAAAAAAGTACGGTCTGTATAGAAAAGACAGCAGCTGTTGCTGTGAGCATGTGTGGTTCCGACGAAACACCCCCTGAGCTTCACAAATCCCTTCCCTTTGTGCCTAAGGCTATCTGGTATATCTCCTTAAATCCCTGGATCCACAACCCCTCGTGGTGGTCTGCATTTAAAATTGTGTGAAACCTAGATGCTATCTCGAAGCATGTCGGACGGGAGGGTGCGTCGGTCCGTTTTAAACCTTCTCATCCGTGTCCAACCTTATTACTCCGTCTTATCTCTTGTTATCTCTGTGTTGTCGCTGCTTTACATGTGCAATACAAGGATTAACTGCGATGGGTACGACAGTTGACTTCTATTCGGGGGTTTATCTTGTTGCATATCGTAAAATAACTATCAATCTTGTTTGTCACGGGTGAATTTAAAATGAAATTATTTGTCGCACTGAGTCACCCTTTTTTTGCATTCAAGATAACTTAATGACGACATTAAAGAGTGAGATCCTTATTTTGTAGATGTATCAAAACGAGATATTATACATTGTATAAGAATACAAGTTTTATTCTTACAATTCTGAAGTCTCATTTCTGATATGGTCCAAACCATTTTCTGGGCAAGTTAAACAAGATTTGGACCGTGTTTCACAAGATTAAAAACATGAGCTTTAAATAGGTCAGGACTCATCTGGATAACATTTAAACCGATGTCTCTGCATACCTACCAAATGGGCTACCGTGCTTCATATAACACACAGACAGGAAAAGATATCGAACGGAGCCGAAGTTTCAGATTAAGGGTACAGAGTTACGCCAGATGATGCTACTCTCTTATAAGTACGTACTCTCTTATATGGAGATGCTCTTATCTGCAGGTACTGACTTGTATGTAGGTACTCTCTTACTTGTAGGTGCCCTTATAAGTACGTACTCTCTTATATGGAGATGCTCTTATCTGCAGGTACTGACTTGTATGTAGGTACTCTCTTACTTGTAGGTGCCCTTATAAGTACGTACTCTCTTATATGGAGATGCTCTTATCTGCAGGTACTGACTTGTATGTAGGCACTCTCTTACTTGTAGGTGCCCTTATTTGCAGGTACCCTCGTATTTGTAGGTACTATATGAAGATTCTATACGTAGGTACTCCCTTATATGTAGGTATTCTTGTCTGTAGGTACTCTTTTATATTTAGGTACTCACTTACAAGAAGATGCCCTTATATGTAGGTGCCCTTATTTGCAGGTAGCCTCGCAATTGTAGGCACTATATGATGATTCTATATGTAGGTGTTCTTAAATGTAGGTACCATATGATGATTCTATATGTAGGTGTTCTTATATGTAGGTACACTCTTAAAAGTAGGCCCCCTTATGATCTGTACTCTCTTATATGTAAATGCCTTTAAATGCTGGTACTATCTTATATGTAGGTACTATATGATGATTCTATATGTAGGTGTTCTTATATGTAGGTACACTCTTAAAAGTAGGCCCCCTTATGATCTGTACTCTCTTATATGTAAATGCCTTTAAATGCTGGTACTATCTTATATGTAGGCACTATATGATGATTCTATATGTAGGTGTTCTTATATGTAGGCACTATATGATGATTCTATATGTAGGTGTTCTTATATGTAGGTACACTCTTAAAAGTAGGCCCCCTTATACTCTGTACTCTCTTATATGTAAATGCCTTTAAATGCTGGTACTATCTTATATGTAGGTACTATATGATGATTCTATATGTAGGTGTTCTTATATGTAGGTACACTCTTAAAAGTAGGCCCCCTTATGATCTGTACTCTCTTATATGTAAATGCCTTTAAATGCTGGTACTATCTTATATGTAGGCACTATATGATGATTCTATATGTAGGTGTTCTTATATGTAGGTACACTCTTAAAAGTAGGCCCCCTTATACTCTGTACTCTCTTATATGTAAATGCCTTTAAATGCTGGTACTATCTTATAGCTATTCTCTTACACGTAGGTGCCCTTACACGTAGGTACTCCCTTATAAGCAGTTATTCTCGCATATATAGAAATTATATTTATGAAGGTACTTTCTGTTATTTAGATAATTCCATATATTTCGGTACTCTCTCATATGTATGTAATCCTCATGGATTTATTTAAACCTTTATTTATTGTAAAGGATGGAATACACTGTCAGTGATTTACTTTTCACAGTTTATCATTCGAAATCTAACTTGCCAAAATGGGGTTTGAAAACAGCACAATATCGCCTAGCCACGGGTAAATATTACGCATTGGATCCATTAGAGATCTCTGCTTGTCTTGCAGTGATTTGAAGTCCGGTAAGAAATTTTGTTAAGACGCCAGTAAGAAGGGAAGGGAAAGTGGATTAAAAACCCAGCTTGATTGAGTTCATTTTTATAAAACTTCATGATTCAAATTGTCAGTGAATGAGTGTTTGTGTGTTTGTGCATACTCACAGACAAATACGTGTATGGGAAGTAATTTATAAACGTTAATTTCTTAACTCATGCCAGGGATGAGAATAGCTCCTGCCTGACCCGGATCTATTGTATGCCAAGAACAGTAACAAATTCATAAAACTGATAATAATACGATCTAAAGGTGACTTCATCAATCAATAACTGCAAACATACAAGAAAAATCGACCACCACCAAATATAATTAATGTTTCTTTCGGCGGTAATGATTGTTCGAAAATAAATGTTGAAGCATGTTCTCTTGATCAACAGAAAGAACTAAATAACTATAATGTGAAACTTTTGGTAGCGGATTGCAAACGACCCCTAACCAACGATAAAACCTCTTACACAACCGTTATTATTAGCCAAAAGGAAAGAAATAACTAACAACACCAATTATGACGAATAAACCACCCCAATAATCCCTAATATTCCATACTATAAAGCAAGGAGTTGGCTAGGAAATCCCTCCTTCCGTCCGCTCCTACAAACGATGGTTCAGAGTGTGTTTATAATTTTAATTAATTATTGTTTGCGGGGGAGAACCAACCTCCGAGAATGGCGGAGGATTAAATCCTCTGTTAATAACTTACATAGGATACGTGTAAGTAGTCCTTTAATCCTTTGTATTATTACCGGCATATACTAAACCTAATCCCAGGCCCTAATACAACAAACTTCTCATCCTCATATCTTACTAACTATATCTCATATAATACCCTATTATATTAGCATAGGGACTTTTCAGGAGTCGCTTACTGGAAATATCAATTTAAAACGGATTTCAGTGCTCTTTAATTCTGTTAAGGACAAGTACAAACACTAGGAATAGTTAGCAAATGCGCTTGGTTCCTCAAAACTAACTCTTATAATTTATTTTAATTAAAACAACAGCTTAAACATTTTGGTGTTTCAGAAGCTTATCATTTCTTGAAACAAAGATTGATGTTTAAAAAAAGAAACAGCAGCAGAGTACATGTACCGTAAAATGGGCTATCAATAGTACAGTGTGGTAAACATTGGTACAAACCTATACTCCTAGGATGTTTTCATTTAACTGTTACCAAAGGCTCGAACGAGGAACGGAGTGAGGGAGAATAAACTTCGCGAAATTAAAAGAAGTGTTAAACCTTGGAAAACATCAACCCAAGAGACAAGAAGAAAAGAAGTGGTGTTGACCCGGTTAAGAATAGGTCACACAAACCTCACTCACTCCTTCCTCATGTCAAAGAATGCGCCTCCGGTTTGCGGGTCGTGCAATGTGCAACTCACAGTAAAGCATATTTTGACGAATTGCAGGGCTTATGAACATTTAAAAGAAAAACACCAACTACCAGACTCTATTGATGAAATATTAGCCGATGACCCCAAACAAATAGCAAGACTTTTTGACTTTTTGGAAGAGGCAGAATTAATCAGCAAAATTTAATTAGTCCGGGGATAACTAAAATCAATATCACCACCGAAGTTAAATGATATGCTGCTCATTGAAGAGAATGGCTACTGACAAGATTCATTTAAAATATATGTTCGCGAATAATCTGATTACAATCATCACGGATTAAGAAATGGCGTTAATGACCGAAAAGATTGACATGCCATAAAAAGAATTAAAAAAAATAAATAAATAAAAAAAAAGGTCGAACTTTGACCAAAGATTGTGAATACTTTTATACCTATAAACAAGGGGGGTCTGTTCTCTCTGAGACAAATATACAAGCACTGTAGGCTTGTACCAATTTCACCAGGCTGTACTAATGTGACTCCATTTTATGTTATTGTGTCACTTTGATTAGTATATGTTTTTTTTTCGTTGGTTGGTTATTTAAAGTTATATTTTGTAGAAAACAAATCCTGCTTCATCAGACATTGTCCGTAATATTGATAACTTTGATGACTTATAATTTTATAATTACTTGTTCATATATCGTCCATACAAAAGCAAACTAACGAATATGAAAATCACCACTTTTCAGAGTGGAAAAGTATTTATTCATAACTTTTTTTTGGACAGTCAAATATTCGGCAGATTTGACATTTTGATAGTGGAATACTTTCCCTTTAATAGAGTGAAGTCAGATTGAAGAATTTGCCGTAAATAAGTCCAGCAGAAATTATTATAGATGGGCAATGAAAGATGCATTTTTTCATATTCGTTAGTTTGCTTTTGTATCGACTATATATATATATATAAACAGTAGCGCTCAATTTTAAGGACAATAATTGGACAATTTTTATTTGAAGAAACGATTTGTCAAGTTGGAACAAAATTACAAAACCATATTGTAAATAAAGAACATCATAGCTCGAAACTATTTTCACACTCTAATAACAATTTTTAACATCAAATTTATTTTTAAATGAATCAATATTTGGTACGATGTCCATTAGGCTGTATAACAGCATCAGATGCTGACATAAATTCTACTATCCTCAGTATTCATGGGCGTATATAGAAAATAATTTCGGAGGGGGCTGGGGAAAGTTGGGGGGGGGGGGGCTGAGACCATTTCCGGTGTATGGAATACTAACAATTCAGATCTTGGAAGAGTTTTAGCCAACTTAAACGCTATTACACTCAAAATACAATATTTTTTATGAACTAAATGATCTTATTTAATTTATTTTTAAGGATTTTATGACATTTTTACCGATAAAATCAAAATTTCGGGGGGGGGGGCTGCAGCCCCCTCAGCCCCCCTTATATACGCCCATGTCAGTATTCAAAAGACTCAAAGGGATTTTTACCCAGCTAGATATAAAGGCTCTTTATTGGAATGATTATGACATCTATATAAGTGTTTCTGTGTGTTTAAAAGCTCTGGATATCGATAGAGTCCAAACATAAAGACTCGAAGGGAATTTTACCCAGTCCTTCTTAACAGCTAGATATAAAGGCTCTTTATTGGAATGATTATGACATCTATATAAGTGTTTCTGTGTGTTTAAAAGCTCTGGATATCGATAGAGGCCAAACATAAAGACTCGAAGGGATTTTTACCCAGTCCTTCTTAACAGCTAGATATAAAGGCTCTTTATTGGAATGATTATGACATCTATATAAGTGTTTCTGTGTGTTTAAAAGCTCTGGATATCGATAGAGTCCAAACATAAAGACTCGAAGGGAATTTTACCCAGTCCTTCTTAACAGCTAGATATAAAGGCTCTTTATTGGAATGATTATGACATCTATATATGTGTTTCTGTGTGTTTAAAAGCTCTGGATATCGATAGAGGCCAAACATAAAGACTCGAAGGGATTTTTACCCAGTCCTTTTTAACAGCTAGATATAAAGGCTCTTTATTGGAATGATTATGACATCTATATATGTGTTTCTGTGTGTTTAAAAGCTCTGGATATCGATAGAGTCCAAACATAAAATTCGATTATTCGATGACGAGTATTTCATGTCATTTATTGTGGTAGTAAGTATGTGTAGGTCAATTTGTGTGCGACCAATGCGCAGTCTTCATTCTTAGACCACAAATTAAAAAGAGAGCAATTGCAAGTCCATTTTAGCGCAAATAGTAGAAGATTTTGTAGTTTTGGGTAAAGTTGATAAGGGACTAGAGTGAGGGCTGACTCTCAATAAAAAAGAGGCTTGTAGTAGGGTTGAAGAGGGGAGGGTTAAGATGGAGGTGGAGGGGAGATAAGAGAGTGATTGATGCTAAGCTACAAGCTGGAGAAGACCATGTAATTTGCAAGTCTCTATCCCCTCTCCTTCCCTACTATCCCTCCTCTCTATCCCCTCTCCTTCCTTACTACCCCTCCTATCCATCCCCTCTCCTTCCGTATTACCCCCTCCACCACCCCTCCAACCCCCTCCCTGCCAACCCCCTCTAATTACGGGCAACTTAGTCTAGGGTCACCATCGGCCAGGCTCATTTACCAAGCTATCTTTAGTAAATTAACCTAAATACGTTATCGTCTTTTAATGTCCCTTCTGCAGACGCCATTTATCCGGCTAATTACTGCGCATGCCCTCCTCCCCCCCACCCCTTCTCGCTCCCTCGCACTCTCTCTCGCCCAACACTCCTAAATTGTGTCATTATTGTGCGATTAATGTAAGGGAAAGGTATATGATGTAAATTAACCATATCTCATGAGAAAAGTGAACTTTAATGTGGAGGCATTGCATATTTGTATAAACATCTTTCCGAGGAATGGCTAACCCGTGGAATAATAATGTAGATAAGTTTGTACATTTAAACAATTTTGTGATTATTATGGAATCATTTGGCAATGTAAATCTAGTGGTCTGTGATACTAAAAGTTTATGTAACGTGAAACATTTAGACGAGTACCATCTTAAATCAAGCGCCATGTGTCGAATCAACACAATCAGAAATGCCAGAGAGCTAATTATGTCATCGAATAATACAGACATGAACTCTAAATTGGAGGAAAGTCAAGGAAAGCTTATATCATAACTTTATTTTGAGTTCCTGGCCAACGTCTGTTGGTAGGAAATGAAAACCCCGACCAATTCGTGGTCTAATCATTCGAAACCTAATATCTCTCAAGAACTCTGCCCCAATCAGAGTTCACAGTAGGATTATTTGCTACATATATTGCCTGAGGGTTAATGTCACAAGGTATGTGGAGGATTCTAATGAAGGACACATCAAGCTACAGGATATGTAGCGTACATCTTGTCAATGATGTCTACATCACTTTTTAGTAGATTAAATATTATTATTTCTAGCTTCTCATCTCAGCCTGCTATAGTGATTCTTCATCCGACTCTTCACTTTATGTTTCATGCAAAGATTTTTCAAAAATATCTCTTTCCTCTTCATCCTAATAAAAAAACTCAACTTCTCCATCCTCTTCACACAGTTACTAAAAAAGCCTCTTCATTCTTTCTTTATTCTCTTCATATAAAACGTCAAACGGTGGTCGAAACAAAAAAATATATTTAAAATTAGTACGGAGGTGGTGTGCAGTGAGCAGCCCTAGCCACTAAAAGACCCAAAAGACAAACAAATAAGGTTTTATCTGATCCCAATGCAACCTCAATATGAACACAACCACTATTTATTAAGGTACCAAATATAAAGCTAATTAAGTCATGGGGTGTCATGGGGTTACCTCCCTACTTAAGTAGATAAAATGTGGACATGACAATGTTTTTGCGCTAAAAAATAAGTTTTTTTTTAATTAATAATTTTATAATAATTATTTAAGGTTGAAAATTGCGTACAGCCCAAACTTTAATGAAGAAATTAAAAAAGTCTTGGTTGAGGTAGTTTATAAAAAAAAAAAAGTGTTTTAATAATGTCTTGTATACTTTGACATTTTAAACAATTCAATAATATTTCAGAATAGTGGAATTGAAGATCTTTATAAAAGGATTTATATAGGTAAAAAGACCAAGCGCCATATTTTCTGATTGAACCTAGCTCTGATAATTAACTACGAGTATGTTACGTGTAGAAGCAATAAGATGAAGGTTACTGCAGAGCTGCATAGGGTTATATCTTCCTCTCTTTAATGGTCCCGTTCTTCCATAGCAGTCTCCTTTGGGTTTTAGGGCCTTGATATAGGAGCAGTAAACATTTTATTACCAACCATCTATGATTAATTACACGGGACAATAAACGTTAACAAGCAATTATGTTGAACAAGATAAACTATCTTTATAAACGTCTTGTCATTTTTCTTACATTTTTTTTAATTGGTGACATAAGAAGCTCAGGAAAAAATACTTTTAATTACTGTAATTAACAACAAAAAATTAATTATTAATTAACAGTCTGGGTAAAAAAATTGTTTTGTCGCATCGATGGCGAAAATAATGATTCTAAACCGCGAAATAAACCGGTTTTCTAAACCGGTTTCTCAGCTAACTGGAGGAGATTTTTATATTGGGGGTATGGTTTCTCAGCTAACTGGAGGAGATTTTTATATTGGGAGTATGGTTTCTCAGCTAACTGGAGGAGATTTTTACTAACGAGTAAAAATAATTTTTTTTACACATAAAAACTTTTTTTTTATTAGGTACATTTGGGCATTTAAAAAATGGCTTACAATTTTAGCAGTGTTGAGTCGCGCAGTTCCAAAGTAACTGATGTTAACTTTGCAAAAGTTTTGGAAAATCAAGAAAATCGTTTTAAACTTAGAATTTTCGGAATATCTTAATGCCTTTTTTTTTTTAAATTATTAAAACCAATACCACGTATCAGTTTTTAATACTTTTTTTACTATTTATATAATAGATTCCTAGTTATTAGTAAAAGCAATGGACAAGTCACTTTGGAACAAATTTATGGAAATATATATAGTCTTTTGGAACTGCAGGGCAAGGTTAAGAATTCATTTGGAACAGCAGGATTGGTCAAGACTTAAGAAGAGCAGGATTGGCTTGTTTAGTGTTATTTAAAATGAGTTTTTAAAAAATATGGATTAATTACTTGTAAACATTTACCAAAAACTTTCATATTTGGTTCTAAAAAATTGGCTTTAACCAATTAAATACATTAAAATTCAAGCTTAAACAAACAGATAAATGTCAAACATTGGCCCATCATGATAATCATTTTGAACCGGAACTTGGCTTTCATCCGCTGTCTGAACAACCTGCAGTTTGAAACATTACGCAATGGACAAATTACACTTCAGAACAGAGTGAACATTTCATTTCGGCTTTTGAATAGGACTATTTTTTTTTTAACATAATAAGCTGCTATCAGGTAGGCCTTTAAATTCTGAATCTAGGGATATATAAATCTCATTTTTTGATTTTTTGGGGACAACAGTCACTTAGGAACAGAACGACTCATTTGTAGAGGTGTTTTAACTCATCTAAGAATATTTTTATTATTATTAAATATTTTATTAAAGGGATTTAATATTATGGGAAGTTTTTTTTTTTTTTGGAAAAAATAATGATCGCCAAAAGTGTATAATAATGGAGTAGGGGAAAAGTAAAAAGATTTAAAGAGGACTAAATAAAATAATAAAAAAACAGGAAACGACCCCTTGCGGAGAAGAAAGCTATATCTATATTCATAGAGAAGAAAAGAGGGTTTAGGTAACATCCCCATAAATAGCGGGACTCCTTCTAATCTTTGGCTTCTTTAACTTTTTTCATTAAAGGCCTGGAGACTGGAGTGGGGGTTGGGGTGTATCTCTTTAAATTCATAAATGCAAAAGTTAATAGCTACACTTGGCTGCCTTGGAGGAGATAAAAATGTGAGATAATTTTGCCGGAGGAGATTGCGGCCTGTATTAAAGCTGGCCTCCACCTCAGTTACCTCAACCTTAATCTCGGCAAACACTGTCCTCAAGTCTTCTCTTATTTTACCTTATTTTATATTCAACAGATAAGTGTCCTTTTTTTTTTGGTTGGGGTTATTTTTAAAATTAATTCTTTCTCTACTATATGTTTATGAGTTTTGAGAAGGTTATTGCCAAAGTTTGAATTTTATGTCCTTCTGGTCGATCATTATGATGGAACTAGCTGAATACCCGTGCTTCGTCACGGCAGATATGTAGTTATTTTATTGCGTTAAATAATGTATCATCAAAATTAACGCCTTACATAATTTTGTGCAGTTTATTATAGCACGGTTCCCGTCATACTATAAGTTATTCATCCATTGATAAGTAATCAAATTATAATGTTTCTCGACATTGGGGCGCTCTGGAGCAGTGTCAAGAAACAGATAACGTAGAGATAACCCGTAATCCATAGGTTATCAGTAACTGCAGTTTAACGCTAAAATTCCAGTTTCCAAGATGTCATTTGAAAACACCCATTATATTTGCGAGCATTACCAAGAAGTGTTCTTACTGGGGATGCTGATGGGCGGGAAGGCTTTGCAAGGGTTCGGGATATTATTTCCTCGGATTGACCATCACCAGGTATAGCGTAAACTCTACGAGGGACAAAATCACAGTTTATTTCTAGTAATTCAAGGTCTGCCATCATAGTTAAAATGAACCGCGAATAAAAATAATATTATGAAATAGATACAGTACAATAACAGCTGTTCTGTTATCGTCCTAGCAACGCTTGCTGCTTGGGCTTGCATGCTCTAACCAACTAAAAATTCAAACTTCATAAATAATATAAATAAAATTACCGGGCAACCAAGTGCGTAAGGGCCTATTTAAACTATAGAATGTCAGAGTCGCTGGCGACCAGTTTAAAGTCAGGCCTTAATATACCTACCCAAAACATTACCGGGCGTTTTAGAATATGACGAACAGACAATCCAAAAACTGCTTACTTACATTAGAGAAATCTACAGTTACAAATACATATAAAAAACCATACCTCAATGACCCAGTAGGGTAGAGGCAGGTTAATTAAAATAAATAAAAACAACATGTTTCTGAAAGATTAATTGGACGCCTTTAAACGGAAAGAAACCAAGCACCATTTTTAACGAAATTGAGTTTTTGGAGCTATCTTTTAGAGAATTAGAGAATTTATATAGTAATAAAAAACTGGTTAAAATATAATGTTGTCATTAAAGCAAGAAAAAATACCAAAAAAAAAAAAAAGAAGTGAAATGGTGTATCCAGTATGCTGTAATAAACAGAAAGGAACCAAGCACCATTTTTATCAATAACTATAAAAATAAAACCCATTACCATAACAACAGTTTATTTTAATGAGAGAAAAATGAATGAAACATTTTAGGTAATGAAGGAATTTTAGACCCACAAAAAACTTTAAACCCAATTCTCTTACTTGGTTCCTTTCCGTTTAAAGGCCATAAATTATAATATATGTATAAACAATAACAATAATACAGGGTGTCTATAAAATAACTCCGGGGTTTTAAGACAAAATATTTTAATAAAGTAAAAAACGTACATACATGTTTTATACATGATTAGAAAGCTTACATTTTCAAGATTTTTTAACAACTTAGTAAAGTTCAATGTGAGCTCCGTTAGTGGCACGGCACACGTCGAAACGGTATTCTACCTCTTCCCATGTCCTGGCGAGCATGTCTGGGGGAACGGACGCCACGCAATTCACTATTCGTTCCCTGAGATCGAAGACGCGTGTGCGTGAGTCACTGGACGCTCGTTTCGGTAACAGGTGGATTGGAAGGGAAGGACCTATTCCATGGCCACCAAGGAGCCCTGATATGACTCCGTTGGACTTTTTCTTCTGGGGGCATATCAAGAATCTTGTGTATGCAGAGAAAATTCGAGATGTTATCCATCTCAGGGAACGAATAGTGAATTGCGTGGCGTCCGTTCCCCCAGACATGCTCGCCAGGACATGGGAAGAGGTAGAATACCGTTTCGACGTGTGCCGTGCCACTAACGGAGCTCACATTGAACTTTACTAAGTTGTTAAAAAATCTTGAAAATGTAAGCTTTCTAATCATGTATAAAACATGTATGTACGTTTTTTACTTTATTAAAATATTTTGTCTTAAAACCCCGGAGTTCTTTTATAGACACCCTGTATATAATATATTATATAAATAATATAATATATAAACTCGGTTTTTGACATTTTTGGCAAATGGGCTGCATATTATGTTTTTTTTCTAAGCTGTCAATATTTTATAAGATTTAATAATAATTATTCCCAGATAAACCGATCGCATTTTCAGAATTTTCATCATGATGCATTTCGGAAGATGTGATGCGATTTTTAAATTATTAATTAGTACTGTGCTAATGGCCCCATGAAAAAAAAAATTAATTAGTACTTTAAGTTGGAACAATACAAAAATTAGGAACCGATTTTCAGAAAAAATAAGATTGTGTTTTTTTTCGTAGTTTACCTTATATCCGTCGAGATTTTATAAATGCAATATAATTTTCTTAAATTTCTTTCCTTTTTCCAGTTTCAAAATGCTTAGAGATAAGACCTTGAGAGTTTGAAATTGGTTTCTACTGCAGAGTAAATATGAGCCGTAGGATTTAATCAGAGGAACAAGACAGTGACTGAGGTTTCAGCTAGAGATTAGGTTGATTACTTCAGTCCTACCAACATCTTGGCAATTTCTCTAATTAATATAGCACGAGAAGATGGCGGCATGCGGTCTACGCTGCTCCCTGGCTAAACTCGAAGTCTCTAAGTGACCTAGACACATTTGCAGACTGTCCCAGATAAGATTGCTCAGAAGGATTTAACAGTCGGTCTGCAGGGCCGTCACATGGGGGGGGGGGACAACCGGGTACAGTCCCGAGCCCTAATTGGAAAAAATGTATAGGTTATGAGCTTGTAAAAAGAATGGGGGTTAGAAATATAGACGAGCGTAGCCTATATTTATTGGAATGGGATCTATATTTTTTTTTAGTGTACATGAACGACAAAACAAATGTCCCAGAATAGTATATTTCATTAGGAGTCTTAATAAAACTACAAGTTCCGAAATTGACCTTTGCTGCACCAATTGTCGGCTTTTATTCTCATTTCGCTCAAAACCCAAGATGAAAATAATTTTAAAATGCCCAAAGTCCTATAGCAAAGTCTTTTTTCAGAATTTTCATTCTGGCTCTGAGAAGTGGGGGCCCGTGACCTGGTCCTGGGCCTGGCTCTGAGATGTGGCGGCTCTGTCGGTCTGAGACAAAAATTAAATCCTGTCTGGAAAGAAGGAATTTTGTTCAAGGTTTTAGTCAATCTAGGTACTAAAAAGAATCTTCAAAAATCAACGTTACTCCAGAATTAATTTAGTAAGAAGGGCTACATTCTATAGTTTTTATTTGATTTGTGTGAAACCTCAGCTACAATTTTGTAGTGAGTTCCCTTTTTAAAACGGCTCATAGTCTTTTAGTGGCCAAACTGTTGATTTGAGTAAAATTCCCGGAGGAAAAGGTTGCTATGTTTGATTTTGACATTTCAATCATATTAGTGCATCCAGTGCGCAGTCAAAAGTCTTAGGTTACACATGATTCCTGTGCTAATAGGCAAAACATTGATCTATATGGCACTTCGATATGTTTAATATCAACCGAGTTCTGAGGCAAATTAAAAACAAATTATATGTTGGTAGATGTTGTCAGCATTCGGCCGTGGTATCATAATAAAACTACAATTTTGCTAAGAAATTTTTTTTCCCAACTTTTCGGCTTGCAATTCAAGCCGTCGCCAGGACGATCAGAAAAAGGATAACTATGTTTCACGGATGTGCAATCACTTTTGTGGAAACTAATTATACGTAATTTTAAGGTATTTTTTTGTCATAAACTTTCTGGAAAAAAAAGTTTGATCTTACTTGAAAAAATTCTTAGTAATCGCTTATTTACACAACGCGTGCAAGATGTATCTACTTATCGCATCAAAATTGATTCAAATATAACCATATAGCCAATTACAGGGAAAATATTATTTCTGCAAAATTTACCATATCATTTGAGAACGGAGATGAAAAAATAGGTCGAAATAAACGAATTTGGAGATAAAAAGCGAGTTAGGTATTTTGAATTTATAAAATATTTACAATAGTTTAACTTAAGCGAGATCAGATAATCATAATAAATTAATACAATATTACGTACACGAAATTATTTCCTGACCAATCTGGTTTGCTTTAAATTCATGGGAAAACAGTCAGTTTTCTTGTGACATTTGGGTTTCTCAAGGCATAACTTTTTAGCAGTCTCTCTGAGTTTGATATAGGTAAATAGGGCGTTCATTTTGGTCCTACAGTTTTATTAAATTATAAAAAATGATCCGTCTTCATGGAATATTCTTCAAAATAGAATTATAAACTCCATATTTTTATATTTTAAAAGGTTTTATGGCAATCTTTCATAATTTGTTTATTGAATATTAGTTCCTGAACTTGTAAATATTTTGTAATATGCCCCATTTTCCTCTATGAATGTCAGACGTTTAGATGTTAAAAAGAACCTACAAAGCACATATTTCTCGAGTAAGAGATATGCTGAAGAACCACATATTTGAAAAATTTATTTTTCTGAGTCAGAAAGATGTGGGTAACACGACGCTTCGCCTTGTTTCTCTGGTTCGTCTTTAGTTCTCTCACAGTTTCAAGTTAAAGTGAATAGCACCATCATCTTTGACAACTTTTATGTCCGATTTCAAGGGCGTATACCAGGTCTGAAACTCCCGTCCTAGCATTTTGTTACCCATAAACCACTCGTATAAAATTAAAACATTGAATTTCAATTGCATACTTTCTCAATCAGGTTTATGAATCAGCATTCCATAGAGTAAATATTCGCCTTTGCTATCCTGAAGCACTTTCTGAACTTTTAGTTCGATTTCCCAACATCCGGATTTCGAGATTCGCCCTTTCTCTTCCAAGGTCCTGAATTGACGAAAGAGTAAACCATAGCTAACACTTTCTTCTTAGCTTTAAGGATGTTTCTACTAGAGTTATGACTTTACAGTTTTCCTCTGATATAAACAAACTTGAAGGCTCATAAGTTGATAATGGTTATCAAAGATTAACTACCATAACATCATATGAGACCACTATTGTAAACTTGTAGCTAGCTAGATTTATCGCTCCGGGGAGAGAGATAGAGAGAAGAGGTGGACTACAAGAACACAAGAGGGGTGTTCGGCCTGAAGCTCTGGCGTTATTAAGAAAGTTTCTGAGTGAAACTATTATGTGAGTGCATCAGCCAAGGTTTGGTGAGCCCTATATTGGCCTTCACACCAACACCTAACCTCACCAAGCTCTCAATCACTATCTCTCCCTCACCATAAACGCGTTTCCCTGGGGGGGGGGGGGGTGTTGTGGATTATTATTAGTTTACGACGAGACATCACTGATGGCCCATAACCTACGAGAGTTACACTCTAACTCTTCGCAGACTATAAATCAAACAACTTGTTCTCAAAACCTGATCTTATATTGTGGAGAAGTTGGATCAGAGAACGCTTCGTATCTCTTATTTGGACATTAATATATAAAGTAGAAATATAATATTAAATTGCTTTAATCTATTATTTTTCTGTAAGTAAGAGAGAAGAAGATTCAGAAATGAAAAGCTCATTTTTTAAAAAACCTTTTGAGACCGAGCTCCCCATCCTGGTATCTTCTACAGTTAATGAACTCTTCTAAGATTAGCTTTTAATTTTTCTCACTCTTTCAGACGTAACAGACATAAACATGCGGAACCATTTTTATGACACCAGAAAAGCTCAAAGACTATTTACTTGGTTTTCACGGGGCAATAATAGCGAATTCGTGGCATTGCCTCTTGTGAACGAGGTGGTGTGAGTTTGCCTCTGACGTCATCGGGTGTCAGGCAAATTCACGAACGTGCACGAACGGTATTAAACGTGTTTGATTTTCAAGCGTGGTCACGAATCTCAACAGACGCAACTGGGATCTCAATGAAACAAGAGTTTGTTTTTTAAAATTAAAATTTAGAAACTTCGGAGTCATCGTCTCGCGTAATTAAACTCCAAGACGACAAAACTTTATATGCAAATAGACCGGGACTTGCGGTTGGCTGCCGTGAAAAGGATTTGCGAAGCGATGAAAACTCCAGGGTTTGGACCAAATAATCAAGTCTACGCCAAATTCCAGAATTTACGAGTTCATATTACCAGGAGCTTCAGGGTAATAATATCGCAGTTCCAAATCTAAAAAATCCTCAATTTTTGGATCCACTCTCTCACCAAGTAGCGCTTTTTTCATATTGTAATACTTACTTGACATTCCACTAACTTATGGGCCAAAATTCTACCATAAACCATACCGGCAACTCTACAACTTTGTTGTAAAAGTCATGATGGTTGGGGTCTCCCCGTGGTCTAGAGGCTAACGCCTTAGTTTCCTGTGCGGGAGATGGTGGGTTCGATTCCCCCCGGTGCATAATAATAAAATTTTAGTTTAATAATTTTACAAACTTCATTTTTTTATTCATGTTTTCTGTAGGCTTTGCTGTTTGATTTTTTAATTTTTTTTTTCACTCTCTTTTTTATATATTTTATTATCATCTTTTGATAGTTAAGTTGTGGGGGTTTCATAACAAATAGAATAGGTGATCGCTCATGCAGATCCGCGCTAAGTAAGTTATCTAGAACATTTTTTTTTTTTTTTTTGGTTGGAGATACCCCTTTAAATGAATGTAGAATAAAAAAAACGAGATTTACTCGAAGTTTTTGTCATCACAAGAATAAAACCGCTTTTTCTCCACAGAGCTTTCAGACATTTATAATTCAAATCTACGGAAAACAAATCCCACTTTTCTTCGGAATAAACTTTTCAAATCCTCCACCCGACCCCCTCTCGTAATCCAGAGGAGGTCGCCATGACGACAGCACTCCCTATAATTGTGGGATTACCAAGATAATTGAATAAATCCTTAGAAGGGTGGCGCTCCCTCAGGTAGTCGCCCGCCTTCCAATAAAAATGTAAATGCACTTGTCAACATGGCGTTGCCGAAATGAGCGGCCCCCCCCCCCTCCGTTTTACCTCGCACATAATTTGCATAGTCTTACCCCCCCATGCTCCAGAAACCCTCTCCCCGCTCTAATTCCCCCCGTTTTATAAGGGACAATGTAATCCACTGGAGAACACTAATTATGGAGGCTATGTTAATAAAAAATACCCTAACCACTTAACCCCGCTAAGATTGGGCCCTTATCTCACGGTTATGTGGTGGATTTTTTATTTTATTCCTAATTTTTTTTTTATCCCCCCGCAGTAAATATATACTCAATGTTATCTCCTTGTAGGACCTTATACCAAGCTAATTATTGCTTTAATCTTTTTATATTTATTTATAAGCTAAAACCTTATTTTCTTTCTCCAGTTAAATTCAGTAGATGTTCTTTATTCTGTATTAAAAGTACTAAATATTACACCTTTTGGACAATTACCTTCGCGTGACTAATGTATTAGTTAGTCTGTCGCCAATTTTCCTAAACATTGGACGCATATTCATACCTATAGAATATGAACATCGATAATAAAAACGAACGTGCTGTTTAAAATAATAATAATAACTGAATGGTGAAGTAAAATTTGTTATCTAAACCCCAGATGATCTGTAACAGGAGATAGATCACAGATTAAGATGTCAAAATCATTCCAAAAATCCTTTCTAACTGTTCCTGAAGGATGGTGACAATTCCTTTGTGTCGAATACTGAAGATAGTAGAATTGATGTCAGCTCCTGATGCTGTTATAAAGGCTAATGAATATCCCACTAATGATATATATATATATATATATATATATATATATATATATATATATATATACACTATTTGATTAATGTTGGTCATATCAGAAATAATAAGATGTCATAAAGTAGAATTAGTTGATTATATATTATTAAGCATTATCAATTATCTACTTACAGTTTATCTTTATCCTGTATACTTCTACTGCCTAACAATAACAAAAACCACGCCAACACAGTTATTTACTTCCTACATTTGTAAATATACAGCTTTTTACACCAACACTTCACAGGTTCTACTTATAACCTTCCAAACTATTGCAACCTACACTAGTAAACACCATGCAGCTGATAATTTCAATTTACTGTCTAATCAACAGACAGCACCACCTGTCTGCTTTCCATATCAAATCCTAATCAATCCCATGAATCAATTATATTTTCTACTCTCTATTTCTCTCTCTTTTACTGTCTGCTTTTTAAAACTACACCTCACATCCTTAGTAATATTACAAAGGATACATTTCTACAAATTTTCTAGTAAAATAAATTTCTTAAGTAATTATGGATAAGATTAAAAAAATAAAATTTATGTTTTGGAACGCACGTTCCATTAGGAACAAACTAGTAGAATTTAAAGATTTTATCACTAATAATCAACCTCATTTTGTTGCTCTCAATGAAACACACCTACAGGAATCTGATCGGTTATCAGTCGGAGGGTATTCCGTGTACCGTAAGGATAGGAATAGGGAAGGTGGAGGAGTAATGATTTTGGTTAAGTCAGAAATTAAACATTCACTAATTCCAATTAACAATTTGAAATATACTGAAGCGATAGGAATTAAAGTAAATATCATGAACAGACCCACATTAATCATATCTGTATATGTATCTCCCAACAAGCTTGTAACTCAGGACTTGCAAAAAATGTTTAGATTAAACAAATTGTCACTGCAACAATAAAAATGGCAAAACCCTGTTAGGGTATTTATCCAATAACAAACATATAAACCTACATGCTCCTAACTCACCTACACATTATCCTTCTCAGAAAAAATGTAATCCCAGTATAATAGACCTCGCCCTTACCAAAAACATTGACCAGATATCACAGTTGATTCCCATAAACTGCCTCAGCTCTGATCACGATTCAGTTTTATTCTGTTTATATAATACATTGAAAGTAAAATCAACCAGGGAAACCCTCAACTTTAAGCAGACTAACTGGCAAATGTATAGAGAAATTTTAAATTGCAACATACCCGTTAATCCAATAATAAATAATCCCACGGATCTAAACTTCCACATAAATGCTTTTATCGATAATATTAAACTTGCTCTCCGAAAATCCACTCCAATAATCACACCCCCTTCCGAAGGGGTACAAGAATTGCCCTACCATCTCAAAACACTCATCCACATTAAAAACAAAGTTAAAAAGAAATTCCGTCTTCCCTACAACCCTGCATTCCGGCGCTTCATAAATTGGTTAGAAGACTTCACTCGTAAGCGATTAGAACGTCTGGAGAAACCAAAACTGGCAGAAATTCCTATCCACGCTTAATCCTAGAGACAATTCTCTTTGGAAAGTTCATAAACGATTTACCTCCTCCTCTATTTCTATCCCTCCCTTGACGAGTAACAATAGATTTGTTTATGATAATAAAGACAAAGCAGCTGTACTTGCGAAACACTTCCATGAAATGCATCTTCTCACACAAAATTCAGGATCTCAATACCACGAAAACACAGTACGGAGAAAAGTAAATAAATATCTGAAATGTCCAACTAATGAAAACTTTCCCTCTGTTTCACCCAGGGAAGTTGCGTCTCTTATCAAGAAATTGAACACAAGGAAAACCCCTGGACCAGACAATATTTCCCCAATCAGTATCAAAAACCTTCCCAGGAAAGCAATTATTTGTTTAACAAAAATATTCAACTGTATTTTCAGGCTTAAACACTTTCCGGAAACATGGAAAACAGCTAAACTCATCGCCCTACCTAAACCTAAAAAAGATCCCTCTCTCCCTACCAACTACAGAACTATTAGTTTATTAAATATTATATCAAAAATATTCGAAAAAATAATATTAACAAGACTGCACAAACACCTCAATGATCGAAGATACTTGATTGACGAACAATTTGGATTCCGAGAAAAACACTCCACAGTAGCACAACTAGCCAGACTAACTGACCACATTACAAAACACTTCAACGAAAAGAAACACACAGGCTTAATACTACTAGACATCGAGAAAGCATTTGACACAGTTTGGCACTTAGGACTAATTTACAAACTCATAAACATTGGCACACCATCCTATCTCATCCACACAATACACTCATTTATCTCCAATAGATCCTTCTTAGTTTCAATAAAGTCATACACCTCTAATAAACAACCAATTCCTGCCGGCGTTCCTCAAGGTTCCTGTCTTAGCCCCACCCTCTTCAATATACACATCAACGACATACCTCAATCTAAAGACACAAATCTCTCTGTTTGCCGACGACACAGCCATATACACTAGCTCATTCAGGATAGACACCATAACAAACAGACTACAAAATACCTACAAGAAAATCAACAAATCCTGCAAAAAATGGAAAATTAAAATTAATCTCGCTAAAACAGACGCCATTATCTTCACAAAAAGACGCCCAAATATCCCAAGCAAACTCTATCTTGTAAACCACAGTATGGACAGAGCCCATTAAATATTTAGGAGTGACTTTAGATAGAGGCCTAACATTCACAAAACACATAAACAATAAAACCGAAGCTGGTAAAAATCTACTTTATAAAATTTATTCTTGTTTTAATAGAAATTCAAAACTAAATCCGCAAAATAAAATGATTATCTACAAGAGTGTCATCCGCCCAGTCCTTTGTTATGCCTGCCCAGTATGGAGCTGCACATCAACTACAAACTACAAAAAACTACAAAATTATACAAAACTGCTGCCTCCGAATAATCAACAATTATCCAAGATACACAAAGATCACACACATGCACGAAGAACTAGAAATAGCTACAATAACAGACTACATATACAAACTTACTGACAAGTTTTTTGGACAAGTAACACATTCCATCAATCCACACATAGCAAACAAAGGTGACTACGACAAAAAATCACTAACTAGATACGTACACACATTTTACTTGACAGGCACAATGTAATGTAATTCAACTTAGTATTTAAAATGTTCTGGGTTTTTCTTGAAATTTTTCCCAAAAAATTACAAAACTATAAAAATCAAATAATTTGCTATAAATTAGCAAGGACATGTTTATTGTACATGTTATAAACACTTACGTATGATACTATGTAAATATTGTAAATAAAGCTTTATTATTATATATATATATATATATATATATATATATATGTATATATAAATCACATGTCTGTCTGTTTATATGTTTGTCTGTTTGTTCCTTATACAAATCCACACTTGGAACATTGGTAATATATAAAACTTGGAACATTGGTAGGTCTTGATCCGGGAAGTCTCTTAGGCTAGGTTAAAAACGTCTACAGCTTTCTGTCAGTATGTTTGTCCCTTATACAAATCCACAACGTTCGTCCGATCGTCTCGGACTTATAGTTCGGAGGTCAATGGGTTTGAAACTGAGAACCCGAACTGTTACACAAATGCGTTATTAGATTTTAATATTACGTATTTGGTTTCTAATTTACTTTTGCTTTTGTAGATGCAGAAAGTAGGCGTAGCATGGCACGCCAACTACCAGCTAGTATCTTTATAATATAACGGATTCATTTACTAATAAAGATGATGTTAAACATTTTCATTTAATTACAGTATTAAAATAGGTTTGAACTATTATGTTTTTTTTTTAACTTTTTTGGATATATATATGGCGTAGGTGAAAAATAGTTTTGAATTCAAAATTTGTTTAGGATGTGGCTTTAATGCCGCCTTCTCACCCTGAGGAGGTGTCATTAAGGCCACGAAACATGTAGGGCAAACATCTAATAAAGTGGTAGATTGGCCAGAAACACGTGGAATAAAATCAGCTTATGTTTTTTATTTACAGTATGGTTCTGTAGTTTTGCTCTGAATTTCAATTTATTTTACAAAAATATCTAGACATAACACGTTTCTTCCAATAAACAATAGTCACGTATTTATATACTTTTGAGCACTACTGTACATATATAGAAATATTCGCTTATCTCCTGAATGGGCGTCAAATTGTTGAATATTTTCAACAATTTGTGTAACAACTTGAAAAGCTTTAATTATGACCTACCTAAAAAAAGTCCTTGATATATTTAGTCCCCGAATTCATAGTTAAGGCCGAATTCAACCCATGAACGAAGATACAAATCTTTAGTGCTTGCTCGGGATTTGAACTCAGGTCCTCCAGCTTATTAGTCCAGTGCTCTACCACTTAGCTAACCTCGCCCCTTATTAGTCCAGTGCTCTACCATTGAGCTAACCTCGCCCCTTATTAGTACTTCCCCTATAGGACTGGCAAGACAAAAGTGATTAGTACAGCGGATCAATTGGAATGGTCTCTCACTCATCATTTGCAATCCATTGAGAAGTGACCAAGGTGGTCAAAATCAGATGAATTGTGAGTTTTAAGCTCAAAAAGTTGTTATGTGGGCGCATCCGATCATATAAATATGACTTTTCAACTTTTTCTCAGTTGAATCAAAATTTCATAATGCATTATGTAGGGATTCTGTCTACTTTAGTTGTGTATATTTTGTCAACAAAACGAATTGTTTCCGAGATATAAACAAACAACTGAAAAAAGTCCGAAATGTTCGAGGGTTTTGCGATTTTCTACCATAACCCACACTCGGATCGGGGGGCAAACCTTTCGATTTCAGCGCCCCAAAAACATATAGAATCGTTTCTAAAAAAAACTTCTATATTTTACTCCTGAAAAACGGCTTTTTGAAAACTTGTCTTACTGGACAAAAAATCCAATAGTCTCGTTGCAATAGGTTTTAAACGGTTTTCATGCTTTGTAAAAAGGGCCAATCTCTCATTCGTATCACGTTCCACTATCTGTTACTACCCCCTGAAAATACTACTCAATATCCAGACCACCACAGCTGCCAACATTTTCGGACCCGACTCCACCAACAATAAATCTAGAATAATCTGCGGCTTCGGGCAAATTGAAATAAACGCGGAGCGATATAAAACCTCCAAACGATTTCAACATATCGCTTTTATCTTCACGCCCCGGATTTAAATTATGCAAATAAAATGATCCCTCGGAAAGCGTGCAATAGAAGTGAGATAAAAATCAGTTTTAAAGTATATATCACTGGTCGTAATTGGCGCGCTTGTCTGTGCGCGTGTGTTTGTGTATGGTTTTTTTTTATCAGTATTCCGCTTGTTGGGGTTTAGGGTTGGGATGACATAGTGTGGGGGTAATCTCCCCCCCCCCCTCCCTTAACCACTCTTGATACACGATCTCTCCGCTGTATTTTTGCAATCCGGCCGGCGGTAGAGCTTCCATTTTATGATGTTATTTTGCATGTTCTGATTGGTTGGCCGTGATTTAGGAGTTACTCTCCGCCCTCGTCAGCCGGCAATACTCTGCTCCCTTTCGATTTGGGGGGAAAAAAAACAACTCATTTTATACAAGATAACCTTCGAAACTATAGCCAAGCGTGAAATATAATAGAAAACAGACACTAAATCTATATTTCTAAATATTACTGTAAAGAATGGAGAAAAACATCTATGATCAAATTTCTACTGTTACAAGAAAGTAAAAAAAAAAACTGCCAGTAGTTGCAAGCAGTCCTCTTTTTCTACTGTCACAAGAGTCCCACCAGAAGCCCATTAAATTATATGAAAATTTATTAATATTATAAAACTCTCTATATATTTTTGGTCACAGGAAGTATGTTGGTACCGTAGGACTCATGCATAGTGTAAAAATGTCACTAAGTTACAGCCTTAATCATTTTCGACTTATGTAGAAGTGAGTTTTTTTGGTCATCTCATAAAATAACGTGTTTTTTTTAGTTAATTTCCTGCAAAAGAGCTCCCTGAAAATTTGATATTTTGAACTTAAATTACTCCCCATGATCATCTGTCTTGTTTTTTTTTTCAAAAATGAAATTAACTGACATTAACAACTGGGATAAATACTAAACCCTCACTCCAAATGGACCAATTTTGCAGAAACGCTTATAATCGTTTATTATAAGAATTCTGTGCCCTAAGTATTTTGGAGAAAATACACACTCTGATAATATTGACCGTTATCCAGTTGAGAGCTACAAATACATGCATACATGCATGTGTTAAAAAAAATACTCTATAAATCTTAGCTTTTTATCTATACCGTTGTTTGCTTTTGGTGTTATTCAGCGCTGAAGCTCAAATTCGGTAGTTGAGTGCCAGGTTGTCAATCTTGTGAATTGCATAGGGTTTTTTTACTTTCATATTTAGTCATATAACTCCCAGGAATGAAAGAGATGCGGTAAGGGAGAAAGGGGTTTATAGCATTGAAGAATGAGAGATGCCCAAAAATATGCCATAACATAAAAACCTGTTGAACTGAAAACAAAGACTGCTTTTTTTTAGTTTGTGTGTAACATAATTTTATTTATTTATGTAGTGCTTCATTTCATGGACAATAAGCACACTAAGGTAAGTCTTTCAAGAAACCAGGGAGAACGTGACAATTGTATTATTTTACAATTAAAATAAGAGTAAAAATAAAATGATTAAAATAAATTTCAATTTTCAACTATAATGAATAATAACTTATTCATGGACTAAAAATGTAGTTCAGTAACCTGTCTTCGGGGCCCTCATATGAGATCGTATAATCCTTTAGTTTGTAAATATGTCAAGATACTGTCTATGTACTGGCTACCTTCAGCGAGAAGTTCACACATGTTGAATGGAATAGTTGAGTCTTGTCGTCTAATGCAGTCTGTTAGAATATGTTTTATTGTCAGTTCAGTATTACAAATTTCACATAATGGTCTCTCTTGTCTTTTCATGAGGTACTCGTGAGTAAGTCTTGTAAGGCCAATCCTAAGTCGAGCCAATACAACCTCCTCCCTTCTATTGGCTCGATAACTGGATGGCGAGTCTTTGACCGTATGTTTTATCGTCCGTAATTTGTTGTCCGTAAGTATCGTCCAAGAGTGTTCCCAGTTTTCCAAAATAAATGTCTTCACAGATCTGTTTATGTCTTCATGTGGAATTGGTCCGTTATCCATGTCTGTTTGTTCTGCAGCTATTTTTGCGTGGGTGTCTGCAATTTGTGTGTAACATAAATGATTTTGAACAATTTTGTGTGATTTATGTACTATACGTGATGGAAGAAATGACGGTCACCTTTGGGTTCAGTTAAAAAAACATTATATTCAACTAAAATCACGATGCTGATGAAACCAAGTTTTTGAAGTCCTGTGTTATAAGAAATATCAGGTTCTTGAGCTCATCGCCACTGTTCCGGAGCTCACATAAAATAAATAAATAGGTTGAGAAAATTCATTAATAAATTGTATGTAATGATAATTGGATTATACTAATCGTTTAAATTAATATATCTCCCCGGGTGAAGTAGAATAGGTGACAGTTGGTAGTTTGGGTCAGAAACGATTAATTCAGTTGAAACTTGTTCCAGGCGTTTAATATTCATATACTAATCTACGCTAGGTAAATTTTGGTTCCGTTTGGGGTTAAAGAAGTACTAGAAATAAAAGATTTCATTAACATGCATGGAAAGTTTTGGGGTTTTCGTATATTTTGTAAAATATCTCGAAAACGGTTAGGTAACCTTACGCCAGTGGAAGGTGACCATTCGATAGCTTACTAAATTCTCTACAAAAAACGTCTAGTTGTAATTTCGATGGGGCGATGTCAATCCGAGAAATAAGTGCTTAAAACTTCAAAATTGTTAGTTTTGTTCTTTTCAACGGGGTTTTGTCACAGTTTTCCTAACGTTTTAACTGGTTGTTGCTGATAAAAAAAAGTTTGTTCGCCAGACCTGTTTAATAAGAAATAGCACAAATAAATAGGTTTAGACAATTCCTTAATAAATTGTGTGTAAAGATAATTGGATTATACTAATCTTTTAAATTAATATATCTCCCCGACTGAAGTAGAATAGGTGACAGTTGGTAGTAAGAGGATTATCAGGGCGTAACCCATATGTGTGGCAGTTGGCCGTCAATATTGGGCGGGAAGACTCATTCATAGGATACATAAGCTGTGTACACTCGGGCCACGCCTACTCGTTCAGTGTGGCTTCATTCAATTTATTAGAGGTATAAATTCTAGTCACCCTTCTATAGTAGCGACCTCTCTGGATTATAGTCAATGGAGCTGGGACTGTCATAGGGTATGGCTGGAGATGGGCCATCTGAATCGATCTTTAAAGGATCGATCCTCTTAACACGATGTATCGATTTTTGGGTATTTTTGCGAAGAGCAAATCCAGTTACTTGTGAAGTATCTGTAGTGATTATAAAAGTGTTTCAGCTCATGCGCATAGCTGGCCTAGTCCTATGGGCAATTCCATTGGTTGCTGCTGGTAGTAAAGTAACGTTTAACGCTTTGTCAATCCAACTCGAAAAAATTAATAGAATTCATGGGCGTATATAGAAAAGGATTAGGATTGGATTTTAGGGCGAGTAACTTTTCGGTTCTTACGCCCCGTATATAGAAAATAATTTCAGGAGGGGCTGGAAAAATTTCGGGGGGGGGGGGACTGCGACCATTTCCGGGGTATGGAATACTAAAAATTTAGAACTTGGAATAGTTTTAGGCAACTAAAACGCTATTAAACGTAAAATAAAATATTTTTAATGCACTAAGTGATCTTATTTAATTTATTTTTAAGGGTTTTACGACAAATTTTTATCATCAAATCAAAATTTCGGGGGGAGGGGGGCTTCAGCTCCCCCTTATATACGCCCATGATAGAATTCTATTCATTTTAGCGAGTTTATTTCACTAGACTTTGATATCTTCTTGAGCGAGCCTAGCGAGCGGAAACCCATAGCACGTATGCCCATAATGCGAAATAAATATAAAATATAAATGCGTTATAGATCCATGGGACAAAAAAATCGGTGAGGAGCCCCCTAATCTTCACAATTACCAATGATTTTTATAATATAACCTTTTTAAAAATAAATATTGCTTGCTGAAATATATTGTGCTTATTTTCATTTATACTTTACAAGCCTGAAAGTATTACTTAGATATAAAGGTTATATAAGGGTTAGTTAGAAACCATATAAATATAGTAGTCAAAAAAAGATACTTTTAGTAGGGATTGCAGAGATTTTAAATACTTTTCATTACTATATTAACTTGTGATTACTATATTTATATAATATATTTTCTAACTTTAGATGGCCTGTAAATTAGTAATAAATAACCTGCATAGAACCTGTAAGCTAATCAGTAAGTATCAAAATCACTGTTTAAAATCACAACAGATACTTCTGAAGAAAGTAACTGTAATACTTTTCATTACTATATTTATATAATATACTTCAAAGTAACTGGATGTGGTCTTCGCAAAAATACCCCGATTTTTAAAATCGATCTAAATCGATTTTAATTGGGAATAACTATTGAGTCCACAATGCCTACATGTTCCTATTGAACAAGAGCATAATCGAAGAAGGTGGGAGGTACATTCCACAGGTAGGAAGATAGAAACTAATTATGCTGCATTTTTCCATTAGTTTTTCAACTTTATAGATATTGAAATCTGGGAGTTGTCCCAACAATAATAAGTGCCTAAATAATAGCTAAGATAAGAAGGTACTAGTGATGTGCAATTCTCGAATGTGAATAGTTTCGAATGGAAATTAAATACGAATTTTGTAGGTAATTGTAAGAAATAACGAAATCGGCCCTTATCGTAGATCGATCTTCTGAGCCTAGAAGATCGATCTTTTAAATCGATATGAATTCACCGATTTTTTTTGGACCGATCTTTTCATTTCGATTCGAATCCATTCCAAATTCGAGAATCGCCTATCACTATCCATGGGGTACAACTAGACAAATATGTGCTTCAACACCACCAAAGACACATTTCCATCTTCGTTTTTGACATATACCGTTCTAAAGATTCTTTAGCACTAACCGTGTTTTTGTAGTTCAACTCATGGGCGTATAAATACCCCCCCGAAATTTTCATTTGATGGTAAAAATGTGTCATAAAAACCTTAAAAATAAATTAAATAAGATCGCTTAGTTAATAAAAAATAGTTCATTTTAGTTGTAATAGCGATTTAGTTGCTATTTTAAAACTATTTTAATTTCTAAATTTTTCATATTCCATGCCCCGGAAATGGTCTCAGCCCCCCTCCCCCCGAAATTTTCCCTACCCCTCCCGAAATTATTTCCTATATACGCCCATGGTTTGGGAAAGTTGGAGAAAGCCGCATTCGTGATGAACTCGAATAGAGTTAAGTTTAATAACAAGGTTGGGGTCTCCCCGTTGTATGGGGGAGATGGAGGGTTCGAGTCCCACCGGTGGCCGGAAGTTTCTCATCTCAAGGCTCGTTGGGAAAATTCCTCGCAGCACTCTGGGTGTCGGCGCTAATGGCCTAGATGCGGCTGTCATTGTTTGGGAATACCTCAGTATCGGGTAATTTTTTTTTGTTTGACTTTTTCATGTAGACATTTTTTTTCATAAAAAATCATCCAGTCAGCCGATTTCAAAACGACTGTTGGAAAGCCCAAACAATACCGAAGGCAAGTGTATTTACCTGGAGCTGTAAAAGTGATTCCCCTCCATTAACGAGCCTTTTGAATCTAAATGGAAGAGTAATGGAGGAGTGTCCTTCCGAAGTGTTAAAAATCTTGTTGAACCGCAAAAGTGGATCAGACAGCTTACAAATGGTAATCCATAATGGCGTTTTAGTTGCCTAAAACTATTTTAAATTCTACATTTTTCATATTCCATGCCCCGGAAATGGTCTCAGCCCCCCGAAATTTTCCCAGCCCCTCCCGAAATTATTTCCTATATACGCCCATGGTTCAACTCCAATATCCTCTGCTTGTACACATTTGTTTTAAACATTGAAAGTGCATTAGGCAAATTTAACGCCGATTTCAAAAATATAATGAAACGTTGAAATCAAAAGTAAGCAGATAAAAAATACGTTTTTTTCTTTTCTAAAGAACCTTTAGAATGGTATATGTCAGAAATGTGTGGTACATTTTTGTCTAGTTTGGCCCACTGGAGTATTGTTATTAACTAGCGATACACCCTGTATATGAATATGTATAAAGATTTAATCGTAAACGCGAATGAATATAATGTATAAATAAGGCAAGTTAATGAAAAAATTAACTAAGCTAAATTAAAGCTATTATCAAGAACGAATAGAGAAAGAAAAATTGCAACCACCAACCGATGCTCCACAAACGCCTTCCAACCAATCTAGTAAACAAATTGAAATTTCCCATTCATGAGAAAGGAAATAAAAGGGATGGTTTCTACCTTTTTTTAAATGGAACCAGTGGCTATTGGACGGCCCTTTTAAAATGACAGAGCAATGTTTTTAATCAAAGCTACCGGAATTGGAAAACAAAAAAAAAAGAAACCCAACAGAAATGGTCGTGGAATCGCTTCAGAATTCATTAAGGCCCAAACAAATTGAACTTTTGCATATTCTTCATCCATAATTCTTCTCTTGTGTAAAGGTATCTACAGTTGTATTAAAAAAGAATTTCAGCTATCAAGGAAAATTTTACGTAACGAATTTTATTTACCTATACAAAGAAAATTAAAAAAATATATACATACGCATATATTGACTCAAAAAATGGATTTAGAGCACCTTATATTTAAAATATGTAGCAGAAAATGTGTGGTTGGAGTTAAAATTATGCTTTAAGCGTTACGGTACATAATGTATTTTATGATCTGAAGAAGTACAAAATAATGTATTTTGTTTGAAATTGTTAAATATTCTAAATATTAATATAACACTAGATGCTTTTGGGCTGCGTAAAAGAAATATTTCAAAAATATTTCTTGATATGAATAATATGACTGGGTGTGTGGTAGAAAATTTGTACGATGTTTTTTTTTTGTTTTCTGTTTAACGGCGTATTAACAATTAGGCTATTAAAGCCAGGGGTATCTACAGGATGCCACACTTTTATAATACCAACAGCACGTGGTCGGTCACCCATTCAGGTTCTGACCACGCCGGATGTTGCTTAATTTCGGTGATGTACGGGAACCGGTGGTTGTACGATGTTATCGGCACTAAACATGTCTATAAATTGGGGCATAGAGCTCAAACCCCTTAAATTCCCAGAATTTACTGGAAAATAAGTGAAATCCAAATTAAATTATTAAAACCTTATGATCACTACTTTCCATCTTAGCCGATTCGAGTTTTCGTGACAGTCATAATAAAAATTCTTGTTAGAGCAGTCTAAGAAATCACTGACAATCAAAGATTAGATTTTTTTAATTTAATTTATTGGATCACCGCACCAAAAGCGATATGCTCATATATTTCTGATGAACAAACGTTAGAAATACTGCCAACTTGTCGAAGTCCACCGCTTACCCGTGGCCTTCTTTATCTTTTGTAAAAATTTAGCTAATCTAGTAGACAAAAGTTCTTTGTGAGAGTGTATTTGTTGTCTCTAATGTAAGGAGATAACATGAAACAGATTGATTCTATACACGGGCGAATATAGGAAATAATTTCTTGGGGGCTTGGAGCATTTCGGGGGGTATGGAATACTAACAATCTAAAACTTGGTATAGTTAGCCAACTAAAACACTATTTTTTGGGGCTCCCAAAAAAAAAACACTATCTTTTCTGAACTAAATGATCTTATTTAATTTATTTGTAAGCTTTTTATGAATAATTTTTACTGATAAAATCAAAATTTCGGATGGGCTGGAGCCCCTCAGTCTCCCCCTACATTAGCCCATGATTCAAAGCAATGTAGAAACGAAATGTTTATTTTATTTTTATAGTTAAACAAATACTTTTAAAATATATTCAACTGAAGAATGTATCCGCGTTATAAGGAGCAGTCGCATAAATATTTTTTTTTGTTTGAGTTTTTCTATTGAACAATTAATTTTAATTCCTTCTTTCATTTATTTGTGATAGATTATAGATATGAAAGCCTCTTTGAGTAATGTCAACCATCGCCATTAAAACTACAGCCAGCTCATTCTCTGATCCGATTAAAACTTTAATCTACAGAAGTAAGTTTATACTTGACTGGGTGGGGTGGATCTGCGCGCTTGGGAATGCTTTTATAATACAGTCTAGCTGCGCGGATGGATAAAGTGAGCCATTCATAAAAAATACCCGCGCCTATAGAAATGTCAAGTGAGTGACATGAATATGGCGGGGTAGCCATTGTAATGGTTGACTTTAAATCCAAGCACACATCCTATGGGGAGAGAGAATCATGGGCCTGTTAGAAAGCCGGGTGCATTTCCATAGAGAGGAGGTGACATGATTAGCCTCCAGGCTGCCAGATGTCGCTACTGTCACCCTCTTCCCCCACTCGCCTTTCTTCCACTTACCCTATTTAATCATTAGGGGTGGGAGGGGGCTGTGGCTATTTTGTTAAACCTTTTGAATAAGAAGTTTAACCGCATTTTGCATGGTTATTTTAATGAGTATGTAATAATTCATAAATAATTCCTACAAAATGTCTTATTTGGATACTCGATTCTCGGCATAGTACTTTCGAGGTGTAAATCAGAGATTTAAACAAAAATTGGTAATTAAAACTATTATCTTTTGGATATTGAACCATTTAAATGTTCATTACACAATTAGGATATTGAATCCGGTGAAATAAAACAAAATCAAAATTAACAATCAAGGAACTAATCTTGTTACCTGAATTTGTGACTTCTTAATCCTAGGTGATCACGGCAACACTGTGAAGAGCTTTTTGACTATATAAGGGCCGCCAAATTTATTATCGTTTATTTTATTTATTATTTTTATTATTCGTTAATTTTATTCTTTGTATTTTTTTTTTATATATTTATTTACCTTGTTTTTTATTTGACATACAAATGATAATTTTTCTTTTGTCGTTTGGACTAAATTTAGACAAATAAAACAATCATTAATAACAATTTAATCATTAATATCCATATTAATCATTATTACAGAATAATGAAAATCGTCACGCAACGAAATTGCATTAATGACCTTAAGGGATGACACGCCATTAAGAAAATAAGAAAAAAATATATATACGGACTGATTTTCCGGAAAGGAATAACAAATTCGGAAAAAATCCTACAACCCTATATGGACCTTTCGCATTTTTAAATGATATGGCTTTTTGAACACCAAGAATGGAGAAATAGGTAATGAAAATAGGAAGGTAAAATTTGTACTAATTGGAAATTTTCTTCAGGTTATTCTCTTAATGTATTCAAATTATTCCCCAGGTTAAAATCAGCTAAAAAAGAAATTGAAAAGTCCGACTATTTTATGTATTTCAACGAAAGGAAACCAATGCTTTTGAAGTTCCTTTTTCCTAGGAGATTTATTAGGCTTTTGAATGGCAGGGCTTATATAGAAAATAATTTCGGGGGGAGGGGCTGTGAGCACCACGGGATGTGTGGGTATGGAATACCAATAACCTAGAACCTGGAATACCAATGACCTAGAACCTGGAATACCAATAACCTAGAACCTGGAATACCAATAACCTAGAACCTGGAATACCAATAACCTAGAACCTGGAATAGTTAGCCGACTAAAACACGATATTACAAACAAACAAAATTTTACTAAGAGATCTTATTTAATTTATTTTTATATTTTACGAAAATGTACGAAAAGTCCAAAGCACTTGTCAATTATTTCAATTTATATTTTGGAAATTTTCTCTTAGTCAAACCTAACCAAAGCATCTTCCTTTGCATGAATAAGGAGCAAGGTGAAGTCCATCCGTCGTTTTTGAGCTTGGAGAATCTTAATTCTTTAGTTTTTTTCCCCCATTAAGAAAGTAACCAATGGGGAATTTGTCTTCTTTGTAAGACAACTTACCATCAAATAATAAATTCACACAAAAAACGGGCATCGAACCTTAACCATCCTATAACTAAAACATACCTTGACTTGTGATTCCGTCATGCCGAGTGCGTAGGCTAGCTTCGCTCTCTCGGGTCCGGCAAGGTATTTGGTCTGTTCGAAGGTTTTCTCCAAGGCGAAGATCTGCTGTCCGGAGAAGGTGGGCCTCGTGTGCTTCTTCTTACCGTCCTTGTCGTTAGGCTGGTTCACTGCAACAACAAAGGGGAATGTATTATATACATATATATATATATATTATTTTTATTTTATTTTAATGCTTACAAGATTTGGATTTTTTAGCATAGGGAGGGGGTTACTATATAATTGAGTTAGTTTCCTAGTGTTAATTACTATAATATAGTAACAATAATCTCAATAATCCTAAACCTAATACCTAAGATATTTACAAATCTGAAATGGAAATACAATCTTTATTTATAAATTAACACTATAATGCCGAATTTTGTTGGAGAATGCTGGATGGTGGAAAATTGATATTCCAAGGATGAAAAAATGGTCGAAAATTCCCACAAGTGTTTTATTGGCAAAACGTTTTCAGGGACTAAGCCCCATTTTCAATGCCCATGTATTGGCTCTTATTCAGCCGAGCCTTGCTCCTAGACCCAATCGGCTGAATAAGAGCCAATGCATGGGCATTGAAAATGGGGCTTAGTCCCTGAAAACGTAAAAAAAAAAAAAAAAAAAAAAAAGACTAATAGGATAATGAAAAGAAAAAGTGTACCAACCAATGGGTTTTACACAAGCACGAAACTTGTTGGGATAGCCGACTTAGGAGTTAATCTCACTAACCATACTAACAAATACTAAGCCTAATTAGATGAATTGACTAATGAATAGTAATTAATTTACCGAACAAAGATATATATTAGTATAAGGCAACAATCCATACTAGAGAGTCTCAAATTTTACTCTTTTTTGGAGATATCTTAATTCAACAAGTGGTCGAATTAAATTGAATTATTTTTACAGAAGTTCAAGTATAAGACGGAAACGGAATGACTTGAGATTTACACGGTAAATAGAGTGTTTCAAAAATACAAATAATTCCACTCACCAAATAAATTGAATAGGAAATTAGTTTATAATAATAATGCCGCCATATATATATATATATATATATATATATATATATATATATATATATATATATATATATACTATAAATATATGCTAATCTAATTTTAATTATTTTCTTTATTTTGATTTTAATCTTAATTAAACTGTTTATTTATTTTACATTATTTTTTAGTTATTTTTATTTTGGCGGTATTTATTAATATTACCTTTCTATGTTATTTGGTAATGTCATTTTTTATGTTATTTTTACTTAGATGTTATATTGTTTTCGTATTATTTAGCCAATACGGTTAACTATATACTGGTTAACTCATTATTCAAGTAATTTGTATTAATATAGAAAACTCTGACATCGAAATAGCTCATACAATGATAAATAAACTATGCTTATTGTAATTCCCATATGAAAATTATAGATGTAATTAAATTATTTTTTTCTTTTTTTTTTTCTTTTCATGTTTATTTAAAATCTGTACAATTATAAGTACAATAATTAATTGTGCTGGCCTAAGTATACATGTCAATGAATAGTATATGGAAGGAGCCAAACATTATCGGCACTTCCTAATATATTAAAACAATCTGTGCTGTTTTTGACTGCTGTCATGGTAGCTGGTCACGGGGCCAAAGTCTCTTAAGCCTCCTGGGAAGGTCTTTAGGGTGGGTCTGAGTGGAAAGGGATTGACCTCTAGGATTTGGGTGGGATGACAATTTGGAATGAAACGTCAGGAAGCGGGATTTGGCGAGGTCGTTTACGAAAGGAATATTAAGGTCGTTGTGTAGGGTTTTGTTGGAGACATAAAAGGGAGCATTGACTATTCTACGAAGGACTTTTGATTGGAATGCTTGTATTCGTTGTATGTTTGAGTGTTTTGCTGTTCCCCATAATTCGAGTCCGTAAGTCCAGATAGGTCTGATTATAGTTTTGTAAATAGTAAGTTTGTTTTGTGTCGTAAGCTTTGAAGTAGGTCCAAGTAGTCGTCGTAAGAGTCCATATCTCCTGTTCAGCTCTAGTCTTTTCAGTCGTGTGTGTGGGTTCCATGTGAGTCTGCTGTCTAGTAGAAGTCCCAGGTAACGTACTTCATTCGATGCAGGGAGTTGACGTCTGCAAATGAATACAGGAGGGCAGGCGCTCCTATTAAGAGTGAATGTAACTTGAAAGCATTTTTCGGGGTTCACTTTAATTTTCCACAAGTTGCACCATTTCTCGACAGACTCAAGGTGCTCCTGTAGTTGCTGGGAAGCTGTAGAGGGATCAGGGGAAGAGGAAAATATCGCTGTATCATCGGCGTAGGTCGTAATGTGGGTAGTCGGATGAGTGGGGATATCTTCCGTGTACAGGAGGTAAAGGACAGGACCTAGGATGCTGCCTTGTGGGACGCCTGAGGATATGGGTTGAGAGGAGGACAAGGTAGTACCAGACCTTGCTTGAAAGGAACGATTCGAGAGGTAGGATTGAAGGATGAGGTAGTATGTGTGAGGTAAAATACGCTTTACTTTGTATAACAACCCCGGGTGCCAAACCCGATCCAACGCTTTGGCGACGTCGAGGAAGGCACTCGTGCAGTAGTTGTTACATTCAAGCGCGTAGGATATTGTGTCAACAACGCTAAAGCATTGTTGGATGGTGGAGTGCCGGGAGCGGAAACCGAACTGGTGGTCAGTAATGGAATTGGAGGATGTAACGATGGGAAGGATTCTCTTCAGGAAAAGTTTTTCAAAAATTTTGGACATGATTGGGAGTAAGCTTATAGGGCGATAGGAGGATGGTGAATTTGGAGGTTTTAAATTAAATTATAGAGCTAATTATAAGTATATTTATTATTTATAGGTATAATTAATTTAACCATTGATACAGTCGCCTGGGTTTCGAAGAAAGAAGACCAAAATGGTTGATTGCAAACATCATGTTAATTCCTTTAATATTTTATAAGCTCTCTTATTTTTAGATTGATTTTTTTAGGTTTCTAATGATATTGCCATATATAAATTCATTTTAATTAATGTTAAAGTGTCCCAATAATTTGTGTTATTTGTTTATAAAAATAACATATTACTATAATTTTGTTTTATTTATTTTTACTTCGTATCTACTTTCAACGGCATCAGAGTACGATTATGTAAACCTTGTTGCACAATCCCTTAAATGTGATACCTGAAAATAATAATAATGAAATAATCTCCCTCTCTCCCTCTCTCCCTCTTTCTCTCTCTCTCTCTCTCTCTCTCTCTCTCTCTCTCTCTCTCTCTCTCTCTCTCTCTCTCTCTCTCTCTCTCCCTCCCTCTCTCTCTCTCTCTCTCTCTCTCTCTCTCTCTCTCTCCCTCTCTCTCTCTCTCTCCCTCTCTCTCTGCTCTCTTTCTCTCTCACTCTCTCGCGCACAGACAATCCCTGACGAACGCAGAATCTAACAAAGTGTCTGCCCAATTCCAGCGACCCAGCCCTAGCAAACCAGACGGGAAAAGGTTAGGTAAATAAAATGCCGATTATAGTCTTGAGAAGAGGTAGACGGACCGCCGGCAGAGGTTTGAAGGAGGGGGGGGGGGGGAGGGGGTGTTAATCCTGTGTAGCTATCGAGCCGCCATGTTCGCGCCTGCGCTCTATCTTCACTAGCATACCCGCCTTTTTATGTATTCCCGCGCCCGCCAACGTACCCATCTAACTTACAGGGAGGGTCACTAACTCCTACAGATTAGAACATTATACACAAAAAAAAAATTACGTTTTTTTTTAATTTTTTTTATACGTACCTGTAAATATATATACAGTAGGGTTCCGATTAACCGAGTCGATGGGGGCCAAGGTTACCTCGGTTAATCGAAATAATCGGTTAATCGGAACCATACCAATAGCAATTGGAAATGCAGGTTGTTTTTGAGTAAAAAGTACTTATATGCTAAAAAAAATAATATTTAATAATAATAATGCATAATAATAATAATACCAGAAACCGTGACATTATTTTTTAAAAAAGAAGTCTTTAATTGTGGCTTGCCTAAATGAACTTTTTCTATCGGCAGCAGCTGTGTCCCTCCATTTTCTTATAATCATGAGTTCATTTGGCGGTACATCGCTTCTGCTTTCTAAATAGAGAAGGAATATATCAAGCAAATTGAAACCCTCTTCATGGCTTATTTTTGGGGGAATGGTCTCCACGTCTTCTTCCACATCTTCAGGATTGGACTTCATTACCTTATTAATAATTTCATCTTCCGTAAGGACGGTCGCTCTGTTTATTGTGTCGTCGTTTAACCAATCTATAACTTCGGAATCCATTATATCCGGGGAGTTGAGGTCTTTTAACAAATCGCACAACTGCTGATTTCTTGGAGGTTCGTCAATTGTCTGGCTGCCATGGATAATTCGAGGCCACAGGTTTTTCCAGGCTTTATTTACTGTGCTTTTTGTTACAGAATGCCATGAATCAGCAGCCGTATGAATCACATCTTTAATAGATATTTTCTGTAATTTTTGAATTAACCCTTCCTCTTCTGCTAATTTCATTTCAGACAAAAGCTTCTTTTTGTAGTATCGTTTGAAGGCCGAAATTACTCCTTGGTCCATAGGCTGAATTATTGATGTGACATTTGCAGGAAAAAACATCGATTTTATTTTGCCCTCGCATAGGCCACCCCCTTCCTCAGGCTTGACACCTCGGTTAATCGGGATCTCGGTTGACCGGACCTCGAGTAATCGGAACCCTACTGTATATATATGGCTCAGTGCCAGAGGTGACTAACCCAGAATTAAAAATAACTGTGAAAATTGGAGTTAAATTCAAGGAGAATGTGTAAAAAATAATTATCGGTGACGGAAATGGTTTTAATTGGTCCAATGAAAATAATAGTCAACAACACTATTTTTTTCCACATTCTTCCGAATTTTAAATCCAATTGTCTCAGATATTTCTAATTGTGGGTTAGTCACCTTTGGCACTGAACTCTTCATATATATGTATATAGCTTAAATCAACAACAAACGTGTTGTGCTTTGATGGATAGGAAGATAGAAATCGCAAGAAAAATATTTAATGTTGAGATTTCTATGGCATTTATAGCCCGGACTCGTCCCAGCATTTGACAAGTGACATATAAATTTTAAAAATAAAAGATAGATTAAAAAATAAAGTAAAAGAAATTGAAATAATAATAACAATAACAAAAATATTAGGGCGCTAATGACCTAGGTGTAGATGCGCCGTAAAAAAAAAAAAAAAAAAAAAAAAAAAAAAAAAAAAAAAAAAAAAAAAAATCGGATTATTCTTCTGCCATTTTACATAATTTTAGCAAAGGCTTCATATTAAAATTTATTATTAGTCCTCAACTTAAATTGATTTATGTAGGTTAATTATTGACCTTACATTTCTTACGCAGTCGAATTCTTAATAAATTTCCAACAAAAACGATACTTACACAAATTTCGAATCTGAGCCAGAGGAAATTGTTTTTATTGCGTAAATTTTTTAATTGTACTAGTTGATCCTCTTTTCAAGATTTTCTAAATATTCTGAACGATAAAATTAATTTGTAAAGGCAACTAGACAAAAAATAAATGAGACTACTAAAATAAGAATGACCTAGCCTTTATTGTATGTGTGTGTTTGTTTTGTATTTTATGTATGCTTTTATTCGCTATTTTACGAAACAGTTGTTCTTTGCTAATAGAAAAAAATCTTGCTTTTCCTTAAGATTTTATTCGAGCATGTATGATAATATGTTCTATACTAATCCATAAAAATAATAATTAATTTCCATCATCTATTAGGCTATATTGAGAACCAAATCCGAGCTACCAGATATAAGAATTACACGGGATAACGCTACGTTGACACAGCTTTTGCGACTTTGCTCTCTTTAAAGTATTTTTAAAAGCTTATGTCTTTTAACACCATTTCGGATACCGTTTTTGTTTTATCTAACATTTAACTATGGGCATATTAAAACCCCGTGAAACCTAAATTGATAAAATACATATTCAAGCTTATTTTACAGCATTAAATATAAGACCTGTTGTAACCAGGAGAGATAAATAGAATCTATTTTCTACCGAGGCTATATTTTACACATTTAAACACATTAGATGGCTGAATACAGCATCTCCGGTATGGTCTAGTGGCTAGGATACCTGGCTTTCACCCAGGAGGCTCGGGTTCGATTCCCGGTACCGGAATTAATTTTTTTTTCTAGTTATTTTCTATTTTCTAGTAACTTGGAAGCATGTAATGTTTTTCTCTAGTTATACATGTGACAATTATTTTTTTTTAATTTATTTATTTTTAATTTGTATCTTTACTGATAAACGAATTCAATTTTTTTTAATTTAAACTGTTTCAGGGGTGAATATAGAATTGTTGAAAAAAAAAACCTTAAAAAAAAAAAAAAAGAAGAAAAAAGTATGCAATATGGTAACTTGATTACCAGCGTTATGAAAAACCATTAAAAAAAAAACACATTTCCTACTCCGAAATTCGAAAGAACTGAGTTGTTAGTTTTTCTACGTTCTCTCTGACTTCAGCAACAAAAAAGGGGTCCTTATTTATTTTTTTTATCTTAAAAACTATTTCGTCAAACCTTTACATCTGTCAATATAATACATTACTACAACATTTTTCTTTATCTTATAAATGGTATCATTAATCTCAAGAAATCATTTTTCCTATACCCGTGTTAATTGAAGAAAGAAAACGTTCTAATCGTAGCAAAGGCCAGTTAGAAATTTGTCAAACTTACAACAAACTGAGTTTTGCAATTTTGCCAATCTTTGTTGAGCCGCATGTTACCAGATTCATTCCACATTACGGAAATACGACGACACCCAGTTATTTACAATTTTTTAGCTTATAAAATATGTGCATATCCCCGGAAATTTTCAATCAAATTAATATCAGTATATTATATTATTAATCAAATTATTGTCAGTATATTATATCTTTTTCTCACAAAATTATTAGAAATTCCTATTAATGCTTGACGTTTTCATGTAGACTTAGGACGAAAATTGGGTTCCTGTGCTACTGGGAACCCCATTTCTTCAGGGCAGCTAAAATAATGTGGTCATGTTTTTTTGTTTTTTTTTTAAATTTATTCCTAATATCAATTGGTTCATTTTAACTCTTACAGTATGAAATATAAGTAACCTCTCCTGATATATATGTTAAAGATAAGAGATTGAAAACGGAAAGAAAAGAGATATAAATAATCTATAAAAGAGAAACATTTTGTAAGAACATTGAGCCGTTGGCTGTTCTGAGCCTGGGGATATGATACTCAAGACAAGAATAAGAAGAGAAAATGGAAGCTTTCTCTCTATCCGAGGCTCAATAAAACCCCCCTTTATAGGCCCTTATAGAAACCTTAAACCCCCTCGGACCACCCCTTTATCCTGTAAAAATGGAGTAGTAAAAATAAAAAGGTTCAAATATTGGAAAAAGGGTATGAAATCCCAGACCCTCGGGAAAAGTCCGGACATAACTACCCCTAAAACCCAGGAGAGCTGCAATTATTATCTTTCGGCGCTCCTATAAATACAGCTGTTATCCGTCTCTTTCTATCCCCCCCCCCCCCCCGGTCGATTTAATGTTCTTATACAGTTTTCTTCCTTGGGATAGGGATGCAGTTTTCCACCTCATACGGAAAAACTGCTTTTCCTTCCGATCCCAATAACTTTATCGATTGTGATTTTATGGGGCCGTAAAAGCTGATAGTTCACTAAACTATCGGATATAACGGAGAAAGCAGATCTTTCGTGGAGTTAGTTTTTTTTATTATTTTTAAGTTCAGACGAGTGCATTTTCTTTCCTACTGTGTTGTTCAAGGAAATCAAACTATGTGTTTGTTCTAGCTTTACTATTTTTTCCGCGAAACTTGGCACGCCATTTGATTAAAAACTGATAGACAAACAACTCGTTGTACAAAACATTCTTGGACGTATGCAGAAAATAATTTCGGGGGGGGGGGGGTGCTGAGACCATTTCCGGGGAATGCAATAGTTTTAGCCAACTAAAACGCTATAACACCGAAAATAAAATATTTTTTCAAGAACTAAGTGATCATATTTAATTTATTTTTAAGAGTTTTATGACACATTTTTACCGATCAAATTAAAATTTGGGGGGGGGGCTGCAACCCCCTCAGCCCCCCCCTTTATTACATCAATGAAAACATTTATAAGAAATATTTCCCTGTTAAATATATATATCGCGAAATAAGCGAAAATCGGTACTTATGTATTAGGTTCACCGATCCTGAGAAGTGGGTCTCGTTCAGGGATCTGGATCATGAAATGAGAACTCAATTTGTTGTGGCAATATGGCGACCGAAAGACCATTTATTAATATTATCAACGAGTTGGATTGACTAGAGTTTCTTTATAACCTTGAGCGAGCGCAGGGAGCGGAAACGAATAGCAATCATGCCATTGCCAGCACTTATTAACATAAGTGCTACTGGTTTCCTAGGTTATAGGTATAGCATATATATTTTAGGGTTGTTTGAGTCTTATGTGGTCTAGCATTTTGATGATAAAACAACACTTTGTTGACAGTCACCATTTGTAAGCTGTCTGATCCACTTTTGTAATTCGACAAGATTTTTAACACATTCGCTGTGGGTGTCATTACGGAAGGACACTAGCGATCCTACCCGCTTACGAGTGTACCTTCGGAAGGACGCGCCTCCATTACTTTTACCTTTAGGTTCAAAAGGCTTCTGAATGAAGGGGATTCACTTTTACAGCCCCAGGTAAATACAGTTGCCTTCGGTATTGTTTGGGCCTTCCGACAATGTTTCCCGTTCTCAAATCGGCAGACTGGAAGATTTTTTATGAAAAAAAATGTATACATGAAAAAGTCAAACAGAAAATGCACCCGATACTAAGGTATTGCCAATCAATGACAGCCGCATCTAGGGCAATAGAGCCGACATCAGAGTGCAGCGAGGAATTTTCCCAACGAGCCTTGAGATGAGAAAATTCTGCCGCCGGTGGGAATCGAACCCACCATCTCCCGCAACAAGGGGGAGACCCCAACGTTGTTATTAAACTTAACTATTGGAGCTCATCATAAATGCTGCTTCCTCCAACTCTCCCAAACCTTTTCTAGGCAGTTTATTCTGATAGTGTGTTCAGAACGTTCACTATTTTTATTGTTGCAGATTCGCTTCAAGAAACTAAAAATGTAACAAACCATGTTCATATTGATGTTTCATCAAGTCCTAAGCAGATTGATTGCAGTAATTAGCTCACATATGATACAAAAATTCTATGTTTGAGCTATGTATATTTTTGAGAAGAACACATAGCTCTACGGACCACGTTGGTCTGTACCGTCATCGGCCCGACCATAAAGGGCGAGTGTAAGGGGTGGGTTGTTCCCTCTGGGACTATACATCTCTATAGATATATGTTAGGTTAGGGGCTAGTCTTATTAGACCAAACCAAATTCAATCTTCTCTACACTCGTGCATCCCCCTTGCTCACATACATCAATAAATATAGTGCCGCTGTGAATTTGTAAAACTGCTTCACCAAACACAGTCAGCAAAGTCAAAAATATATATTCAAACATAGGTGTTGATCTCTTACCACACCTTGCTAAATTCATTTCATAATTCATGTTGGGGGATATAATTTCTCTTTAAATGGAATAAAATTGTTATTCTTATTCCTGGACACACGCCCTATAGGAATAATTTTGAATTTACAGAATAATGAACAGTTTGTATATAAATTGGGGGATTGGTAATTGGGATTGGGTAAAACTTGCAGGGTTAGAAAGTGGTGGAAGAGTCGGGATTTAAAGGTTTCTAGGTTGGTAGAAGGCGGACAGACAGAAAGGAATTCTATAGCGAGGTGTTACGGGTGTCAAATGATTTTTCGAATAATGCAGTGCGATGTGAAGGAGTATAAAGATAGGAAGGACGAAATCGGGTGTTAAGCGAGTGAACAGCGGATTTAAATTAAGGAGTTGAAAAATATAAGGTCTTCGGGATTAAACTACTTGGTGCAGGACTGAGCCGAGGAGGTACTGTCGACAATAAAGAGGGAATAGCCAATTTAGCTCCTGGTAGAAATGTGATATGTGGGAGTCTCTGGGGATCCCGAGGAAAAAACGAATGAAACAGTTCATGAGGCACTTGAGTTTTGCCTCGATATCGCCAGAAAGTCCACCGTACAGCAATCAGCCATAGTCAAACTGGGGGAATAATAGGGAGGTTACAAGGAGTTGATGGGTCTTTGTTGGCAGGGGATGGCGGGAGAGGTTGAGCTGTCTGAGGAAAAATATGGATCGACGGGAAATTTGGGAAATATGATTTTTCCTGGAAATTACTAAGGGGGTTCGCGTTTCGGTGCGATTTAACAAATATTACGTACGCCGGGCTACCAATAATAACATATTATGAACGTGTTATATAGTTTTATTTATTGTTTTAATTTCATCTAAAATAATTTTACAATTATTGTAAGTTTACAATTATTATTTTCCGATTCAGAGAGATGTAGGTAAGACGACGCTTCGTCTTGTTTCTCTGGTTCGCTTTTAATTCTCTCACAGTTTCAATTAAAGTGAAAAATTAAATGTCCGATTTCAAGGCTGAATCCCGGGTGCGAAACTCCCCTCCGAGCATTTTTCTACCCATAAATCACTCGTATAAATTAAAATTAAAACATTTAATTTCAATTTTAATTTAAAATTAAAACATTTTTAAATATTAAAAATGTTTTAAATATTAAAAATGTATTTTTTTAAATATTAAATGCATTTTTAAATATTAAAAATGTATTTTAAATATATAAAATTTTTTTTTTAAAATTAAAACATTTAATTTCAAATCCGGCGCTAATGGCCAAGATGTAGATGCGCCGTAAAAAAAAAAAAATAAAAAAAAAAAAAAATAAAAAAATAAATAAATAAATAAATTAATTTCAATTGCATACTTTTTCAATCAGGTTTATGAATCAGTATTCTTTAGAGTAAACATTGGCCCATGAGCACTTTCATAATTTTTAGTTCGATTTTCCAATATCCGGATTTCGTGATTCGCCCTTTCTCTTCCAAGGTCCTAAAATAATTTTAAGCTAAGGCCTTTTCTTCGGAAGTGACATTATTTTCTGTTTAATGGACATAAAAATTTGGATTTCAAGTCATGAAATTGGCTTTTACAAAAGTAGTAGACACTCTCATATAGCTTTATATGTCACTAAATTACATGTCAATCAGTCGGCACCAAATATTATAAATTTTTCGTTTTTACTAAAGTGGCAAGAGTAAGTGCTTGCAATATTCAAGAAAGATAAAAATGTGCATGAATACAGGTTACGCTAACGTAAACAATGGAATACGGAAGTACTTACATAAAGAAAGATGTTTGTAGAACGCCTGTGGGTTGGGGCGCTTGGAAGATTTGATAGGAGGTATTTCCTAATAAAAGCGTTGTTAACACGATCTAAGGGAAGACTGCGTTTGTACGTCAGCGGGAGAGTGTGTACGTGCGGGAGTCTTATGTAGGGAGGGGGATTTCATCAGTGTTTCATCCGTATGAGTGTCTGAGTGTGTAGGAGTCCGTCATGTCGATAGTGTGTGTTTGTGTGTCCGTGTGTGTGGGGGGATACGGAATTGGATTGAGTGTGTTAGGGGGGGATCCCCCCACACGCTGGCTACCCCCACCCCCAGGACAAGGCTGAGTCGACAAGACGTGAGCGGCACGACTTCATCGGATCCAATATGGCGCCTCCCCATGGGTTACCCATCCCGCTCCCTTATTGGTTGCACATACACGGCTCATCAAAAAGACCCCGGCTCCCATCCCCTCTCCTCTTATCCCACCCTCCTAGTCAGATCGGCGAGGCCTCAACAATTTCACCCTCTGGGAAAGATATTAAAGAGCTTTTAACAATTGTCCGCCGAGTGTATTGGCGCTTTTATATATACGAAATTGATTACATATATATATTATATGTGTAGATCCTAAGTTGAAAAAAGATGTTCTAGGTAGTTGGTAACAGCTTATTCAGTCACCAAAGATTTTTAAATAAAATCTTACAACCACAAATAACATATAATAAAATTCCCAATATTTAAATTTCACTCCTTAGAAAATTATAAATATAAATATCAACCGTTAAATTAAAATATTAAAAATAAAAAAATAACCGTTTTTCACTACATAAAATATCAATACACCACCTACCAACCCTCAGTCTTGCACATCTAGACCTCCTTTACAGAAGCAGACTCAATATATAAAATAATATGTAATAATTGAGGTAATAATAATATCATCCATGTAATAATAGAGGTATAATATCATCCATATTAATTTTAACTCTAAAATTCTTTTAACCAAATATTTCTGCATAAATATTCATTAATTTCCAGACAATTTAAAAAAATGAAATTTCCTCCTCAAAATAAATAATATCAAATTTACAAGAATATAATCTGAAGATTATAATTTACATATAAAAAAATAATGCAAAATCATACAGGTCAGTTGTTGATACATTAGTATACTCTAATTTTTATGTTTATTATTTGTTTATATTTTAACTTAATATCCTAATAATCCTATAATTAATTGTATTTCACAGATAATTGGATTGAAAATGGTTTATAGCCGAAACGTTACCACAACAAAAATGTAATATAAAATATAAAATAATTGATGGCTGACTAAGCTGTTACCAACCACCTATATATATATAATTAAATGAACCCATTCATAGTGGGTTTCGTGTATTTTAGGCGAAGGGTTAATCTTTAAATCTTCTAAAAAAAAGTCTGTATTATTTTTATTTCAGACCAATTATTTCTTAAGCCTATCCAATATGGCCCTACACTTGCTACAAAAACTTTCAAATATTTGCAAAATAAATGTTTTAGATTTATTGGAAATTTCCCTAGTGGACACCAATGCACGCAATAATAAATGTTTCCTCTATCTCCACATTTATATACCAAGTAGCTGTTACGTTTTTTACGATTTTGAAATGAGCCTTCATTTATTTATAAATAAATTAGTTGACAACAATATTAGGTCATTAAATTACACTAAGTGTAAAATAAAGTATTTTAAAATAAGTGTTCTAATACATATTTATTTACGCCAAAGTTATTATTCGAGGGTTAACGGATTAGTTTTTATCAGTGGATTAATGTCAATAAATTGATAATTTACAAAAAACATCATTTAGTGACATTGGTCTTTAATGTTCCGAAAAAATATGGTTCTTTTAAAATGATTTGTAATACGTTAAAGTGGCGAATGGTAGGGGTTATTTTTAAAATAAGCGAAGCCTTATGAATAAATAACGCATTAAATATTTTAACATAAGATAGGCACCAACATTTAACTTACGAACAGTGTTGGGCAAAACTAGTTTTCCCTAACTAAAACTAAACTAACGTTGTATTTTTAGTTTTAGTTTTAGTTTAGTTTTAGATTTGTATAATTATTAATCATGTGGACTCCGTTTTTAGTAATGCAATTAGTTTAGTTTAGTAAAAGAGACCTAAATTTGTGATTTTAGTTTAGTTTAAGTTTTTAGTTAAATAATTTAGTTTATCAAAGAACATATGTTTTCAAATTACGAGAAAAAGCCACAATTTCTTATTCTTAAGCAAGTTCTATTAGTTTTAATAATTTACTTAATTATCGAAATAACATATGATTTATATTAATTCATGTTATTTTAGTAAAACTAAACTAAACTAAATTTTTAGTTTAGTTTTTAGTCAATTCCCAAAGATTTAGTTTTAGTTTTAGTTTAGTTAAAATCCATTAATTAGCAAAATTTTAGTTTTAGTTTTTTTTAGGTTGAAATTTTTAGTTTAGTTTTAGTTTATTCCAAAAAGTGAATTTAGTTTTAATTTTAGTTTTAGTTTTTAGTTTTGCCCAACATTGCTTACGTATTACTATTTTAGGGATATTCATAAGAGTTAGATTATTTTGCAGCTTGCCTTTCAAGTTATTTGATGATCAGAAAGAAAAAATATTAAAGCCTCTGAAGAAGATAGATAATGGGACGAGGTTTAAAACGTTTTAGCCTTAGCTTTGGCTAAGTATTGATAAATATTAAACACTATCTTCCCTGCCTGACCTCTCAAAGCCTTCTTTAGTCCTAAACGAGACATAATCAGTTTTTATTGAGTTTAAAGTAGCATGATGTTCATTGTAATGGAAATGAAAATAGTGGAACAATTTTTTTTTTTTTTTTACGGCGCATCGACAAATCGTGGCCATTAGCGCTGACGTCCAGGGTGCAGTCAGGAATTTTCTCAGCGAGCCCTGAGATGAGAAAATTCCTGCCGCAGGTGGGGATCGAACCCACCATCTCCCGCTTATGAATCTAGCGCGCTAGCCACTAGACCACGGGAGACCCCGGGTAAAATTATTCTAACTGAACGGGCTACATAGTTCGAGAGCCGGTAATCACACGTTTCATGAAGTGCTTTATGCACCTTGAAATATTTCTGTAATGTACCTCTTGGGTAGATAAGAAAGTATGTATGTTTTGGCTAGACTAACTGTGGAACACCAGGTACTGCGCATAGGGGAAAGGTGCAAAAAAATATTTCACAAAAATAGTGTTTTATTCAGAAGCCAACTATCGTTAATATAAAATTAAGACAATTTTACAATGATTAATAAATAAGTCAGACACTTTTAAGGGAGATAACATGTATAGAAAAAAAAAACTGAATAAATATTAAAAGAGAGTTTTATTCACGCCGCCATTTAAACCGGGACAGCTGTACCAGATCATGTAAGCAAGAACCAATAAGAGCGCAGAGAACTACCACAACAGCGCGGTGCTCTCATACACTCTTACGGGTACACGCAAGTCTGCCTTATTTATAATCCATTGTAAAATTGTCTCAATTTGAATTTGGCTTCTGAATAAAATACTATTTTTGGGCAATATTTTTTTTGCACCTTTCCCCTATGCGCAGTACTTGATGTTCCAAGGTAAGTCCAGCCAACAAATATATACCTTCTTATCTACCCAAGAGGTACATTATAGCAAAATTTCAAGGTGCATAAAACCTCTCCTTCAAAGTGCGTTACCACCTCTCCGTCTAATAATGCCACTAGGGATATATACAGAAACGCGTAAGGAACTACGTCTGTCTGGCTTCTCAAAAACACCTGTTTATTTTTTGATTGAATTAGAGACGCTGGCATTAAAAGAAAAATACCCAATAATTGTTCTAACATAAAAATTATAGCTCTGGTAAGAAATAATTGTTCTTAAGGGAGTTAAACTAATGATAAAGATGTAAAAGTGCCTGAAGTTTTAAAAGGGGCATATTGAGGATGCTCACGTAGGAACGGCTACTGTTTAGTATTCTCCGCTTCCGTTCTCCTCCTGGTTTGTTTAATTAACATGTAAGGGCGAGGTCTCAAATATGAATTAATTATGCAGTTAGGGGCTGGCTGGCTGCTTCATGGGGAGGGAATGGCCGCTTTAATGGAACACAAGTTCCCCACCGAATTAAGAGTTGCTTCATTTGCATCCTGGTCGCCATCTTTCTCCAAGGTTGGGAACGGGGGGGGGGGGGTAGCAAAAACACCGCGGCCCCCCCGTAGGAACCTGTCCTCTCTGACCTTTTAGTAGACCTACTATAATTATCTGTTACTGTTTATTGGAGGTTTAAATACTTTGCTATTGGTGTGGTAGGTTGGTAGGCTACCAACCTTTTACCGAGTTTCCCTATCCCCCATATGGAGGAAATCCGCTTAAGATTGAACAAACAACGCAATCCAGAAGTTCCGACAATAAAAGTTCAGGTTACAGGACCCACAGGTCACTGAAATAATGAAATTAGCTCAGTGGTAGAGCACTCGAGTAATATCTTGGAGGACCTTAGTTCAAGCGCACCTTTGATAAAGGGAATGACGATAAAGATTGTTATCTTCTAGTTACGAAGACAAGGTATAGTTGGGATTCGGCTAGGAGAAGAATCCCAACTATACCTTGTCTTCGTATCTCTGCAACGGCTAACTATCTCCATCTTCGTTATCTTCTAGTGTCATCGTTCGTGGATTGGATTCAACCTCCCTGACCGTTCCTAGGCCCACCCAGCCTTTAATTATTTTATTAATGGGTACCTATGAAGGGGAAAATCAGGCGACCGGAGCATATTCCTGACCACACTATCTCCCTAGTGTACCGTATGGTCAAGAATCAGATACCTCTACTGCATTTGCCCTCTTGACCGTTTTATTATTGAAAACTTTGCATTGTATTAATAAATAAATTTTAAAGTTTTAAAGTGCTGCATCTTTAAATAGCCGCTGAAACGAAGGATAGTGAAAATGTGCCCTAATTGCCGGAACGGATAACCAAATCCAGAAAGAAAACAACCCCACAGAACAAAAACGCAGGATATCATTTTGCTAGAAGTCAGAACGAGAAGCCTAGAAGAGTCTTTTGAAGACTGGAGCTGTATGCCGCCTGTATTCAAACCGCTCAACAAAATAAGGATTTGACTCAGTAAGAGCAAGAATAAACAGAGTTTACAAGACCAGGGTTTCTACCTTGTACCTTGCGACTGTGGATACGTGTATTTAGGACAAACAGGCAAGTAATTTGAAAGCAGATATAACTCCTACAGGGATTACAAAAAAAAAAAAAAAACTTATTTGACGCTTAGGCCCGGTGCACACTGAAGAAACTGGTTTCATGAAACCTATTTCATTGAAGCGTACACACAGAATAAACTAGTAGATCCACTGGTGAAACGTGAGACTAAAGCAATAGGAAACCTATTTAACGAATTTCATGAAACCCTTTTTAGGAATTTCATGAAACTAAAGTTTCAAAGGGTGCACTAACTAATGGTTTTCTATCTATCGGTTTCATCAGTGTGCACCGGGCTTTGATGTACTACTATTTTCTCCGATTCAGATCTGCCTACCGAAAATGTCAGATTCATTAGGTCCTTCCACATATTTTCAATATTTATTCATTGTTGAAAAGCGTTAAGGCAATTTTAAAGTTTAAATAGGACTTTTTCCTAACCAAAATAACGATTCAAAGAAAACCTTTGAGTTTTATTTTCGTTCGCATAATGAACAATTTATTCTAATTATATTTTTTTCTCCCTCCAGCTTTGTGGAGAAGACTAAATGATTCTTTATAATGGAGATGAAATTGTTACAGAAGAAATTCAAACGGACCCCGTCGGGGCCATAAAAACAATGAAAGGGATCGATTTCTTTCATGGGCCCATGCAGTGGAGGGGCAGTGGACGCTGGTTGGGCGCCATATGTTTGCTAATGCAAGTTTAAGCGTGCCTCTGTTCCCTCGCAGCCCTCGTTTTAATATGCCCAAACCTCTGGGACAATTAGAGATGGTCATTGCTCGATTTAAGGTGGTCACAGCCGGCCCGATTCCGCCCTGATTTGTTGCAGTTAACTCCACTATACTAACGACTTTTGGAGTAATCCACTGGTCATTAGGTGTTTTTTATCTTTTTCTTTTTAATGGTATATTTTAGAAATTAAGAGGGGCGTGAGTTTTAAATTTATACGGTCGTCTCGAGATGTATATCTTAATTTTGAGGGTTATTTGATGATGTTTAAGAAAAAAAGTTATTTACAGGTATATCTATAGATATAAAATTCAGCTGTTTGTCTCTCTTTCTGTCTGTCTGTTTGTTCCTTATACTAATCCTCTCCGTTTGACTGATTTCGACCAAATTGGCACACAGGTAGATCTTGATCCGGGGTGTGTCAAAGGCTAGGTCAAATTGGCCTAGGACTCACAGTTCAGAGGCCACGGGTTCAAAACTGGGAACCCAAACAGTTACAGAAGAGGGAATTGTCAGAAATCGTCACTTTTGACCACGACGTACCGTAATGGAACATCATTCTATCATCTGTGGCATATTGTCAATGTTTGACTTGTGAATTCCAACGCTAAATATGCTATCCCCTCCACTGCTGCTTCCTCATGTCTGGTTGCCAATAACTGCAAGGTGCCAAGTTCGAGTCGCCCTGAAGGAAGATTTTTTTTCAAATCTTTAACTTTATTTGTGTTATGATATTTTAATATTATTTATTTGGTTTTTAATTTATTTTTTCACTAACTATAAGAACATTTATTATTTAACTGTTTAATGAAACAGGTTAAGATATATTTTCTTAATTTCTTTTAAAGAAGAAGGGGCAACACTGGACCATATTTGGTTGGTGAATATATATTATCTACATTTATATATACAGATAAAGTAGGTGTAGTATGGCACGCATATATATATATATATATATATATATATATATATATATATATATATCTTTTACCCGGCGTGCCATACTACACCTACTGTACTATATATATATATATATATATATATATATATATATATATATATATATATATATATATATATATGCGTGTTGTTGTGTTTTAACATCTTGCCTATTAGCTTCAAGCTGTCTATAGGTTGCCACCCTTTTATAATGCCAACAGCACGTGTACGGTCACCAATTCAGATACAGCCCACGCACAACGTTGTTTAACTTTGTTGATCAACTGGAACCGGTGTATTCAATGTGGCTATGACAGGTGTCATTATTGATTTATTATTGAAATGTTTGTATGTTCTAACAATATTTTGCATATACAATATTTACTTAACTAAACAGCTCTGTATTTAATCATATTTTGCCCATCCCCATCATTTATTGCCCGTATTCACCAAGCTTAGCCGTCATATTATAATGTCTCAGTTCATTAACTATTTGAGATGCGATAAACTACTAATAAAAATGAAGACTAAAACGATAATAAATTAAATAATGCATGACTTACTCCTCATATAATTAGTGAAGGAGGCGGTCAAACTCTAAGTACCGTATTGTCCAACGGCGAGCAGGGAGCAAGCAACAGCAGATTGTGCCGGGGGGGGGGGGGGGGAGTTACCCACAGTTTTAATTAAATTCATAAACTCGTCTTTAAAGGGGGGCGTAGGCCACCGCCAGCCCTCCCTCATTGTCTGGGCCGAGTAGAAGGAGGCGCTTTACAAAAGATAGTCCTGTCACTTGATTCTACGATGAATACATTAAGGACAAGGATTGCACTCTTTGTAGGCGTGCGTTTTAGCCCGTTTAAATAGATAGAAACGTTCAATTGGGCATGCGGGAACTCCTGAGAGAAATTTGTATTAAATTAAATTATTAAATATTCTCTAGACTTTACGTTAAACACTTCAAAAACAGATTTATCTTGTTTAGGACCCGGGAAGGCTTTTTGGTTTGAGCCAAGACAGATAGTGTTAACGTTTATCAAAATCTGGGAACAGCCTAAGGCATAAACTATAAAATTGCCTCTGTAAAATAGATATTGTTGGTGGAAAAAGGGTGGGCCCGCCCCGATGCAGTAAAATTTGCACCAAAAAATCTCTCTGTTATCACTGGGAGGTTTAAATTGTTTTCAGTCTTAGCTGAAATTTCAATTTTAAAGCTTATTTGCAGACGTCATTATTTACAAAGAACAATATTTATGAGAGGTTAAGATAAGAAATTGTCTCTAGACCAGCGGATCCAACTTGGAGGACCATCAGGGATCGTTTTAGCTTATTGGGTTCGGCAAGAGGATTCGAATGAGTAGGAAATTGAGAGTGGAATGTAGGTCTCGATAGATAATAGAATTAGAAACATAAAAAGGAGAATTAAGGACTCTACGTAGGACTTTGGATTGGAAATATATTTAAAATTTAAAGAGATGTTCCATTGGCCTTTTCTATTTTCTGTATACTTTAGGTATTAACTAATGATTTAAATTGCTTTATTTAGGACTTTTATTAATTTTATCACATTTATCAGAAAGTAACCAAGTGGCCGTAACACGCTTCTGAGAACACTTGGAATAATGTTGTTGGCTCACTGATGTTTAATAAATTAATTTTTATTTAGAGTTCTAAATATATGAAAGCAACCAAAATTATTAACGAAGACAAGGGATGGTTGGGGTTCGGCTAGGAGGGGAAAAAACGTCAGAGCTTCAGGAAGAAATCTGTATTGGACGTTTCGGCCGCTCGTTGGCAGCCTTCTTCAGCACTAGAGAATGCCTATGGGGAGGGAGGAAGACCAAGAAGACATTTAGGTAACCATGGTTGAATGTATGGAACACATTTAGGAAACCATACATTCAACCATGGTCATCTAAATATCTTCTTGGTCTCCCCCCCCCCTCCTAGGCATTCTCTAGTGCTGAAGTAGGCTGCCAACGTGCAGCCGAAACGTCCAATACAGATTTCTTCCTGAAGGTCTGTCGTTTCCTTCCTCCTAGCCGAATCCCAACCATCCCTTGTCTTCGTATCACTGCAACGGCTGACTATCTCAATCTCCAGAACATTATCCAAATAGATATTAGCACCGACATCCATGGTGCAGCCGGGAAGTTTCTTAACGGGCTCTGAAACGAGAGAAATCCTTGCTTCTGGTGAGAGTCGAACCCCGATGTCTCGAAAGATAATCCATTAGACCGCCGGACATTAGACATTAAAACGATTTATTCCTAGGATTATTAAATATGCTAAAATATTGCATAAACATTAATAATAGCTTCAAGTAATTAATTATCCCAAAGAGGTCGATTCTTTAGTTAACAACATCAGTTGAATAATTTCTCCCACATCATCCGTCTTAACGATAAGTACGCTAAGGCCATCATTAAAACGTTGATGGGCACTAAAACACGTGTAGTATCAAAAGGTATTCGGTTTTTAACAGCTTCTCATCCCGGCCAAGGAGAGCCTTCGACCCTGATTTAAGCACACCCATAAAAAAGGCCCAAACTCCTATAAAAAGTAATTAATCTCGGTGACAAGGAATAAAATCCACATAAAATCTGTAAGTCTTTGAACGCACGGTTTTATAGAGGTATAATTCAGAGTCGTTGATTCACACCTGAATAGACAATGGCTAAGATTTAAAGACATTTGGCTAGCAATGTGAACTCCAGGACGGTTAAATTTCTATACACAGCTGGTGGTAGAATTCCATGTAATTTTTCTAAAAAACGCCCAACTTTGACGGAATTGTGCCATCTTGGTGTATTTTCACATAATGCTAACATCTAGTGTGATATGGTAAGCTTAGAAGCTCTAAATATTGCCTTTAACGGAACTAAGCTAACACTTTCAAAAAAGTCAAGCGTTGTTTCCTTCGACTGAAGAACCAAGTACTTATAACGAGTTCCAAACCTTTTTCAAAAGATGTAAATAAAAAAAAAATGAACAAATCAATTATTTTACATAAGAAGTTTATTGCGTTTCGTAAATATCTTGAAAACGTTAGGGACACTTTTAAATTGTTAAAAGGCGCCTTTTAGCGTTAAACAATAAATAAATAAATAAAAAAGGTTACGAAAAGATTCTGGCGGAAATTTCGATAAGATGACCACCGATGATGAGTCGGAGAAAACGAAGTTTGAATTTTCGGACTATTGGGTTCGTTGTATTTTGGGCGAAATCCTTTTAATAATCCAATGTTTTACTACAGGAAAAGTAGTCATCATAAAATCCGGCGCAACAACCCGTCACGGGGTCTGTGCCGCCTCCAGATAGCTCTGACCTGCGTAGCAGCTTCCCAGTTCCTAGCTCCCAGCAGGTCTCGTGCATCTGAGTTGACGGCGAATATTTACCAAGCTATAGGAAAAATCATAAACTTCCTCCTAAATTATGTCTGATAATATAATATTTGTATTTTCTTTTTAAAGATTTTTTTCCAAAGAAAAATTCTGTGGTTTAATCTTTTAACACACTCTTACTTGTGAAAAATCTGCAACTCGAACCTTATACATTATACAGGGTGTCCCGCATGGAGATGTCATAACTTTAGGGGTTTATTTTGCATCTCATTTGTAGTTCAGTAACGCATAAATGAGCGTTCTATCTGAAAATGTAGCAGAGCTACTCAAACTTTTGTATATTTTAAAATCTACTGTTTTTTTTTTTTTAAAGAAAAACTGTGTTTTCAGGAATTCCGATCAATGTATCGTAAATAAAGACCACATTTTTAGAATCTACATTAAATTTCTAATAAGAAACAATATTACCATGTAAATTAATAGATATATTAAAAGCCAATAAGAATGTTTGATATAAGGGTTTTATTAACTTGTTCCCCCAGTAGTTGTAATGTCCCCAGCGAATCATGAACAGCTCGAAGGGGTCGGTCCTTTAGTGAATTTATCATAAACCGCCAGGAGTGAGTGCACTATTTGAATCGCGTCAATCTATGTCTAATAATAATTATCTAAGTATAAGAAGTGAAAAAATGAATATTTATTAAATAATTAAGGTAAAAAACAAAAGAAATCTAGTTGCGTTCTAGACATATGACGAGTTCGGGTAAACTCGGCAATGTTCGGCAGACCCGAGCTCTTCTAGCCTCTATCTTCACCTCTAGGTTAGGAAGAACCCAGCTACTTTTGAACTAAATATTTATACTTACCTATGATCCAGAATCAAATAAACACTTACAAAACAACAAAAACCTATTAAACTAACGTTTTTTACATGATTTGATAACTAAATGCACCAAAAAATGCAACAAATTCCGATTTGATTGAGAGCAAAAAATACAAGCGCCTTCACTTTTCAATTCAAAACAGCTGACCCCAATTTTGGGTATGTCATCTAACCCTGCATAATCGTTTTCGTTCTTTGTTAATAGATATTGTGCAACCTACTGGGGACGTACTTCGAAGCAACATTTAGTGATGTAAATTTTGACAGTGACTTCCAGGAATATAAAAGAAAAGTAGAATCTGAGACTTTAGAAGACCGAACTGACAGTGATACGACTTTGGACGACTCAATAACCTTAAAAGAACTTGAACTAGCAATAAAGAAATCAAGTACAACTTCACCCGGACCGGACAGAATAACATACGACATGATACAACACTTACCAACCACAACTCTCCCCCTTCTTCTGAATGCATTCAATGAGGTATTTGAAGGAGGAATCTATCCTCACTCGTGGAACGAATCTATCATAGTTCCGATTTTGAAATCAGGCAAGGATAAGAAAAACGTAACTAGTTATCGTCCTGTTTCTTTAACTAGTTGTCTTTGTAAAACCCTAGAAAGAATATTAAATCATAGATTAACATGGTATCTAGAAAAAGAAAATCTTCTTTCTAGCTATCAATGTGGGTTTCGAACAGGGCACTCTACCATGCATCATATCTCAAGATTAGAGAATGATATTCTGGAGGCTTTTGACAGAAAGCAGTCATTAATAGCCGTCTCTCTGGACATTGAAAAGGCATTTGATAGTGTTTGGAGGCGGCTTATTTTAATGCAATTGCTTAAGTGGAATATTGGCGGAAATATGTTTAATTTTATCAAAGCTTATCTAAAAAATAGACGGTTCCGAGTGAGGATAGGTTCTACTTTTTCGGATGAATACCTACAGGAAAATGGAGTGCCGCAGGGAGGTGTCCTTAGCACGACGCTATTTAATATTGCTATAAATGCTTTATGTGAGTACATCCCTCAAACAATATCATATTGTATGTATGCTGATGACCTGCTTGTGTATATAAAGTCTACTAAAACAGGACGGGAAGAAAATGACTTACAGACTACACTACACTCACTGGAAAATTGGGGAAAACTCAGTGGTTTTCGTTTCTCCCAAATAAAAACAAAATGTATAGTATTTTCCAAAAAGCGAATAATACCTAACCCACAGCTCAAATTAGACGGAATTGAAATAACACTGACCGACACGATCAAATTCCTAGGCATGACTTTTGACAGAAAACTTACATGGCTACCCCATATAAAAGCTATTCTCAATAAATGCAAGAAATCTTTGAATCTATTGAGGATCTTAGCTAACACGAAGTGGGGTGCTGACAGATGTTCTATGCTGACATTTTATAGAGCTTACACGAGATCGATTCTTGATTACGGATGTACAGCATATTCATCGGCCAGTCCTAAAGCACTGAAACTATTGGACACAATACACAACACTGGAATACGACTAGCAACAGGTGCATTTAGATCAAGTCCATGCAAAAGCCTATATGCTGAAGCCAATGAACCTTCACTGGAGTATAGGCGTCAATTCCTTTGCTTAAAACATTTTATTAACCTCAAAGCTTTAAATAAACCTTGTACAAATTCAATAATTGAAATTAACATGAGACCATATAGACTTAAGCAAAAGCCTTTAAAGAAAAGAATTTTGAAATATGCAGATAATTCACATATTCTTCAAATTCCAATGTATAGCTTCGAACTCCTTCAACACCCTCCATGGAGACTAAAGAATTTTAGTATTAATGTATCACTTTCAAAGCATAAGAAAAATGATCCTTGCTCTACTCATTTCTACAATCATAACTTTAATAAAATAATATCAGAGAATCCTGAGGCTCTCTTCATTTTCACAGACGGATCCAAAACACAACATGGGACAGGCTCAGCAGCACTCATTGACGATAGAACATACCACACAAAATTACCAAATAACACTAGCATATTCACAGCAGAACTAAACGGAATTCTTTTGGCCCTTTCACATAGTAAAAATACTAATAAACACATCATAATTTTCACAGACTCACTAAACTCTCTTCTTTCCCTATCGGACATTTACAGTACTCATCCTATAATCACAAGCATACTTTCACAACTATACTATCTACAGGACACCAACATTTATATAACTTTTGTATGGATTCCTGGACATGACAACATTTCAAGAAGTACTGAAGCAGATAAGGAAGCTAAATTAGCAACGAGACGATCAACACAAGACGTTTATGACATGACTCGACAAGACATACATAATGTCATAAAACAACACATAATGAACAAGTGGCAAACTGACTGGACATACACACAAGACAACAAGCTACGGGAGATTAAGCCGACGATAGGAGCCTGGAGTTCCAGTATCCGGAATGTAAGGCGAGAAGAAGTCGTGCTTACTAGACTAAGAATCGGACATTCACACTTGACACATTCATATTTAATGACAAAACAGGACAAACCGAATTGTACACTCTGCAACGTTCCACTGACAATTAAACACCTACTTACAGACTGCAGAGAAAGAGAAAACATTGACTTACCAAATGATTTACACGAACTACTTACAGAGGACAGTACACACATAGACAATATATTAAAATATCTGATACTTGAAAAGAAATTTCAACTTTTTTAATACACTATTGTTTATTTAACAGTTAAATGCATTTAACATTATAATTAATTTAAAATTACAAGATTTAAAGTTGTGTGTGTATATATATATATATATATATATATATATATATATATATATATATATATATAGGTAATATAACATATATTTTCATGTTTAATTTTTTAATTAAAAACTTTATTTTTGTTGCATTTTCAATCAGACTGTTCAAAATTACTATTTTATGAAATATATTCCCAAATTCATTGTTTTTTGTTTATATTTGTCAGACATGTTTGTATAATGCTGTATAATTGTTAGCTTTGTTCGCACATTGACCTAAAGAGCATATCGCTTCGTTGTGACATCTCAATAAATAAATAAAAAAATAATAGATATTATGATAAAACTTAATTTTTGAGAATTCAAAGGTAAAATGTGTCAGATACTTTTTAAAGCGTTTTTACCCTAATTTGATTGTTGATATTGCATCCTTAATGCTTATACTTCCATTAATAAAGGAATATTTGGTGTTTCTTACTGCATTATGCGATCGAAATTAGTAATTATTCCGTTGCGATTCTGAAAAAACATTCAGATGTAAAAAAGGATGAAGATACGATACACTAATGCAGTTACACTAATAATGATACACTAATGCAGTCTTATCTTCAGGGGGGTTTGGGAGATTTTATTTGTCCCGCCTATTGGTACAACTGATAGTGTAATTACTGGCCCCTTTATCTTCAGTATTCTCCTTTAACTGGAACAGCTACGGTCCTTTGATAATGACCATTCAAACCCTTCCTCATTTCCTAGTACATTTTAAGTGGTCTACTTACATCGTAATTTCCGAGGACTGTAGTAAGAGAAAGTTTTTAATTACTTTTCATTGCAGAATGACATTTCCTGTAGGAGACGGAAGAATGCAAAGTTGTAATGGTTATATGGGGATATATATGCTGCGAAATTCATTAAAATTGGAGTATTTCGCTGGGCTGGTGAGAATGGGGGCACAGCAATTTGGCCAAAAGCATGCTGACCGATAAGATGGTTGGAATACTGAGAGTTGGCAGACTAAACGTGAGACAGGAAGATGCCATCAACTCAGATGCACGAGACCTGCTGGGAGCTAGGATCTGGGAAGCTGCTGCACAGGTCAGAGCCATCTGGAGGCGGCACAGACCCCGTGACGGGTTGTTGCGCCGGATTTTATGATGACTACTTTTCCTGTAGTAAAACATTGGATTATTAAAAGAATTTCGCCCAAAATACAACGAACCCAATAGTCCGAAAATTCAAACTTCGTTTTCTCCGACTCATCATCGGTGGTCATCTTATCGAAATTTCCGCCAGAATCTTTTCGTAACCTTATTAAACAATTTAAAAGGGTCCCTAACGTTTTCAAGATATTTACGAAACGCAATAAACTTCTCATGTAAAATAATTGATTTGTTTATTTATTTTTTTATTTTTTATTTGAAGGGCTTCGCATCAATGGCGATGAGCCCTTATTTGCTCTGCAATACTTGCATTACTAAAAATGTTTGAGGAATGTTTCTATTTTATCGAGATTAAAAATATGTTTAAAAAATATTATTATTTCTCGGCTAACGAGTAACTTTGCCAAATTTACTTTGACCCTCTCTTGTCTAACTCTTGATTAAGTTTAATTGTTTAAAAAAATATACTTTTGTTACTTAATATACTCATCAAAAAATGTTTTCTAATTTATTATCATAATTTAAACATTTGTTTACTGTTTTGATTGTTCTCTTTTGTAATTGAAAATATTTATTTGTTAGCTGACGCTGTCAAAAACCTTGCAAAAATGTTCAAAATATAGATTTTTTCCGAGAATGTGACGTTTCATCTTAGCCGAATCCAAAATTAGCCGAATTCCTTGACTTGCTTATATCTTAGGTTAGATGGATGCCAAACGACTCATGTTTTTAATCAGTCATTTTGGAATACCCGAGACCACCAAAATTGTATTTTTTTTTTTTTTAACGGCACTTGTAAGCCATTAGCGCTGGGTTATCTTAAGGTTGTCATCCTTCTTAAACACCCATGGAGCAGCGCGAACGCGCTCAGAAATGACAGGATCTCAACCTGCTGCAGGAGGTTCTTCTTTTTCTTTTTTCTTTTCAAAAGTGGTTAAAGATTTGCCCTATAAAGCAGTTTTATTTGATTTTCCATGTTTAAATATTGCAAAAGTGGATAATTTTTGAAGAAACTAAATCAGTAATTGCAACGCCTGTGGTTTATGAAACCTCAACATTTTTCGCTCATTCGTCATTTTGTGACGTTATAATGTTTTAAGATTAGTAAAAAAAAAAAAAAAAAAAAATCCATTTAACATTACAGCTTTCATGATCTCTACCACGAATTAAGATCGCTAATGAAATTAATTAATCAAACATTTATTAAATACTTGATAAGTATAAAAGTGAACATTGTAGTTTAAGTTTCAGCGCCTCCGATCTAGGTTAATAATCCCTAGAATAAAGCTCTTATCATAAAGCATCTACTCAAAAGTAAAACGGCACTAAAACTAGATATAATGCTTAAAAACATTAAAGGCACTTTATTGTTCATAAATTCTGCTTGTTAAAATTTTTTAAAGCGTTATAAACTAAGCTCCATCAACTTTAACTTGTCAGAAATTTAACTGCACGCATTATAAGAGGGAAGTTTTAATGACTCAAAAGGTGAATTTGTACTGAATAGTATCTTTAATTATTTCATTATTTCCTAGCTAACTAGTATTATTATTAATGGTAATTAGAAAATATAATACATTAGAAGATTATACCAGAAATAATAAATTATACCAGAAAATATATAAGCATCATTAAATAATAAGCTTTATTGTTTATTAGCTGGGGAAATATCACTAATAACTATCAACCAATATCAGGGCTCAAATTAAAAAAAAAAAGTCCGACTCGCAGGATCTGCATCATCTTAGCGCGGTTCCGTTCTTATCCCTAATGTCATTTGGAAAGGTTGAAATAGAAACAGTTATAATTTTGGTTAGACCTTTCATGAAATAATTTATGACACCAAATAGGTCACGGTTGCAAGGGTACAAACCTACGCTACCTGAAATAGAAATATGGAGGGAGGGAGGAACCGCGATAATATTAAACAGTATTAAACCAAAAATTCCTTTTATGTAAAATCAAAATTGCCAACAAAATTACTTGCAACTAACTTGTGGCGTATTTCCACACTTTTTTTGGAATAGAAATTCTGGATCCAAAGAGAGGACGAAAAATATCGACGTTCCATAAGCGAGAGGCCACGAAAAACGCAATCATTAAAATTTGTACAAACACGCATATATATATATATATATATATATATATATATATATATATATATAGTATATATGTATAGTAGCATAAATAATTTTCCTAAAACGAAAGATCCATGTTCACGGATCACTTTTCTTTTTACGATTAGTAAAACGATTTTTAAAATTTAAGATATGTTGGTTAATCAATACATTTTTTTTTGTGGGGGTAAAAGTTAGTATTTGCAAACATCAGCTGATACGATGATAATTCAAGATGGTTGCGGCAATCAGGCATACAAGCACGCGGACACATCCAGGTAATTAGCTTATTTCACGTTAAAATAATTTGATATTTTTTTCCAGTATGTATTTTTATATGTATATAGTATGTATTTTTATGTATAATTCAAGATTGTGGTGACCAAAGGATGGATAAGGCCGCATCTCGGTACTTAGCTTATTTTACGTTATTAATGTGATATTTTTTCAATATGTATTTTTGGCGGGAATAAAAAATAAATATTAGTTAACATCAGCTGATAACTGAATAATTCAAGATGGCGACAAGAGCGTGTATAAGCAAGTGGGCACATCTAGGTAATTGATTCATTCTATGTTATCTCTACTAAATAATAATGTGATATTTTTTCAATATGTATTTTTGGAGGGAGTAAAAAGTAAATATTACTCAATATCAGCTGAAACAATAATAATTCAACATTGTGGTCACAAGAGGTGGATAAGGACGCGGACACATCTACGTAATTAATTTATTTTACGTTATCTCTACTAAATAATAATGTGATATTTTTTCAATATGTATTTTTGGAGGGAGTAAAAAGTAAATATTACTCAATATCAGCTGAAACAATAATAATTCAACATTGTGGTCACAAGAGGTGGATAAGGACGCGGACACATCTACGTAATTAATTTATTTTACGTTATCTCTACTAAATAATAATGTGATATTTTTTCAATATGTATTTTTGGAGGGAGTAAAAAGTAAATATTACTCAATATCAGCTGAAACAATAATAATTCAACATTGTGGTGACAAGAGGTGGATAAGGAAGCGGACACATCTACGTCATTAATTTATTTTACGTTATCTCTACTAAATAATAATGTGAGATTTTTTCAATATGTATTTTTGGAGGGAGTAAAAAGTAAATATTACTCAATATCAGCTGAAACAATAATAATTCAACATTGTGGTGACAAGAGGTGGATAAGGACGCGGACACATCTACGTCATTAATTTATTTTACGTTATCTCTACTAAATAATAATGTGATCTTTTTTCAATATGTATTTTTGGAGGGAGTAAAAGATAAGTATTAGTTAATTTTTTTTCTTTTTTTTTTAACGGCGCATCGAAAAATCTCGGCCATTAGCGCCGACACCCAGGGTGCAGCCAGGACTTTTCTCAGCGAGCCCTGAAATGACAAAATTCCTTTCGCCGGTGGGGATCGAACCCACCATCTCCCGCATATGAATCTAAGGCGCTAGCCACTTGACCACGGGAGACCCCAGTATTAGTTAATATCAGCTGATATAATGACAATTCAATATTGTGGTGACAAGAGGATGGATAAGGAAGCAAACATATCTATGTCAATAAATTATTCTACATTATCCCTACTGAATAATAATGTGATATTTTATCAGTATATATTTTTGGCGGGAATGGAAGATAAATATTAGTTGATATCAGCTGTTAATTCAAGATGGCGCCGACAAGCGGACACGGATAAAGAGAGAGAGAGAGATAGATGACGTAGCGAGCGGACGAGGCCTGCTGTCCGGGCTATCAACTCATTATTACTAATTAATAGCGACAGCTGCATTAACACGTCCACCACTGGTATTACCCGCCCCCGCCAATTCCCAGCCCGCCAAAACTGGAACCATATCCCGTCAATAACCTTACCATCACTCATTTATCCAATAGGGACAGTTGGCAACACTGTTCTTTCAATATTCCCTTGTCTATTTTATACTTTAAAAACTCAAAATACTTCATATTAGTGCATAATATCTTTATCTGTCGCAGGAAAATCTGCGGGTCTTGTTTAGAACAGGCCCGCCAGTGATTTTATAATGATATTTAGTAACTGTTACTATGTAATTTGATACCATCGATACAGAAATAAAAACACATGTTTAAATACTATTTAATTTAGTATTGTTTGTGTATTTTCGGTTATAAAAGTATTAAACTATGAATATTTTTGATGTTTACGATTTATGCAAAGAAGAGCAACGAGCCAGGATTTTCTTTGTCGAAAGAGGAATTCTACCCAAGGAAAGATATTGTAAAAAAGGACACATTATGATATTTTACGAAGAAAGGAAAAAATATAGATGCAACAAAAGAGAATGTCTGTTTGAATGTGGCGTGTATAAGGGTACGTGGCTATGTGACAGCAAGTTACCGTGGCTTGTATAAGGGTACGTGGCTATGTGACAGCAAGTTACCGTGGCGTGTATAAGGGTACGTGGCTATGTGACAGCAAGTACCGTGGCGTGTATAAGGGTACGTGGCTATGTGACAGCAAGTTACCGTGGCGTGTATAAGGGTACGTGGCTATGTGACAGCAAGTACCGTGGCGTGTATAAGGGTACGTGGCTATGTGACAGCAAGTTACCGTGGCGTGTATAAGGGTACGTGGCTATGTGACAGCAAGTTACCGTGGCGTGTATAAGGGTACGTGGCTATGTGACAGCAATTTACCGTGGCGTGTATAAGGGTACGTGGCTATGTTACAGCAAGTTACCGTGGCGTGTATAAGGGTACGTGGCTATGTGACAGCAAGTTACCGTGGCGTGTATAAGGGTACGTGGCTATGTGACAGCAAGTTACCGTGGCGTGTATAAGGGTACGTGGCTATGTGACAGCAAGTTACCGTGGCGTGTATAAGGGTACGTGGCTATGTGACAGCAAGTTACCGTGGCGTGTATAAGGGTACGTGGCTATGTGACAGCAAGTTACCGTGGCGTGTATAAGGGTACGTGGCTATGTGACAGCAATTTACCGTGGCGTGTATAAGGGTACGTGGCTATGTTACAGCAAGTTACCGTGGCGTGTATAAGGGTACGTGGCTATGTGACAGCAAGTTACCGTGGCGTGTATAAGGGTACGTGGCTATGTGACAGCAAGTTACCGTGGCGTGTATAAGGGTACGTGGCTATGTGACAGCAAGTTACCGTGGCGTGTATAAGGGTACGTGGCTATGTGACAGCAAGTTACCGTGGCGTGTATAAGGGTACGTGGCTATGTGACAGCAAGTTACCGTGGCGTGTATAAGGGTACGTGGCTATGTGACAGCAAGTTACCGTGGCGTGTATAAGGGTACGTGGCTATGTTACAGCAAGTTACCGTGGCGTGTATAAGGGTACGTGGCTATGTGACAGCAAGTTACCGTGGCGTGTATAAGGGTACGTGGCTATGTGACAGCAAGTTACCGTGGCGTGTATAAGGGTACGTGGCTATGTGACAGCAAGTTACCGTGGCGTGTATAAGGGTACGTGGCTATGTGACAGCAAGTTACCGTGGCGTGTATAAGGGTACGTGGCTATGTGACAGCAAGTTACCGTTAATTAAAGCCATTTTATTCATTTATTCATGGGCGCAGGAGTATACGACGCGTTTTTATTTCTGTATCGATGGTATCAAATTACATAGTAACAGTTACTAAATATCATTATAAAATCACTGGCAGGCCTGTTCTAAACAAGACCCAAATCTGCTGACTACGAAGAAAATGCTTTTTGGTAGAGAAATTAAAATAGGTACATGGATTAACGAAATATCCATGAAAAGCCGCATGTTTTGGGAGTTTTAAGTGAGTATTGTTCTAAGATAAACAAAATTACGGTCCCTACAAGCGCTTAATTTGGGTAGGTACTTATTTTCATAAGACACTTCTTTCATTACTTTCTGGTGCTGCGTTGTGAAATTATTTGGAACCTACTGCCCGTTCGTAAAGATCCACATTAAATGGAATAGATGAAGATTGTGAACCGAAGGGAATACTTTCCTCATAAAAATTTACGCATGCGTTATTGAACTGGACGATCTATCTGAACAGGCCATTGAGGATATATTCATTATTTGGGTCCCCCACATTATTACTAAGCTCCCTTTATGTGTACTAATTATTCTGATTAACGAATTCATCCAAGCGTTTGTTTTATGTTTTCTGTTATGCCAATTTACGTGACGAAAGATAACAAATTTGGCCACAATTGACAAGCGCAAACACCTATATCTTCAATGGGCTCCTTCAATGAGATCCATTATTTTGGCTCTGAGGGAAAACGGCTTCTTTCCGCCAGGGCGTTGTTTTCGAAGACTATAAGTTTGAATGCAAAATGGAATAAAGGAACAGTCAGTGACAAAGCTTTACAGAAATACTCTGAAAATGACAGGTAAATTCGAAAATTAGATTGATGACTCATTATCTAATGCCGTGGAAGCCTGAAAATGCCTAAATCCACACAAAAACACACTTATTTAATAACCTCTCATATTCGAGATATATACAGAATTCGAAATTATCAATAATTTTGTTTTCAAAAAATTGGTATAAAGCCGAAAAAATAGGGTATTTATAGTTTAAAATTACGCGTTTTCACATACGGAGATCAGATGGCCGTCGGTGGTCCTTGGACCTTGCCTAGTGTCTCTGGTTCGATCCCCACAAGAGCTAGTGTTTTTTTATTTTGGAAGAAAGAGAGAAGCGAAACCCCTATCCTGGCTAGATAAGGGTGGCAGCCTGTAGATAATGTGTCTAAAAAATCTCGTTTATCAAAAAGATTAGGATTCCACCCCGACAAGCGACTTGCCTGGAAAACACACATAAAACACAAGAGACAAGAACTGAACAAACGCTTCGGACTTCTCCGACGACTAATTGGACTCAAATCAAAACTCGACACAAAAAACAAACTGACAATTTACAAGATCATAATAAGACCGATATGGACATACGGCATAGAACTATGGGGATCAGCTAAGCCATCAAATATAAACATTATCCAACGTTTCCAATCCAAAGTCCTCCGTAAAATCCTAAGCGCTCCTTTCTACGTTTCAAACCTAACCATCCACAGAAACACTGAAATACCCTTTGTCTATGATTTAGCCAAATCCCGATTCCTGACCTTTTTCTCAAAACTCCCAGCTCACCCCAATCCTCTTGGTAGATCCCTGTCTTCCAATGTCATCCCAGATAATCCTCCTTGACGCCTTCGCCGCCATTGGCCACGAGACAACATACTATTGGTTAATTAGCCTGTCTTATAAAATAATGTAAGTAATGTATATAGTTTAACAAAGAGAACAACTTTTAATTAAAATAAGAAATACCATAACTTTGATTGGGAGTGGCAGTAATGTCTGCCTTCTCCCCTTATCTTATTCACTGTGTTTTATGTATAGTTTGACCATATTTACTTATTGTACATAACTGTACAGATTGTAAATTATCAATAAAGATCAATCAATCAAAAAAATTAAAATAATTAATTAGAAGGAACATGAAGATAAGTGGTTATAGTATCCATAAAGAAAAGACCAGTAGCTGTTTTAATGATGGTATGCATTATTCAAGGGTGTGAACCCGTCATCGGAATAAGTAAAAAATCTCAAGAAAAAAAGCTTAAACGACTTCTTGAATTGAAAAACTCGCCCTTATAGAATGACAAAGGACCATATCTACCTCTTCTAGGCACGAAACGATGGTTGTATCCTTTTTTTTGTAGGGCTGCTTGATTTGAATATCTATGGAGCACTGTTAGCAATGGCTTTTAGGTTAGGTGGCTCTGTTAACTTATATTAGGCGTGCCTAAAAACCTTAGGGGACAATGGGATTTGGAGAAGAATAACGCTTCGGTATGCAGAGCAAACCTTAGGTTTCTTATGGAACTATGGAGAGGAATATATATTTTAAATACACAGCCCCTGGAGGCTGAAAGGGTTAATTTCTTTCCTTTGTGCTGCGTTTTGTAAAGGCACCTGGAAAGATATAATCCTTCTGGCTTAAGCAAGAGGTGTCCTCGAAGCTATCCTTTACATCCCTACCAACACCAGGAACACAGACTAATCACCGACAACAATGGCCGCCGACACCTTCATGGACTACCGAGCGACGTTTTTAACAGCTCCTTCTGAGGACATGTTCTTTCTTGAAAAGGGTGTTGTTTTATGTACAACATATATGAGCCCTTGCTCTAAAACGTTGTTCGTCTTGTAGGATACGTGTTTCAGCAGATTTATCGTACTGACGTTCAAGGACGTTAGCGATGGACAATAAACGCTTGTATGCATTTAAAACAATGAAACCGACTTACAGAGAGGAAGTGCGCAGTCGTGCACGGAAGGAAACAAATAATATTGTTTACTATTTGAAAACGAGAACGATTTGATTTCTCAAAGAATTAAGCAATTTGTTTCTGTCGCGTTCAAAATGGACATCTTTGTAAGACCTAAAATCAAAGTCTTATTATATTGGGACCAATTTATACATAACAGCAAATTTCAGGCTTCGAAATAATATATAAATAGAATAATAAACTCAGGCAGGCCCTCAGAAAAAAAAAAAAAAAAAAAAAAAAAAAGAATACAGGCACATTAAAAGAATGAATCATTCGGGACTAACAATGCAAATCGTGAAATGCTATGAAAATGAAAGTGTAGCAGCAAGAGACTGACAGAAAGCATGGTTGCTAGGGACTTGCCTAAGTGAGCAGTATCTAGCAACCAGCTGTTCTAATAAAACTATTTCACACAGAGTAGGGTAGCTACCGCGAACAGTCCAGAGCAGTTTAAATTGTGTCTGTTTTTATAGATGCACTCACAAGAGAAGAAGAAACAAGACTGAGGTTATAGTACTCTGTGTGAAATAGTTTTATTAGAACAGCTGGTTGCTAGATACTGCTCACTTAGGCAAGTCCCTAGCAACCATGCTTTCTGTCAGTCTCTTGCTGCTACAGTACTCCCCCCCTAGTGACGGAGTCACTTTTCGCAAAATGACACTCTCTTCACTAGGCGACCGGACCTGGTCCTGTATGTATCAAGAGGAACAGAGGGTGTCTTCTTTTGTACCGTTGCTTGCTTCTTGATGACTGTCTCCATCGATAGGGTAAAGCCGGCATACCTGATAGAAGAGGACACAGAGAACGCCATCATTTCACCCAAACCGTCTCAGGAACCACCAGGACCACTAAAAATCCAGCTTTCCCCTCGGAACCCCTTAGTCAACAAGAAGCAAGCAACGGTACAAAAGAAGACACCCTCTGTTCCTCCTGATACATACAGGACCAGGTCCGGTCGCCTAGTGAAGAGAGTGTCATTTTGCGAAAAGTGACTCCGTCACTAGGGGGGGAGTACTGTAGCAGCAAGAGACTGACAGAAAGCATGGTTGCTAGGGACTTGCCTAAGTGAGCAGTATCTAGCAACCAGCTGTTCTAATAAAACTATTTCACACAGAGTACTATAACCTCAGTCTTGTTTCTTCTTCTCTTGTGAGTGCATCTATAAAAACAGACACAATTTAAACTGCTCTGGACTGTTCGCGGTATCTACCCTCAGCAAACACAGCAGCCTCTAGGAACCCATAACCAGCTCATAAAACTACAAGTAATCTACTCAATTTTTGGACTATTTAATATTTCTATTTTCGTTTCCGCTCAAGGCAATTTATGTAAATATGTTATTTTTATTTTACATTTAATTATATACTGTTGACGTTCTACATGTTTATTTCCAGTTTCTTTTGTTTATTGTGTTATTAATTAATTTAATTTCTGAACATGCAATAATATTCTTGTTGGGACCTTCTGATGTAAATAATCATGCACAAGCTTACATACCCCAACAAAAGTAAAGCAACAGTATAAATAATTAGCTAAATTGTGACAGTAAAAGCTTATTTGAAAGGGGAAGCATCATATAAACAGACATATAAGAGATAAATTCATTTACAAAATTTCAGGAATGAAGTGAAAGTCAGTCAAAGTATAGCACGCAACTTGAAAATGGTTTTATATATCGTAATAGTATTTCTATAGTGACACAACTCAAAATAAAACTCAATTGAAAAGGTGGTCACTCTTGCCTATAGGATAAAGACTGGAAGAGTGACACAAGTGCCTTCTTTTGTACAAGCCCTGAAGCTAGTTAGATACAGTTTTGATGGTTGATAAAGAGTTATTTACCATATCTTTCACAGTCATAACTATGATGGTGTGAATAAAACCGATTTTTGAGTTGTGTCACTTTAGAAATACTAGTGCGATATATCACTGGCCTTAAATTTATTATCTTTAGATAAAAAAAATATATATCCCCGACAACATTTGCCCCATGTTATCCCCCACTTTTATTCAGAGCAAAACAGCTCCGAACAATAAATAAAGCCGTTGAGTGCGAGTGGTAAGACAAAACCGCCGCGATGACTGATGATGAGGGCCTGTTTCGTCGAAAGCTAAATTTGTCATCGTTCACCGGGGGTTGAGCCAAAATGGAGCGGGAGGGAAATTTAATACGAATTAGTATAAAAAGACCGGTAGGAGTCAGAGCTAGGCTTGCGGTCTGCCCGTGCACAGATGGTTAACAATGTCTTTTGATTGATTATAGCATAGGTCATCCATCAAACCCCCCTCTCCCCCTTCTCATGTACCCCCCGAGACAGCTACTGTCCGCTCGTATATTATATATTTATGGTACGAATATATACAGGGAACTAGAGCCATTGATATTCGACAATTCAGCTGCATTTCGTAGAGAACTACTTTTATGGGACACATTTTTTTTATATTTGAAAATAAATGTACAATATGGAACAATAAGTACTTGTGGAAAGCGTAGAAACAGTTAATATGATCTGCTAACCTTTGGTGAAAAATATGAACACACTAGCAGAATACCCGTGCTACGTCACGGCAGATAAGTAGTTATTTTATTGTTTGAAATGATGTATCATCAAAATTAACACTACTATATAATTTTGTGCAGTTTATTATAGCAAGGCTCCCGGCATACTATATGATATTTATCAATTGATAAGTCATCGAAGTACAATGTTTACTGCGGCGGTCCGGACCAGTGTCAACAAACAGATAACCCGTTATCTATAGGTTAGCAGTAACAGGAGTTTAACCAGTACATGTTAAAATTCGTTGTCAATAATAAATGTATGTTAAAATTTAAAAATTTATGTTTCGAAGATGTCATTTGGAAACACCCATTACATTATTGAGCATTTCCAAAAGTGTTCTGACTGGGGATGCTGATGGGCGAGGAGGCTATGCAAGGGTTCGGGATATTATTACCTCGGATGGACCATCACCAGGTATAGCGTAAACTTTATGAGGGACAAAATCGAAGTTTATTTCTAGTAATTCGAGGTCTGCCATCATAGTTGAAATGAAGCTCAAATAGAAATAATATTAAGAAATAAATACAGTACGGTAACAGCTGACCTGTTATCGTCCTAGCAACGCATGCTGTCTTAAAAACCAACAAAAAAAAGCATACCGTGTACCATATATAAGGCATCAAAATAATAAAAAAAAATTGTAGAGTATAATACTTCAACAATTACTATTAATTCTCCATAAAATTATTTGTAGATATAGAATAAGAAACTGTTTCTATTTTTCTATTAATTTATTACATAAGTACATTAGTATTATTATTTTCTTTTTGGTAATAAGAATATTATTATTAAATCTATTATTTTTATTCAAGTAATGTTAGAACGAAAATAACACTTTGTGAATTATTCATTTAATCTATCTCTTCTTTTTATCTATAAAACGTATTAATTATACAATTGTGTTTTTTCTGGTCGAATATCTTCCACTAATTTAAATGTAAAAACGAATATGAAAAAAAAAAAATTTCCGGTACCGGGAATCGAACCCGAGCCTCCTGGGTGAAAGCCAGGTATCCTAGCCACTAGACCATACCGGAGCTTGACAGGAAAGGAAGGTAATTTAATACAGTACAGTTGTTGTTCAATATTAACATCTCATTAATACTTTAAGAAGGTTTGCATAATCTGGAATAATTCTTTATATCTGTTAATGGTAAAATAATTTTAAAATTTGTGATTTATTTTTCGGCTCAGAATAATTCTACAGTAGTATTGTAATAGTCATTTATAGAAATACATATTTGAATAAATCAAGTTAGTAAGAAATTTTCATTATTCTTAATGCCTCTTCAAGATCAATTAAAAAACTAAATTACGTAGTAAATGAATTTTGTCCTTCCGTCACATAAATATTTATGCTTATTTTATATATATTTTTAACAAATTATTCAAGAATGTGGCCTAAACAACCCACCTTCTGAAGAATTTGCTTAGTTATGCAATTCCTGCGTTACGGCCATTTTATTTGATGCTGTAATTTACAATTATTAATAGTAGTATACAGTGTTGTAAAATACCCGGGTATTTATTCTTAAGGGTAAATACCCAGGGTATATACCTAGGGTAAATACCCAATTTCATAAATACCCGGGTATTTAAGGTATTTAACTAAACCGCGACTTAGTAATCGAATATTGTAAAATGTCATGGATCTTGCCAGTTTAGAGCTATTGCAACACTGAGAGACTATTAAAACAATAATAAATTATAAAATAGGATCACTGAGAGGTTAATAAATAATAAATTATTACCTGAAAATTTTCCATGGACCTTACGACTACCAATAAAACAAGTTGTTTGCCTTTTGATACTACTGTACTGCATTCACAAAAATGTAGCCTCAGCTAAAACTTTGGACTAGGATTATCTCAATTTCTCAAAAATTAAGTTACCTACTCATTGATCAAAACACATGTACCTTTCAAGCCTCTCCACCATAACATGGGACTTATTTTATTATTTTCTTTGTCATTGTCTTCAAGAACTTCCCAAACAAAGGATCTTTGCCATAATCCCTCTTGGTCCCTTTAGTCAGCTATGTCTTTCCGAAGATCAACTGATTTCAATCCCATGCTTCTGCCTAACTCACACACAAAACAAATGGAAGAGTTCAACGAGTCTGCAGCAAGATGTGAGTTTCCAACACCAAACTGAATGCGTTTTTCCTATTTAGTTAACAGAAGTTTTTCCTCCGTTTTTTGAAGAGAAGATTCTGAGTTTCTTGTTGAAGAGTTGTCAGTAATTCTTAAATCTCTTATGAACTGTGTGGATCAAAGGGGCACTTAACTGAATGGCAGTGAAGTTTGAATTTATTACAGCCCGTTCAGTTAGATGGAATTCTTCATGCGCGAAATTCTGAACTAAATATACCCGCAATGGTTTTGCCATTTGAATTTCCACTTCAATGAACAACACGCTAGTTTATAATCAATAAAAACTGATAATGTCTCGTTTAATATTTATCAATACTTACCCAAAGCTAAGGTTTAAAAAACATTTTAAGCTATAGCCTGTTCAAATAGACGGATTAGTTGGAGGGAAAAGTGTGTGGCCTATATTCTCCGTGCAAGAAATTGGCGCTAAAAATTCTCTCTGTTATAACCTTATCACTAGGAGGTTTAAAACGTTTTTGGTCTTAGATTTGTGTAAGTATTGATAAATATTAGACACTATTTCCTTTGTCTCGCCTCTCAAGGCCTTTCCATAGTCTTAAACGAGACATAATTAGTTTTTACAATGTTTCAAGTATCGTGTTGTTCCTTGAAATGGGAGTTTGAAAATGGTGGAATCTTCCCAAAATGGAATATTTCCCTCAAAATCTGAACAGGCTATAATGCATTTGTTATAGTAACGTTTTAGGTGGAAAACCATAAATGTGACGTGCGGTTGTCACTATCAAATTCTGTTCATTATTTATTTTTTTTTTTTTTATTACGGCGCATCTACATCTAGGTCATTAGTGCCGACATCCAGCGTGCAGCGAGGAATTTTCCCAGCGAGCCCTGAGATGAGAAAATTCCTGCCGAGGGTGGGAATCGAACCCACCATCTCCTGCTTATGAATCCAAGGCGCTAGCCACTAGACCACGGGAGACCCCTCTGTTCTTTATTAAACATAATATTCCAAAAAAAATTAAATTGATTGTTCTAAGATATTTGAAGAATAGTTAAACAATTTTTAGGATCCGCTGAAATGCTTTAAGAAGCTGGGAAGCCAAGTTCGAGGATGAGTAATGGGTGAAATGACAGAGAAGACCAATAGGGTGTGGAGTTAGGTGGCCGTGCGGATCGGCTTTGAAATATAGAGAAATATTGGCCTGGGTCTGTGTCCAATATAGGTCTTACAGAGCCAATATAGGCCCTTCGACGTCTATATATTAATCAACGGACTATTTCTTCAGGCCAATCTGCGGTCTCTCGGCACGTTCCCGATAAATCCCCCGGTTTCGGTCTGTAGGGGTAATTTTTCCCCGTTGAGACGTATTATTGAGCAATTATTGCGGTTTGACAAATGCCAGGAGAGGCGGCCAACGATGGGCGGCACAGCTGACGCGCGGGGGGCCAAAAACACCACGCCCGGCTCCACCCCACGACGGAGTTACACAGTAATTACAAGACGATGACTGGGGAACAGTCCCGCCTCTAATCCTCTCTCTCTCTCTCTCTCTCTCTCTCTCTCTCTCTCTCTCTCTCTCTCTCTCTCTCGCTCGCTCGCTCGCTCGCTCCCTCTCTCGCCGGCATTAATCCGGAGAGGCTCATTATAAGCGAAGGCTAATACCTTATTTATCTGATCAACAGCCGCCCTGTAGAGGTTCTAACGACGCAGATAAGGGCTGTTTTACACGCTTTTACACCCTCCCTCTATGTAACAGACTCATCTCACTCACCGTCAATCTACCGTCTAATCCTTTCATTTAAAGCTCTGATTATTAATAAAATAACCCAAATGTCCTCTAATTACTAATAAATGTGCTATACGATTTGTAAAATTCTTGCTTCTTGCCCTAATCACCAATTTGCCACAAGGTGCCTCAATTTTTCTGACCATACATCGAAACTGTAGCCCGTTCAGATAGTCGGAAAAGTTCAACTGCGCAAACGCGAAGAAAATAGTCCCATTCACTATACCTCCTGTTCGGCAAAGCCGTTTTGAACTACACTATACGTCAATCGCCATAAAAACTGATCATGTCACGTCTAAGTCAAGGGGAGGCTTTGATAGCGTGCAAGGGAGGCAGTGTTTAATGTTAAACTGTACTTAGCGCAAGCTATAGTTGAAAACATTTTGAGAGTGCGCTAAATATTGTATCTTCTAGTATATTCGTTCGTGGGTTTGATTTGGAGCCCCAGACCGTCCCTAAGCCCACCCAGCATTTAATTAATTTATTAATGGGAACCTGCAAAGGGGAAAATCGGGCGGCCGGAGTATAGTAGTTTTGTTTTATATAATATGCAGAGATATATAATGGGATGAGTCAGAAAAAATTACCGTCTTCTTTGTGTTTGAACTTTTCATCGTAATTCCTCTCTTATTTACATTCGGGAGCTAAGAATTGTGATAAGAAGTTCATGTTTGATCCCTTCTGAATCATTTGGTAACCACCATGCCCTCTATCCGGGCTCAGTACTTCTATAGCTCTCCTTTGTTCGCAATGACAGTACAGTACGGAATTATCATAATTTTTGGAATAGAGCATACAATAAAGTTTATTATGTGAAGATAATAAGTTTAAATATACATAGTACCTTCCGCCAATTTTGAAATACATACTCATATATATATACACATGTATCTTTTAATAATGGTTAATTGGGAAGGGAGACCTATTGATATCCAAAGTTAATTGAAGCTTTGAATCTGATGGTTATCTTGGATTAAATACTAAAGCTCATTGGTTAATGATTTCCATAATTGAGTGTGATATTCATGGTAAAAGCGTGTAGAAATCTCATTAATATCTGAATATGAAATGCGTTTCATGTGGGGGGGGGCGGAGATACGAGATAAAGCAGGAATTAGAACCCCAATAATCGGGAGGGTAATAGATTCGGGTTGCAAATTGTCCCTATATATACATCTATAGATGGCTATCAACCAATTGTGTTAAGTGTATTTTGGGCGTTATTTGCTTTGTTTGTAGGTATATTTCATCTGTGTGCTTTGCTATTTGGATATTACAGCTGAGCGATAAATGGGATGAAAACATAACAACAACCAGATGAACGAAGTTGAGCAAAGTTGGGCGTGGTTAGTACTTGGATGGGTAAAAACCACATGAAAACGGCATTAAAAAAACGCTGGTAATGTTTTCATAATCCGGCTCTAATAGTTGATAAGAACATTGGTGTCAATATATTTTATTTCCCAATATATTGGGAAATAAAACCTGTAGATACTTGATTTTTTTTGTTTATTTATTTATTCACAGAACTCCACAACAGGAAGGTGATTTGCTCACGCAAATAGTTAATAAAACGAAATAGATTAAAAACCATAGAAAATAAAAGAGTAAAAAATAGATTTTAATAAAATATTTAAATGATATAAAATTTACACAAAATAAAAACAACACAAAAATAATAAAATATACAAAAGAAGTTATAAAATTTACACAAAATAAAAACAACAAAAAAAAATAAAATATACAAAAGAAGTTATAAAATTTACTAATAAAAAATGACAAAATTATGATAATAATAAGTAATATAATTCTTTATTGCAAGATAAAAATCATTATTATGTCTTCAATCATTATTATGAGTTTGTATTGGTAGAGATTTTTATTGGACTTTAATAAGATATTGGACTTTAATCGACACACATTCATACTTACACATTACGACGCGAACATACGGCTTGTTGTGTCATATTGTCTTTTTGGCAAAATGTCTTTTTGACATTGGTATAATTTTTGATGCATTTGTTTGTGCTGAGTCGAATGAGACCACTACCAATTCGATAGAATAATTATTTTGGAAGATAAATGGGTTTTATATTTTAAAAAGTATGGAAAAAAGTAAGTAGGTATTCAATTTAAAAAAAAAATCATATTATACTAAATACGTGGAGACGTGTATAATTTAAAATGTATTTTTGAGTGCTGAGACAAAAATACATTAATTAACAACCAATGTGGTACTGTTGACTGTTCCAGAAGTTCCTCTTCAGTAAAAGTTGCACGAATAAATTTAATATTTTTACACGACACAATAGATGGATCTTATTTTTAATGTTCAGTTACTCACTGCAGAAAATAATAATGGTAAAGTCGTTTTTCGAAAAATAATCGCATTGCTAATGGACACCTTCATTTTTCATTAAGCTCTGTACAAATACGGCCGAGTTCAGGGATAAAATTTATAGGGGTTTCATAATAAATATATTCACAGCCTCAATGCACCAACTTCATGGTACATTTTGACAAACAAACAAATTGTTTGAAAACCTACATATATAACAGAGACTTCCTGGGTACAACCAATTTTTCAAGAAGTGGCATAAAATATTGTTTGATAAACTGTGAGATTTCTAGATGGTGAGAAAAGGATCTACAAAAAGGTGTTTTGGGATCAGAACTAGTAATAAAATTGCAAAGCAATATTAGAACAGTATTTTTCAAGTAATTAAGTATCAACAAATTTTAGTGGAAACCTGTGGAAATGTCGGCAATTTTTTTCATTATATATTCTCGTCGCCCATTCCTCTTCAAAGTGTGGCTCCTATTTAAATTCGAAGATGTATGATTAGCCAAGAATACTGGACTGGAAAAAAGGCCCCTGATTTAGGCCAATAAGGTCATTAAATATTTATAGCATTCTAAATATAGTGATAAAAATGTTATGGTTCTTCTGATTTCTTAATTCCGTCCACTTTAAAACATGTATGTTCCTTATTAAAAAAGAAAAATTGTACGTTTCAAATAAAATCATCATCAAATGTATCAGTTTAGATTAACAAATCAGTTGTATGTTTTTTTTATTAGAGTTTCAGATAATGGTAGATTTCTTGGAAAAAATAAGTGTGCAGATACGGTTCAATATTATAATTTCGGCTTACAAACAATAGCCCACCTCAAAGAGAAAAAAAACATACCTATTAATTTTTTTTTTTTTTTACGGCGGATCGATAAATCTTGGTCATTAGCGCCGACGTCCAGGGTGCAGCCAGGAATTTTCTCAGCGAGCCCTGAGATGAGAAAATGTCTGGCGCCGGTGGGGATCGAACTCACCATCTCCCGCTTATGAATCTAGCGCGCTAGCCACTAGACCACGGGAGACCCCTCATACATATTAATTTCATTAATTCTATACAAAGATAGAGATTTATTGACAGAAATATTCCAATCGCCATGGTTGAATATCAAATCTTGTTTAGGCAAATCATCCCCTTCTTCATCCCGCCAATTTTGTCAATCTGCAAAATCGTCGTTTCTTTCTCGATTGCAGTGTATTGCGTTTTAAAAATGGGATGCAGATAGTATGAAAATATTTTTCTTTTTTAAAAATAATGTAAATAAGCATAGTAAAATAAAATTACTCCCGAGATTGAGTGAGTATATCTATATATATAAAAATCACGTGTCTGTTTTTCTGTTTGTTTGTTCCTTATACAAATCCACACCGTTTGACCGATTTTGACCAAACTTGGAATAATGGTAGGTCTTGATACGAGAAATCTCCTAGGCTAGGTCAAAAAAATCTACCAGCTGTCTGTCTGTATGTTTGTCCCTTATACAAATCCACACCGTTCGTCCAATTTTGACTAAACTCGGTACACATGTGGATCTTAATCTGAGGAGTGTCGTAGGCTAAGTCAAAAACGTCTACCAGCTGTCTGTCTGTATGTGCTTTTTTACGGGGGGGTGTTATAGGTTAGGTCAAAGTCGTCTAGGACTCCCAGTTGGGAGGTCACGGGTTCGAAACAGTTACAGATTCGTGTTATTTGATTTTAATAATACTTATTTGGTTTCTAATTTATTTAGGCTTTTCTATATGCAGAAAGTAGGTGTAGCATGGCACGCCGGGTAACAGCTATAATAAATAAATATACAAAAAAAAAAACTGGAGTGGAGCAAGGATGAAAATTAGGCCCTATTTCATTTAATCCGTAGCGAGGGGAAGCCGCAGTGGGAGGAGGACAGAGATTTTTACGGCTCATTTGCTGAGGGATTTGTCACCTAATCAGAAGACAGTGCCCTTTCAGTGCCATGGGGCAAATGTAGCAGACATTTTCAGCAGAGCCACCTATCCGCAATAAATATAGCTAACTGCCCTTCTCTTTTATCGGGGATAAGATTTTATAGCTCTTCCATATCACTGATTCCATTTCTCTTATTGGCTCGCCCATTATTTTTAATGCCATCTACCGTCTGTTTGTAATTCGCTAAACAAGGATGGCGGATCTTCTACGTTATATGAAAATTGTCTGAAGTGGCGTGGAATAGTATATCGGGAGGAAAGGAATTATTTAGAGGAAACAAACTGCCGTTTTGGTATTACAAATTAAGCCATTCCGTTGTAATATCTTCATACCATATGGCAGAATTGGTAATAATGTCAGCACAGAAAAAAAAAACTCTCTCTGACAATATATATCAGTTGAGAATTTTAAAACAGGCCAATAAATTGCTTAAACCCTTCTGCCAAATTTGGCTAAACAAGTTTTCTTGTATTATTGATATAAGCCTCTCAGAAAATAATTAAGGAATTATATATTTTTTTCTGGGCATTGGTTGTTTAAAACCCGCCAAAAAAATTATAGACTGGTCTAGAAACCAATTCTTCTATAATCGAACTCATTAAGGAGGGCACCTTTGGTATCCAAAAATCATATTTTCTATTCTTTTGGATAGATATTTTGTATATTTTGAAAAAAAAAATGTTTGCTGTTGTGAATTGTAGTGTATTTTAGAAATATCTCACTATGTACCTTTTTTTAGCGAATGGTTCTGAACATACGATTGCCAAATAAAGGTGTAATGTTTTTTCTGGAAAGTTTGACTAACTTCACGTGACCGAAACCATCATCAAGGCAAAAATCTACCTTTTTTTGGCGACCACCACATAATTGCATATGGCACATATATTCTTGTAACTCTTGTAAAAAAACAGTGCTTGAAAGTCCAAAGCGCTGGTTTCTTTCTATTGAAGCATTCTATGAAAATGGGCTAAAATACGTATTTGTTATTATATCGTCCATACCATGTCAGACTATCGTATATGAAAATCCGAGCAAACTAGCGAACGAGGATATTCTATCCATTGACGAAGTAAGATATTGAAAAATGGTCTTATTCCATACTTTATTTAAGGCATTAAAGGCTATTTTGAAGGAGTTACAGTTACGACAATTTGCGACAAGCCGTATCGTACACAATCCAAGACCGAAGTCTCGAATATGAAAAACAAGATTTTGCTATCTATCTGTAGTCTGTTGGTTTAGACTCAATTTTTTAAAGCCAAAAGTGTGTTAAATAGGTTTGTCACTTCCAGAGCAATATTATCAATTTGTAAATAAGCCAGGATACAGCCATGATGAGAAACCATGTTGTACAAGGGCCTGCTAGAGAGTGTAAGCCATCGACACGCGACTACAACACGTGTCGTCGGTGCAGCGTGTGGAGGAGGAGCTGTGTATAGCTGCGGTCGGTCGGAAACACCCCACTAGACCGCTTACAATGTAAGCTAACATACGGTAGCATCTATCAATTATACTGCGCAGAAGCACTCGACTATAGTATGCCAGTCATTCTGGGCTTTGGGGTTAGAACGGTTCTCACGAGTAAAATTAATAGAGCAGCTAATATGTCCAACGTCCAGATATCACGTTATGTATATATATATCTATATATATATATATATATATATATATATATATATATATATATATATATATAGATATATATGAAATTTATATATATTTCTCCGACAGAGAGAGGAGCGACACTACTGGAGAAAGAAGCCGTTCCACAAACCAAACATGTGATACCCAGCGATGCAAAAAAAAAATAAATATATATATATATATATATATATATATATTATATATTATATATATATTATTCGTTATTCATTATTCATTATTCGTCATTCACTATTCATCATTCGTTATTCTTTATTTCCAGTTGGTTTACTGAATAAATCCACCTCAAACATACATATATTTACATATTTCCGGCTGTATATATATAAATATATATATATATATATATATATATATATATATATATATATATATATAAACGATAGAATTGTTGTATATCGAAGTTGACGGTTCCACAAGTAAAATTCGATATAAGGAAATTTCGATACATGTAAAAACATGTACATTTTTAGTTGACACCGGGTTTTTGCACTTTATTAACCTGATAAATAAGGAACGAAGGAGTGTACTTTAGCATGATTGACTAACATACAAATTATAGAGAAAAGAAATGAAATGCATGTATTTATAGGAACTTACAAATCGTATACACATTCAAATGTAGGTACTGTTTATGTAGGAATTTACTTACATAATACGAGTTTCATTGCATGAGTTTCAAGAGTTACGTACTCTAAAAGAAATGATCATATGTCTGCTTGTACAATACATTTTGATTGTTCCTCGGAAAAGTGTTCGCACTTATTAATACGTCATCTGGGACATGATCTATGAACTATAGTTCCCGACGAATCTTATCAAAAGCTGACAACAGTTCGCGCGTTGATGGTCTCGCAGGTTCTTCCTCTACGTGCCGTGAATTTCGTCTTCAATAAGGTTTTCCGCCACATCATCGTCCATCTTGACACTAAATCGAAAAATGCATTTTTTTTTTCGATCTAAAGCAACAGTTTTCTATGTTATGACATAAGGGATTTCCACTAGTCAGAGATCCACCATTTTGCTTCTTTGGGATTCTGCTTCATTTCCCGGTGGTGTTGTACTGCTGACTATCAATATTTTTGTCAGATGGTCTGCAGAGAAATGAGACGTTTTATTATTTCTCTGTTGACTGTCTAACAGAAAAGATGGGTTGTCGTAAGTGTCCTACAGATGCGTCCGGCAAATTATTACGCACCGAACCCCCCTGAAAAAAGAATCAGAACTCAGGGTGTCTGATCTAAGCTTGTCGCAATTGATATAACTCTGAAACTGTTAGAGATAACACAAATCCGAAAATTACCGCCTAACTTCTAGCTCTCTTCACGATCATTGAGAAACACAATTTATAGATATAACAAACCTAGTTTTAAGGACAAATCTAGTTGTAAGTCTTAAGCGCTCGCTCGGTGTTTCGTCTTTACCCCACATTATTTGAAAAAAAAAACTCTAAAAAATAAAGAAAAACGTGTATTTTAGTTTCTCTCGTCCAATATTTTGCCATAATGTTGTGACCAAAAGAACCAAAGAATATTCCCAAAACTACAAAATGATGACAACACAACTAAAACACGACGTTTTTCAATAATGTTTTCCACAGATAATGTTTTTTAGTTCTCGGAGCACTCTGGACTCACTAGTCCTCCAAATCGCAGGATATATCGTCGATACAAATGCAGAGTATCGAATGTGAAAAAATGCATCTTTCATTGTCAATCTTTACTAATTTCTGCTGGACTTATGTACGGCAATTTCTTGAATCTTTGGTCACTCTATTAAAGGGAAAGTATTCCACTATCAAAAGGTCAAATCTGCCGAATATTTGACTGTCCAAAAAAAAAAAAGTTATGAATAAATGCTTTTCCATTCTGAAAAGTGGGGATTTTCACATTCGATACTTTTCATTTGTAGCGACGATATGATCATAGATAAAAGTACAAATATGATAACCAAAAAAAGTCCGTCACGCAGGAGCTGCATAACTAAGCACTTTCCTCAGAATTTTTGTAGTGTAGACTACATTACTGAATAATTTGCTGTAAATAACCTATATTAATAAAATAAAAACGTAAATAGTTCTGCTCATTTACATTTCTTATAAGAACTGTTCAATTATTAATTTTGTAAATAATTTGCTTCCTGAGTTATGTTACTACATGATACTGTACTACTTAATAAATACACAAAAACTTCATTTTCTGTTTTTTGATCTAACGCAGGAACAGGATACAGTCCCCCTAGTGGGAGATAGCGCTCCTCGCGGCGGCTTTGGGAACCTACGTCTTGCAGGCTAATTCTAATGAAACAGAGTATAAAGTAAACCCTCCTTTCCAATAGACCGATTTACTTCCAGTTTTACAACACTTCTTTCTCATGAGATACCCACGACGTATGCCGCGTTTTGTTACAATACAGCAGAAATCACGACTGGTATGAGTATATTAGTAATTTGGGTCCGGAGTACCCCCCCCCCTCCTAATGAACCGATTTAGTTTATTTTTGAAACACTTATTTACCTGTAGATTACCACTACGAATACCGAGTTTCGTCGAAATTTACCAAAAATCACGGCTGGTAGTGGCGAATTGGTATTGTGGGTCCGGAGTAAACCCCCCTCCTTATGAACCGATTTAGTTCATTTTTATATCTCAGTTTCTCTCTATATTAATACTACGAATACCAAGTTTCGTTGAAATATAACAAATATTACGACTGACATAGTCAAATTAGTCTTTTGGGTTCGGGGTAAACCCCCCCCCCCTTCCGGTGGACCGATTTTGGTGGTTAACGAACTCGTTCAATCGTTTGATAATTGAACGCTATATACCACGTTTCGTGAAGAAAAAACAAAAACTCTGGCCACTATCGTGTTAACAGACACACACACACACACACACATATATATATATATATATATATATATATATATATATATAAATTTTAACGGGGGTCATTTTCGGTGTCTACTAGGTAGGATCGATAAAGATTTGAAGAAATTTTTCAAAACTTCCGTCATGAGTGCAACCTCAATAGCTACTTTCCTTCGGAGGAAAGTGCTAACAAGAATCAAAGATTCGAAGAAAAAATCAAATGATTCAAATCTCTGTCAATGAAAGGAAAGCAATATCAAAAATAGGGAACTAATACTGAGCTAAAGGCAAAGAAAATTAAAATTTATTGATTTAAAGTACTCCAAAATAGAGTAAAAAAAAAAATCCAAAAAATATTCTGTTGTCAAACATAATAATTCCTGGTATATAATTTATATTAATGTATACCTAAACAATTATTTTTTATAGTAGCAAATGATAAATACTTCTTAAACATAAAATTATTGAATATTGGGCTTCCTAGTGGTCCAGTGGATAGCTAGGACTTTGGAATGTCACGCGAGAGATGCGGGTTCAAATACCGCTTGTGGCAGGATGAGGTTTTTTAAAAAGGTGTTTAAAGGCCATAGGTGTTTAAAAAGAGTGACAATCCTTATACAGTCCATTAAAAATAAAAAAGAAATATTGTTACAGCTAGAATATAGAAATACTATGTCTATTGAGTAGCTAAAATTGTTAAGCAAATAGTATATATAATACAATTACCTCTAATAATGAGATTTTATTAAACAATATAATAGAAACATTGAATAAATTAATGATAAATTAGGAGTCTTACCCTCAATCACAAATAATCCCACCGGGAACAAACTGAAAGCCTTAATATGCAATAAATAACAATTAACAAACTTTTAAAGTAGAAGTAATTGAGTTAGTTTGCGGGATTAAGGTTTGTGGGGGGAAAGTTGTGTGAGGCTTTCTATAGGGGGGGGGTTTGGTACAAGTTTTGGGAGGGGGTCCTCTCTCTGTAAACACATCACCCACTGCGCTATCTATACAAGAGGTAATGAACTATCCCGCTGAAAAGTAGTAACACTTCTTATGGGATCTGTTTGGTTTATATTTATTCCGGCAGTAAGCCCATTTGAAGACTTTCTAACGAAATTTTGATCAAGGTTTTGCACCTTTCCGTTTTCCTCCCGAGTGTTGGAATATAAACATTTAACATTTTGTTATTTTTGGGACCTCGAAGAAAAAAGGTTACTGCCACAATGCTCAAGAAACTGGCCAACTCTCAGCGAAAAATAGTCACTCCGCCTGCGCGGTTTCAGCTTATTCAAAAAGAGAAAAAATATTGGAATTATGTACGAAAATCCCAGAAAGCTGTTCATGTCTGTTTATAATTTTTCTATGCAGAACGTAACCAAAATGTACATGTTTTAGAGGAATAGCAAACGTCTGAAAAAATGTTCTAAAGCCGTAAGTACTATACTTTTTTGCATGAATTTCGCTGAAGGTGATCTTTCGTTTGAGGAAAAATAATCGTATTCAAAAATGCATCAAAATCAGACCATTTTTAAAGCTGCTTGAGCACAAACAGACAAATAACTTATATACACATTAAATTGCAACCACCGTAATTTTCTTGATCTATGGAGTCTGAAATTTGGACCTCCGAAGTGTATCATCATTTCGACATCATAAGTGGGCTGCCTCCCTATAGAAGGCGGGAGGGACCTCGCTAATAGCCCGTTCTTGCAAGATGTGCAATACAATAAAATATAAAGAGTTCTTATAAGCAGATAAATCAATAATTTAAATACAGATTAGAGTACATGCAAAATAAGAACACGACAAGAGCTTGGAAAACAAGACAATTTTCTCGTCAGGACGAAGTAATTTTATTCAGGCTTAGGATAGGCCACACTCGACTTACCCACTCATACTTACTGGACAGAAAAGAAAGACCAACTTGCAGTGTAACAGAACTCTAAGTGTTAAACATATACTGACAGACTGTAGACAACGCAGCGACTTGACAATTCCTTACAACTTACACGACTTACTTACTGAAGGGAGCCCTTACATTCATATACTCCTTACACACTTAAAAGCAGCACACTTATATTGTATATATAAAATCTTGTGTTTCTCTTTGATTTTTTTATTTATATTGTTTTTTTTGTTTTTTTTTAATTTTATTCAACTAACTGACTAATATTTAACGGACCTTTCTTCTGTCGTCCCAATGAGCTCATCGGCACTGTTACGGAGCTCACATGAAATAAATTAATACAGAAAATATTTGGGCAAATATTTTATCACAATCGATTTTTATCGACTAAAAATATAAGGCATTAGTTCCGAGCATTATAAAGCTAATAAAGAAAAATGACGGCCTTTCTGTGTAGATTTATATTTCGGTTTGGTGTTGTGTTGACGTAAACCCACACTAATCACCTGTTTTTACAATAGTACCCGCCCGTTAAGTGTGGTTGTTATGAAATGAATTTCATGATGATACAAACATTAGGGTCACTCCTAAAAGTCTTTGTATAGAATGTTAAAGCTGCCTCATTGGTAACTGAAGTTAAGCAACGTTGGGCGTGGCTAGTAGCTGGATGGGTGACCGTCATTATAAAAGGGTGGGAACCTGTAGGCAGTCTAGCGGTTGATACGCCGAAAAACAGAACAAAATAAAATAACCTGAACATTGAATGGAAACCCCACTCCATTCTGAACAGAAAATGTATACCTAGTTAGAAGGAAGCGTTTGACTGCTCGGGGATTTGGGTCCTGATCCGTGCTAAGTATAAATTAGGAAACGCCTAATTAAGCCTTCAAGTATCGGTGGTGGAGGGGGAGGGGGCCCGGGATGAGGGTTCGAGTCCCGAAGGGAAGGGAGAGGTGAGTTTAATAAATATCCTGGTGTAAATCAAGAGCCTAAAGCTGTCTTTAGCCCTTCAACCCCTAGCGGACCCTAAAATATACCCCAAAGGGTTGATAGCAGCCCAAGAAAATAACGGGATTATTTTAGAACCCGTACAAATCTCCATATCAAAGGGATTTGAATTACAGAAATCGATTTAATATAATTAGAATGGTTATTTTATTAAAAGGGGAAGGGACAAATGTAATCTTTGGATTAATTGTATGAGTTATATATTTCGGAATTTCTTGTTTACGGCTCTTTAATGAGAGATATACCAAATAGATATATTTGTCAGCTTTGTACATTATGTGGGTTTCCTACGCCTGTCCCTTCTCCCCCTCCACACATCACCGGTGTAAAGTCTAAAAGAATAATTTAAAGGGTTTGTTCAGACATTCCTATTAATCAACCGTTTTCATGAAATCATTTTGCTTCACGCCAATTTAAAAAATCCACCTTTTAAAAAAGCCCTGATCGTCTAAGGTACTTCCAGCAGACTTAGATGTTTCAAATTTTGATCTTGGTTAGCTGCTGAAGTTGTCAGTCTTGATGTGGGCCTACCTGGAGAAGGTTCCCTAAGATGGAGGCTGTAATTCATTATTATATTAAATGCTCTTGAAGAGGTGTCAAGAGGTCGTGAAACATGTAGAGCAAATAAGAGATTATTGATATTGATAAAGGTACATTTTATAACTAAAGTGAGTAATATTTATTTTCTAATGTTTCGGATTGAATTACAAGCCATCTTCAGGGTAATGGAGAAGAGAGAGTTCTCTTACAGCTAAGTTCTCTCATCTATAGCCATAAAGATGACTTGTAATTCATGCCGGAACGTTGGCAAATAAATATGGCTTTTTTTAGTCATAAAAAGTGGTTTTACTTGACAAATGCCCAAACCACCATCATCTAAAGCTTACCAATACCAACGATCGACTATACCTTCACTATGATCCAGAAAAAATGAGACATTAAGTTGTTTTATTACTCTTGAAAGATCCATTATTTTGTTGTACCCGTAGAATTTAATTCTACATTTTTGTGAAACCTTGAAACGTAAAAAAAAAAAAAGACCAACATAAAAGTAGGTATTTAATTTCTTAACATTTTCCAATATATATATTTTCTTTTCTGAATCGAAAAAAAAACAAGCATGAAAACTAAATATTGATGGATCACATATAATTAATTTTGTCTTAATAAATGCCTTGATGCATACTATAAATTTAGTAAACCATAACTTTAGACGTGAAATATACGAGGAGATGAAGTGGAGATAATAAAATATACACATAAACGACAAATGGGGAATGCCGATGAAGGAAATAAAAAAAAAACGAATACTAAAAAATTAATATTTGAATTGGAGCAAAATACGAACAATGCCATTTAAATGGTGAATAAAAAAGGATTTTGGGGGGTTTTATCCCGTTTAACTCCCCAGGCCAAATGATGGCCGGAATCCTGATGACTGCGAATAATTTATTTTTATAAATCCCCCCTTCCCCCTCCCTTGGGGATATTATACCCCCAATCGACCAATCGGTTATTTAAGTTAAACGTCAAAACATTAGCTGTTAAATTATTGCCAATAATAAGTTAAAACTTGATCAGTCATTGGATAATTTATATGATACAATTTTATCTCCTCATTTTATCCTATTCTCGTTATTTCATTTATTATTATATTTTTTACGGTGCATCGAAATCTAGGCCATCTTTTGAGTACCAACCTAAACATCCATAATGAAGCAGAGAATTTTTTTCAACAGGACCAAGGATAAAAAGTCTATTGGGGATAAAGGATATCTAGATTATCCTACGAATGTATTTTTGAAGGCACATTGTTCTTCCAGTAGGTCACGCAAGTAGGTACTAACAAACTCCGGCGCAGAGTGCTGTCAAAGCGAAAAAAATCGATTTTCGAAAGCGCTGATTTCGATTATCTAGTTTTTAGCTACAGGATCTAGGAACAGGATGAGTTTCCCCCGTTTTAAGGGTATTCAAATTAATTACTTTTACAATAATTGAAATTTGTCAAAATTACATACTACTCTAAATTATTGATATGAAATTGTAAAACATGGTGAAAAAATTATCAATTTTTTTCATTGCTCTACGATGGTCAACTATGGCCCGGTGCACACTGATGAAACCGATTTCATGAAACGGATAGATAGAAAACCATAGCTTGGTGCACACAGAGTTTCATGAAACCGATTTCATGAAACCTGGTTTCATGAAATTCGATAAATAGTTTTCATGAAACCTGGTTTCCTGAAATCCGTTTGATTGGTTTCATGAAACCCAGTTTCATTAAATTCGTTAAGTCGGTTTCCTATTGCTTCACATTTCATCAGTGGATCTACTAGTTCTAATAAGCGATCAAAAATTGGCTTTGACATTCTAAAAAAAGATTTAATAAATTTATCAGGATCTCTGTTGTAGTTCGCGAGCTACAACAAAACAGCTGTGATGCCGATCCCTAATCATCGGGTGAATCCAGAACTTGCGGTATTTTATTTTTTAGCCACCACCCCAACATATGTGCATCGTCGTCTGAATCAAACACGAAACCGATGGAAAACAGTTTATTCTGTGTGCACGCTTTAATAACATAGGTTTCATGAAACCAGTTTCTTCAGTGTACACCGGGCCTAAATGGTTTAATTTAGGTTTTTATGGTAAACGCATGGTGGCAATGTATTCAGGGCGAATTAATTTCACACATCAGTCAAGCTGGGCATAAAAAAAATAGAGAGCTTTGCAACGCTGAAACAAAGAATTTTAAATGAGCATTGAAAAAAGCTACGATTACAAATAAAGCTCCGGCTTCCTCCGAGATGTGGAAGATCACTTTTAAATCTAGACGTCTTATAGTCAAGATTAGGAGAAAAATCATCTGCCTATTCAATCATAACACCTCAAAGAAAGGAAAGGATTAGAGTAGGCCTTTGTATGTTACACTATCTAGTTTACCCAATTGGCTCAGATTGGGTCCGCACGTCAAAACACTTTTAATTCGAGTTCAGCCTAGGTTCTAACGTTGTTTAGTCATGAGCTCCCCTGAGTTAAAATTAAGTACCGCGATTTGTGAGAGTGCTTGTAGGGTGGTACAAACTTCGACGTATTTCTTCAACAAAATCACCCTGAATTAATTTAAATATACACTCAAAATACTTGTTGCAACTTGTTTTGATGAGTACAACCTATTCCGAAAACCTCAAAAATTTTTAACGTCCCAATAGGCTTTCATTTAGTTCTTTATTTTTTTTCAATATTTCAAAACAGGCTGAATTGAGGGAGGACTAACAGGTGTCGAAGACCCTTCGACACCCGCTATTTAGAAGGAATGGTCACTGTCGAACACCCTTCGACAGTCGCCATCAAGATCCGGCCCCACTGTGAGGTGTTGCTTCGGTGTTCTGACGAGCACCGGTTTACTCAACGTGCACATACTCAAACAGACCTTACAATTCCAGCGCCGCTTTCTATGCAATAACTCTCGCCATTTCTTCATCCCAAGTCAGTCTTGAGTCCTGCCTAAAGTTTCCCTCGACTTGAAGCACACCCTAGCCCTTGTAACAGATGACAGCGGTCTCAGAGGAACAAATGGGATAAGTGTAGAGATTTCGTCCCCCTTGAATTAATTCCCGAGCCCACTACAGGGGCCGCCACCCTCGCATCCCCCCCCCCACCCATTATAAAGTCAATAGCTTGAGAAGGCAGTAATCCGCCGCCTGTCTCTATGCTAGCGACAAGCACATTTACCACTCTAATGCTCTTTCCTCTTAATTTGTATCTCTTTGTCCTAATCATGTCGCCTCTCGAGGGGAGGTTTCATTACGAAATTACTGCTATCCCACGACTAATAAGATTATTAATATTACGTGAAAAGTGTTTGTAGACTTGATCCCTGTTAATGTTTTTGCTGTAGATAAAATTTCATAAAACAATAAAAAATTGATATTATAAGATGGTGGATAATCGACCCTATTAATCACTATATATTTTTATGTGGAAGAAAGACAAAATGTATTTACTACACATTATTCGTAGCCTCTTCAGGAGCACTTAAAAAACAAATTACGCTCTCAAAGCAGGCCATTCCGATTTGCAGTAAGACTTGTGGTCCAACTTCGGAAGTTGGACCACAAGTCGGACCGTGAATAGGCTTGTTGGAAGTCTAGTTGGACGAGTCGGAGCATTTAGAGGGACGAATTGAAGTTCCGACATCCGACTGGTGACGGAGTTGGAGCGTGAGTGGGGGAGTCGGGTCAAAGTCGTCCAACTCAATCAGTGCTTGTCCTTCGGGCATCTTCGGTCTTCACTCGATACATTTGTTGGGTCGTGAGTGACGTATACATTCCTGAAAACAGACTAGCACTAAAGTTGGATCGGAAGTTCGAGAGCAAGTCGGAGCGTGAGTGGCGTCGACTATGTAACTAGTAGTCCTACTAAGTCGTACTGCAAATCGGAACGAGAAGCTTTAGACTGACAAGGACTAAGTTGTTAGCCTAGACTAAGGTTGTCTCTAGGGTTAATACAGTAATTTGTATTTTGCAGTGCTCCTGAAGAGATGTAAAGTAGACTTGAAACATAAATTGTTGAAGAATAGTGCGTAGAAATATATTTTGAACATGTGCCACATAAAAATATATAAGTACATTTATTATTTAGCTAATCTTTAGGAGGAGGAATTCAAATGATGTGAAAAGTATTGCTTGATCAATAATTATAATAAAATAATAGACTATATATTGTGAAAATGAGAAAAATTAGTTATCCATATTAGGATTGGAAGCTATATTATCATATAACGTTTTGTATCACATACTTCAAACCAAAATAAGAACATGACGCACCTTTTTAAATTTTATTTATGTGAATTTAAAATCTGTACAATTTATATAGTACAATAATTAATTGTGCTGGCCTAAGTATACATATCAATGAACAGTATATGGAAGGAGCCAATCATTATTTGCACTTCCTAATATATGCTAACATTCATATTTTCTCAGTTTTTAATCGCAGCTAGGGTAGCTGGTCATGGGGCCAAAGTCTCTTAAGCCTCCTGGGAAGGTCTTTAGGATATATCTAGGATTTGGATGGGATGACAATTTGGAATGAAACGTTAGGAATAGGGATTTCGCGAGATCGTTTACGAAGGGAATATTAAGGTCGTTATGTAGGGTTTTGTTGGCCACATAAAAGGGAGCATTGACTATTCTACGAAGGTCTTTGGATTGGAATGATTGTATTCGTTGTATGTTTGAGTGTTTTGCTGTTCCCCATAATTGAAGACCGTAAGTCCAGATAGGTCTGATTATAGATTTATATATAGTGAGTTTGTTTTGTGTCGTAAGCTTTAAAGAAGGTCCAAGTAGTCGTCGTAGGAATCTATATCGCCTGTCCAAATGCCGTAACTAGCCGTAATGTTGCCTTAAAAACTAAATATGTAATCTGAAAACCAGAGAAAACCCCGGATATATGGCAGCTCAAACCTGATTTTTTTAAATACTTGTCAACAGATTACGTATAAAAAATTTAAAAGACCAACAAATTGCATGTATTGTAGCAGTTGCATGGTTGAATCATAAGCTCAGTATACACAGCATCTAGTTGTACAGACGTTTGACATTATTCAATTATGCAGTAATTGAATAATGGCAAACGTCTGTACAATTATTGTACTTGTTTGAATAAGTTATTAAGACCAATTGAAGGGGTTGGGGAAAACACCAAGCAACATCTTTAGAGCTTAACTCTAGCTGCTAAATGTTGGATATTATACGGGACTATCAGTCTATGATGCAAATGCTACTAAAATATGACTACAAGCTCTGTATGCTACTTCATCTTGTTGTCTGTAACCATTTCAACTGATAATCCAACATAATATTCAGCATAAAGCAGCTACAGTTAAGTTTTGTTGAAAATGTTGCTCGGCACTATTTTTCCCTGACACCTTCAATTATTGTAATATTTGAAGTACGGCAAGCAGAATTAATTAAACCTATTTTGATTCGAAGCCCAAGTTTAGTTCTGAGTTTATTTGCAACACATTATGACCTATTCATTGCCAGTAAAATTAAATTTGCTTGATAAAATTAATTAAAACTTTATATAGTTGTATTTTCTATTTTGATTTTATCAGTATTGAATATACTATACATATTGTATAGTTGTATTATTGTAATATGACCGTATTGTTATTACCAACCTCCTGATGGAACGAGCCTGCTAAAGCTTAGCGGGGGTAGATTGGGGGTGGACCATCGCCGGCCAAATGCCGCACCGGCACAAATCAACTAATACACTAGGGTATTATTAAAATACTCCCTCATACACAGGACTCACCCCTAGTGTCCGCTAGCTTCCCTCAGTATCCCATCCCTATTCAATAATAAGGCAATAACTTATCCCTTATTGTTCAGGCGGTAGATTGAAAAATAGAATTATTTACTGAGAATATTCTGTAAACGATAATAAAATATTGAAATACCTCAGAGAGTTCATTGACCAGATGGAGGTAATCAGGCCTCAATAAAGGAAGTGTAAAAACACATTTCTGTACCCGGGAAGAAAAAGGACACCATGTCCCTTTTTTTTTTCTTTTTTTTTAGCGCTTCAACGTCTAGGCCCTTAGCGCCGACATCCAGGGTGCAGCGAGGACTTTTCCCAACGAGCCGTGGGATGAGATGGGATTTTTTCGATCGGTCACTATGTCAAGTTCTCATAAATAACGAAGATAAGACAGTGAAAAATAAAATCATTCCATTGAGAGGAGATGGTTGACCGTAGATGATGCAAGGTAGGGATTGTCGGGGTTCGGTCACTGCTTTAGCCTTGTAAAATCATTTCCATTGAGAGGAGATGGTTGACCGTAGATGATGCAAGGTAGGGATTGTCGGGGTTCGGTCACTGCTTTAGCCTTGTAAAATCATTTCCATTGAGAGGAGATGGTTGACCGTAGATGATGCAAGGTAGGGATTGTCGGGGTTCGGTCACTGCTTTAGCCTTGTAAAATCATTTCCATTGAGAGGAGATGGTTGACCGTAGATGATGCAAGGTAGGGATTGTCGGGGTTCGGTCACTGCTTTAGCCTTGTAAAATCATTTCCGTTTTCACTAGAGGTAAAAGACACCATGTGGAGGTCTTGGTTTTGTTTGACTATTATCAATACTTCAAATTACCTATCAATGCAAATAACAATGTGAACAATTTTCTTTAAACTGTTTCTATAATTACTGAAGTAACAAATTATAGAATATTGGCTCTCCTGAGCAATTGCAAATATGGTGTCCTTTACCTACGTGGTGCAGATTTATTAAAAATGTTTTTGGATTGATTTTCAAGTATCTGACAATCACAAAACTAAAACGTCTGTCACGCAGGAGCTGGATTACCAAGCACATTTAAATGGAACTAAATAAAGCATGTGCAAAATAAAAATGCACATGCCCAGTTTAAAGAGAATAGGGAAAACTGTAATAAAGTAGTAATATTTATATAAAGCAGTGACAATTAATAAATAAAAAACATGAAAATGACAAATTTAGCGTTAACTTAAAACTATAAAATAACTATTGAAAGGACTCTTCAAATCTTTATTGACCCAACCTACAATTTTCCTCTAATGAGCCCCATTAAAATATAATTAATGTCTTAGAATAATTCGGCTCCTCATAAACCAGCAGGAATTGCATGTTTACTCTAAATAAAATATTTATGTCGAAGCGTTTCTAAAAAAATCATTTGGTTTAATTTTTAATTATTAGTTATTGCACTATTTTTTAATAACTATGTGTTTAATTATTCAGTAATTTGAAAGTGATCCAACCCGATCGCCCATCTTTTTAGTTCAATCTTGCTTTCAGATATGTATTCAGTTACTAGATTTATATTTATATTATTCAGTTATTATTATTTACTTATATTGAAAAAAAGCAGTTTTTTCGGGGGGGGGGGGATTTTTTTCATCTGTAACAAAAGATTGTATCGTTATTTATTTAATTTTTATGAAATGTTCGGTTGTTATAAATAAAAACTGCTTTTTAGTAGATAATATTTTTTTTATTGGTAGAAGGAATAAGTTTCTTGGAGACGTCATTTGGAAAAACAGAGTTAAGCTGTTACTTTTTCGTTTTTCAAATGCAAAAATATTTTACAAGCATATACTAATTTGTATTTCTGAAGCGTTTTTGTAATTTTTTCTAACAAAACAGGTCCATTATTTAAAAGCTCATTGCCTTCTGAAGTTATTTGCAGTAAAATATTCTGGTTAATAGCTTGTTATTGTAGAAAAAAAATCTTTCAGAAGTGCTAAATAACAATCTGCATATTTTTCATCCTTGACGTTTCGCCATAAAACATATTCACCATGACTGCCGCTTTTGAATACATTTGAATATTTTTTGCTTTCAGAAAATATTTATATGCCCTTTAAGTACACTGGCTTCGAATAGATTTCATAAAAATTACTTTAGAGTAATTGTCGTATATGCCTTACAAATTATATAAAGATAAGTACACAATTATTTAAATAAATAAATATGATAGATATATTTAAATAGAGCTAAGCTATGGCTATCTTAACTCGATGAATCAAGGAAGTTAAGCAACGTGGTTAGTGTTTAAATGTGTAACCGCATTCGAAAACTACAAAATATTTGGGCGGAAACTTGTAAATAGCCCGGTGCTTATCAGCCTAAAATATAATAAAGAAATAAAAGGAAGCTCTTTTATTTACAACCTAAAAATATAAAGACCTAGCGATAAGCTTTAAATATCAATTATTTTAATATATCAAGGAGTAAGGAATAAATTGTAAGATTATCAACTATTGGCCCAAAAGTCAAGTCATCTTCATGTCTTGTGAAGTACTACGGAATTTTATAGTTATTTAAATGTTACAATAAACAAGGTTAAAAAAAGATTACATAAAAAAAAAAAGAAAAAACAACTTCCATAAAAAAAAAATCATATCAAAATGATTAATGACTGTAAATAAAATAGTCATCAAATGAAGTATTAATTGATCAACAACTACATTATATAGACTCATAAATATCATTATATCGGATCTAAAACGCATGCAAAGAGGTTTAAAATGCTTTCAATATTTTTGGAATGATTCAATGATATCGATTAACGTCACAATACACCAATTAACATAAACTTAGTCTTTTATGTTTAAATAAACAAATTTGAAGTTAATCATAACATAAAATGTAATGAAATCATTAGCTAGCTGCTCTTTTTTTTATTTTATTTAACGACTTAATGGTTACTATTACAGTATTTGTTCTATGATATAATTTGGAGATAATAATAACGAATTATGGCGTGTTAATTGGATGATTTATTAACATTTTTGGTTTGTACAAACTATTAATACGTTTATCATTTTACAAACAATCACATTGTATTTATTATTTTAGTTTAAATAAATGTAATTAATCTTGTTAGCATAGTTCAAGAAGTATGTAAGTTCTTAAATGTTAAATAGTAGGCAAATGGGCTATTAAACCATGTTTTTATTTATTTTATTTTTTTATTTATTTTTTTTTAAACGAAGATAGTTAACATTGCACCTACATTCAATACTATAATAAAATCTTAAGGAAAGAATATCATAAGCTTTAATGAATAAGAAAAATATGGAATATTTACTTTCATAAAAGTCGATTATTTTAAAAATATTGGCTACATTTCTAGATAAGTAAACATTTTATACTTCTATAATCTCAAAATGATGCTCTTTATTTCGTTTTTAATCACATGACTGACATCTGCGACAAGAATTACACAGCACAGAAAATCATTTTAAAAAATACCAATAAATAAGGCCCAATAATTTTGTTAATTGGTATTGTTATAGTTGGAATTACGTATTTATTTGCTTGTTGGTATTATTAGGTTACATAATTGTTTCGCGAGAATATTTTGAGTTTGTAAATAGCAATTTCATTAAGTATTTGTAAAAAAGGAGGCTTTCATCGATTACATTTCTTAAATAATTGTGATATACATAAATTGAATGTTAATTGTCAACAAGTTATTAAATATACACCATAAAACCAAGAATATTTAATAAAAGTCCAAGTAAAAACCTGTTGAAGATTTAATTTTATTCACATATAATGGCGGAGCAATGGATTCATCAATTTATTTGTCACAAATTAATTTAATAACGCAATGCCATACTTAGAAAGAAATTACTTTGGAAAACAACATTTTTTTATTATATAAACGTTGTTAAAAGCACATAGTTGATTCACTTATCAGTCGGCCAATGACTGGTCTTTTGTAAAAGAACATTTTCCAAAATGCTTCTAACAGTAGTATTTGTCGAAATTTAAGATCTTGGGATATTAAACACTGTCTCAAGGAATCGAGATAATTTAGTATTAAGATTAATAGTATAAAAAATATGTCTTGAACATATCGTCCATGTCGAATTGTCGAATATGAAGAATCTCGTTTTTTTTTTGCATTGTGGTCGACACGGTTTGTCGCAACTTTAACCCCTTAGAATAGCCGGAAATGTCTTAAATAAAGTATCGAATAAGACCATTTTCAATATATTACTCGTCAATGTATCGAATATGCTCGCTTGCTAATTTGCTCCGATTTTCATATTGAATAGCTCAACATGGTAGGGACGATATAATTAAATGATAATAAACCAGCTGCTATATTACTAGAGATTTTAAATACTACATAAGTGTCATTATAATGACCCACAAATTATATTCATCATTTGAAAGAAAATAATTATTATTTTATGTGTACTATTAAATTAGCATTTATTTTTATTGATTATTTTTTAAATAGATGGGCCAGAAAGTAATTTCTGTATATTTATGATGACTCAATTAAAATACAAATGTTATTCCAATGATTTAATAAAAATGATTATTGCCACAGTTAACCCAAACGGAGCCATTTGGGATAAGTAAATAAATTACCTATGAATCATTGAATATAATTGTTGTACTCACTGTTGGCGATCCTCTCCCTCCAGGCTATAGGGTTACCCACAAGTCCTTGTAGCCCAGGCCAGTACAGGGAGCTCCTTGTGGTTAGTTCGGCTAGAGGATGTGCGTGGTGCTTGTAGTAGGCAGCAGCCGCGGCTGTGGCCATCGCCGGCAGCGTGGCTCTCTGACTGTGGACAGTGGAAGGCCTAGCCAGGATGTGGTCTATACCGTGTGGATTTCCCTGCGGCTTCATCTCCGTCATCGAGTGAAGCGCGGCGAGGGGTGCCCCGCACTCCATCAACGAGATCATCGGGGACCCTCGCGAGTCTTCAGACAGCTGTGGGGACGCCGTTTTGAAAGGGACCTGCACTCTCTCCTGCCTCCCGTGTCGGACTGTCGTCTGGATCCTTGTGCCTCGTGTGTGTCGCTAAGCCACGCCTACTAGACAGCCTATTGGGCGAGAGTGACTCCTCCCCTCTTCCCCCACCCATAGAGACCACGCCCCCTTCCCGGGTGCTAATGATCCCCCCTCCTGAGAGATATTGATGACTGTTTTATGCCCTAAACATTATACACTCCCCTCCTCCCCGGACCCGCCCTCATTATTACTTGCTACACTTTAATGAATTATACATTACCGACTCGGCCCTCCTTAGATCATACTTCTGCAGCCCACTTACAACTACCCCTCCCTCCCTCCCTTTCCACCCACCCCCTCCACTCCTCCTCCTCCTTACCCCCCCCCCCCGGCGCCCATTTACTCAAACTCCTTATCTCCTATGTTTAACACTTAATAATTACCCTAGCCACTTATGCCTCACTTCAAAATCAATAACTTACAAACAAGGCCAACTTACATTCAAACTCCACTTACAAGTCTGAATTCAGCTAAAACTTAAACTATAAAGTTATATTTTAATTGCTATATTTATTATTAGGATTTAAGCGTAACAAATAAAAACATGCAGAAATTTGTCTAAAAAACTCTAAGCATTAAAAAAAAACAAAAAAAAAATAAATAAATAAAAGCTGTAAAAAATATACATAAAAATATTTTGATTTTGAAAAACTGAACAACCAGGAAACAAAAAATTCTAAACAAATTTAGAATTATAATTCTTTTTATTTACTTTCATATTTAGAGACTAATAATTTATTTTTAATTTATAAATGGTTTGTTAATTTTTTTTTGTATTCGCAATAATAATGCTTCACTGTAGTCTTAGTGGCAATGTCTTGGATTCTCGTGCAAGAGATAGGGGTTCAAGTCCCGCCTGCTTTAGAAATTTTTTTTCCTGTCGAGAAAATTCCCTGCTGTACCATGTGTGTCGGCATTGGTGGCCCAGATGTCGGTGCACCGTAAAAAATAAAATAATAATGCTCCAACGTAACACCAATTTTTTTTGTACTTACATTAATTTTATGAATATTTTAATGTTATCTTGAGGCTTCCCCCCCCCTCCCCCCCTACTTTTCCACGTTGGAGTTTATTTTGAAGTATGTGTGCAGAACTTTCTGGATACTACACGCATTTTGATTGCGTTTATACAGGTATGAGTAATTTTAATTTTAGAATTAATATGGATATTGAATAAATGTTGAAACTTTATTATATCACGAAAAAAACTGTTTAAGTGTAAAAATAAATTATTTGTTTCGAGAATATAAAGAATACAATAGTTAAAATAAATTATAATACTACTTTTTTTTTAGGACGAAAATTATACTTTTACTAATGTCCATCCCTTCTGGTATATTGTTCTTGTTAGACCATAAGAAAGAAGAAGCAGTGAAGAACTCCTCATTCTCAACCTTCTTCAGACAATGCATTGTACCCCTGGAACTACTGGGGTCTCACTTCCGTTCCATGTTCTGCAGATGAGGTTACTCAGGACACCTCAATTCCGGTTGCCACACCTTTCGAATCCATATGCCGACCAAAGGCATGATACGGGAAGAACCGAAGGATCATGTTATTGATGGATAACAGACAATATCTGGTGCAGAGGTCACATAAATAAAAATCTGAAGGAACAATTTTATATGGGTAATGATTATCAAGTAGTTTTTTCCTTACAAATAAAAAAAAAAAAAAAAATAGCAAACAATTGAGTAGGTGAGACGCAAAACTCGTTGGTTCCACAGGAGCATATCTTTAAGCAAGCTCAAAAAACTCAAAACCATGTCTTGTAGAGTGGCCAGATTAAAATGTTATTGTTTTTTTTTCTTCGAAAGGTACATATTTATGATTACAGATTTATGTTATATTTCAACATATCGCAATAGTATTTCTAAAGTCACAACTCAAAATAAAACTCAACTGAAAAAGTGTCACTCTTGCCTATGTAGGGGGCTTAGGATTAAGACAGGAAGAGTGACACAAGTGCCCTCTGGTGTACAAACTCTCAGGTACATTCAGTTTTGATGGTTGATTAAGATATGTTTACCTTGTCTTTCAAAGTCATAACTATGACGGTGTGAATAAAACCGATTTTTGAGTTGTGCCACTTTAGAAATACTAGTACGATTTTTTGAAATAGTATTGAAATATCTTTTAGAATCTAATGCCATCTATATTTTTCAAAAAATAAAACGAACGAACTTTGCACCTCATCTCCTCAATTATAGATTATTTTATAGGTTAATGATTCGGCCTGCCTGAACCTCCCTAGGCTCATTCATTAATTTATTAAAGGGTACCTACAGAGGGGAAAATCTACGGACGGAGCATAGTTGACCACACTATCCCTAGTGTGCCGTATTTATCTGTTCGCTCTCTAATAAATGGACTAATTTTAATTAAATTTAGTGCTAAAATAATTTCTGCGATTTGAAATGTCAAGTTCTATATCCAGTAGAATCCGTACACCGGAACGTGATTTTGTGGGTGAAATTCGCTTGAAAAAAATCGTAAAGCTTTCGTTTTGGCGTTACTAGGCGTCCAGGTTCACATTTTATAAGTAATTAGTCGTGAGAAATCTAAGGACGCCATTTTCAAGGTCATATCTAAAACTGTTGTCATGGGAAATAGAAACAGCTAGGAATACAGGTATAGTTGGGATTCGGCTAGGAGAAAAACGTCAGACTTTCAAAAAGAAATCTGTGTTTTGGATGTTTCGACTGCAACAATGGCAGCCTTCTTCAGCACTAGAGAATGCCTAGGGGGGAGGGAGGAAGACCTCGAGGACAACTTAGGTAACCATGGTAGAAGTAAGCTAGGTTTTTCTTGGGATATATGGATATATTCTAAAATATCTCAAAACCGGTTAGGAAATAGTAGTAAATGAAAAGTATCTATTTGAAAGTTTATTAAATTTCCTACAAGTACTACTCTTATGCAATTTTTCACAGAGCTATCACATTCGGATTAATCGATGCTTAAATGGAGTATTTTCCGCTTAGGATACTGTCAGTTTCCTGTTGTGGTGCATAAGATCTTGCTTCGCTTTGAGATTTCATATTCAATTTTTAAATGTGTTTACATTTTTTCACATTAAGGCTGCGCCTACACAGGACCCGTATTTCTACCGATCCGATCCGATATCGTTTGACCGACAACAGCCGACAGCGATCGACGTGAGTGTCTACGTTGGTCCCGACCAGATAGGATCCGATCTAGTCACAGCTCGTCAGTAATGAACTCGTAGTGAAGTGAAAATGAGTGATTAATTTAAGAAATAACACCTAATAAGCATAGAAACCTTCGAGGAGGTATAAAGTAAGAATTAAGAGTCCAATCAAACTTCCGGAAATATATCAGTCCCAAAAAAAATCGTAGTGAAACTGTTAATGTTTAACTGTTACACTACGATAAGAGAGGCATTAGTATTCATATTTTAAAATAATTTATAAGAAAGGTAACCAGAAGGTTATAAACATTGAAAGGTTCTACCTCTATTAAGATGCTTGTGTTTGTATTTCATCCGACAGTCGGTGGCTATCGGATCGGATCAGAAGGTGCACCCTAAGACAAAATATTACTTGTTTCTATTCTAATCTTTTCAAATGCCTCTAGGGACAAAAACAGAAACGTGCTAAGGTGACGAAGTTCCTACTAATTTGACTTTTAGCACTTTCCTCCGAAGGAAAGTAGCTATTGAGGTTGCATTCATGACGGAATTTTTAAAAGATTTCTTCAAATATTTATCGATCCTACCTAGTAGGCACCAAATATGACCTCCGATAAAATTTATATATACATACATATATTTGTGTGTGTGCGAGAAGGGTATCTGGTTTTTCTTCATGAAACTTGGTATATTTGATCGCTATACACCATTGAACGAGTTCGTACCACCAAAAACGGGAGATAGAACTCCCCTTGAAATCGCTCCACAAAATAGAAAATCCGTTGTCAAGGAAGTTAAGTGATCAAAACGTTTATACTCATAGGAGTGTTTGCTTTGTCAAGGGGTGTTTTATGTTTACGCGGGATGGAAATTTCCTCTTATCAGCCTTGTTGACAGCGGAAGTCTTCCAGTAGACATCAGGTTATCAATACTAAGATACTGTTACCATGGTAATGCGACCATTCCCGAAAATGATCCTTCATGTTGTCCGCATCCTTGGTAAATAAATCTAGAAGGGTTTCCCCTATAAATATGTAACGGATGCGGAACATCAGGAGTGCCCATCGGGCCCTTCCATTCGGCGAATATGAATAAGGGTAAATGTGTACCCTAGTCATTTCTAAGGGCTGGGACTAACTCAGTAGTCATAATAATCATGAATGAGTTATATATATATATATATATATATATATATATATATATATATATATATATATATTAATTCTTCTGAATGCTGACCCGATATATATTGTTCACTTATTTTTGTTTCATGTCATGGCAGGGGGTCGATAAAGCAGTACACCATTCGTTCTTTTTCAACTACTTTATTTGGTATATTTGTCCCGTCATGTTTCGTGCCTTTGTGTCGCACCTCTTCAGGGGCTTTACTTATCAGGAAGTCCTCTCGTCATGTGTACTGGCTTGAGTCAGGCGTAATACGAAAGTAAGTAAGTATTACTGGCCTGACTCATGCCAGTATACATGACGAGAGGACTTCCTGATAAGGAAAGCCCCTGAAGAGGTGCGACACGAAACATGACGGGCAAAATATAACAAATAAAGTAGCTGAATAGAGCTGAGAAATAAGATACTACATACCAATGAAGGTGCCGATGATTCTTTCTAGAATTTCCCATCATATTTTAAAAAAAACGCTGTTACATGACAAAAAAATACTCTCAACAGAGCGAAACAAAAAAAGACTACAGATATCTGAATGCGTACACGCCATTTCTCCTATTTACGCTAATATTTTTCAACATACTCTCCCGATTTTCCCATGCCCCTTGTGTATCCGTCCATTAATACTTTTTTCTCCTTTCCTGTCATAAAATGTCATAAAAGGCTTTTGATCCCTATCGACCTCCTCCCACCACCTGTTTCGTTTCAGTTACATATACCCTGGAAGATCCTAGTTTGCTTGTATACTTTCACTATGGTTACTTAAGTTTTAACTTTGGTCTTCCTCTCCCTCCCGGCACCTTCATTGGTATGTAATATCATATTTCTCTGTTGAAAATTAATTAATATTATTATTAGCACCTATTTAATTCTATACACCTAATTTAAAATGTTTTTTATGTTTCTATTGATTTTCTAGAACTAATTTCTAGATATACAACTAATGTTCACTTTACCTGTTTATTAATAACATAATTCTTCTAATATTTTAACAACAAATTGTTCTTTTATAATAAGTTGATTTGTATTTATAGACCTATCATTTATCTTACTGACAAACCTTTTTTCTGTTTATTAATTTCTGGGTTTTCTTTGTTTCTTGTCATTTTAGCTAACGAAAGCTACCAAAGAGTAGCCGAAACGTCCCGACAAAAATCGTATTGAGGTTTTCTTAGCCGAATCCAAACTATTCCCTGATTGTTTATTTTTTTTTAGTAATTCCTTTCTAAATAAACTACATCCTGAAACCATCCTAGTGAACCGTTTTTAATCTGTCTTTAACACTCAAATCACTTGGTTTTTTTTTTGTTTTTTTTTTTTTTTGTTTTCAAAAAAGAAAAGAAATATTTCAAATATGTAAAGCATGTCTTTTGGATTTTGCAACAATTTGAAAAATGTTAATTTTTTCGCTGATACCTCAATTGTAAAATTTATCATGCAAAAATTATGAAACCGATTTAAACGAAATCTGGTAGGTTGTTTTACTCTATAATCATCATTAAACGGGTAAAATATCAAGGTCCTAAATGCATTTTAAGGTGCCGACAAAAAAGTATTTTTTACCCTTTTTCATATGTATAGTTGTTTTACAAAGTAACGATTAAATATATATATATATATATATATATATATATATATATATATATATATATTGATAATATTATAGGAAATTTTATTACGAATCTTTTGACACCTTCAGAAAATCTATAGCATGAATGCTTTTTGAGTTATAAGTGAAAGAAGTACAATAAAAACGTAATTTGTTTTTTACATTTAAAAAATCTAGGAATTTATAGATTTACTCATAAATCAATTATTGTTATCTGAGTTGTTCTGAAGATATTCCTCCAAAAATTAGCGCGTCCTCTCTGAAAACATTCAAGTACACCTGCCCATTTTTACAAATCCGCCCTGGACTACTAGTGTTCTCTGGAGCACTTAGACCAGAAATCCTTAATACTGAATTTTGTTTTCAAATCTTATGCTATTTCTGTAAAAAATATCGCGCTAGTAGTTCTAAAGTGTCACAACTCAAAAATCTGTGTTTTTCGGTTATGACTATGAAAGACATGGTAAATATATCTCAACAATCAAAGCTGTGTGAACACACACAGCAGTTCAGAGCTTGTACACCAGAGGGAACTTGTGTCACTCTTCCTGTCTTAATGCTTTTCCCCCTACAAATATGCCTTTAGCCAAGAGTGACAACTTTCAGGAGTTTTATTTTGAGTTGTGTCACTTTAGTAGTAGTACTAGCGCGATGTGTAAATTTAGGAATTCATGTTAGTTGCTAGAAAAGAACTTTCAACAACACCTTAGTACAGAAATTGTCCTTATTGACAATAGCGACTACTTCACTTTGTCAACTTAAGTAAATCTTAATGTATTAGAGGAAAAAATATTGAGTTGTTGAAAATAAAATACACTAATATTGAAACTGAAGATCAGATTAAATACAAATTAAAGTTAATTAAATTATTAAAGTTAATTGATTAAAATTCATGGTCGTCTCCAAGTATATCACAGAGAGGACCATGAATGTCCATTTGGTTCCGAGCGGATTCGTAGGCTCTGCATTCAGTAAAAATGTGTTTGATAGTATGATATTCGCCAGAAGCTCTGCATTCAGGCCTTAATTCTCTTTTAAATAAATATGCATGAGTGAGATTAGTGTGTCCAATTCTAATCCTCGACAGAATCACCTCATCTCGCCTAGTGTCTTGAGATGAGGTTTTCCATGCCGAGGTTGTGGATTTAATCTCCCTCAACTTATTTTCTCTATTTAGAAATCTTTTATATTGCCACTTAGAGAAAATATGGTATTTTAGATGTGCCTCGGCATCTGATTTTGTTAACTTTAAATATTCTAGTAAGGAACCGGGCATTACAAAAGAAAGAGCCCGAAAGTTCCTCATCTTTTGGAATCATACCCGGGATTCATTCGTTTTCCTACGTTAGAGAACCTATAGAAAGATTACCTGCATCCCCTTTCCAGTGGGCTTCATATTTATTTTTGATTTGGTGGTGCGTTTCCGTCTGTGTACCCATTTTTTCTTAGAGCTGACCTGAAGTGTCTGTTTTTTTAGATGGTTCAGTTGCGAATTTATACCAGTGTACCTGGCATACTAGTTTCCCTAAAAAAACTGATTGAGATAGAGAACAGTATATCACTTTTTAAACGAATTAATTGTTACATGTACTATTATTCAATTTCAAAGCGTTTGTGGATCCGCTAACAAGTGTCCGATTGCGCTGAAGTTTTGCACAGCGAGTTTTTTTTCTTATATATATATATATATTTCTTTTTTAAGTTTTTATATATATATATATATATTTCTTTTTTAAGTTTTTTTTCTTATATATATATATATATATATATATATATATATATATATATATATATGCCTCTTCAGGGGCACTTCTTGCTAGGAAGTCCTCTCGTTACCATGTACTCCCTCTAGAGTCTGAGTGAATACTGAGTACATGCTAACGAGAGGACTTCCTAGCAAGAAGTGCCCCTCAAGAGGTGCGAAAAAAATATGCATGAAACATGTTTAAATAAAGTAGTATGAAGACAAGACGACTGCTTTAACGACCCCATGCCTCCTAAGACCAAGAAGAATTTAGATATTTTGGGTCATCTACAAGAATAAATAATTTATATATATATTTCTCAAATATTAGCGTAAATAGGAGAAATGGCGTGTACGCATTCAGATATCTGTAGTCTTTTTTTGTTTCGCTCTGTAGAGAGTATTTTTTTGTCATGTAACAGCGTTTTTTTAAAATATGATGGGAAATTCTAGAAAGAATCATCGGCACCTTCATTGGTATGTAGTATCTTATTTCTCTGTTAAAAATTAATTAATATTATTATTAGCACATATTTACTTGTATACACCTCAATAAAAATGTTTTTTATGTTTCTATTGATTTTCTAGAACTAATTTCTAGATATACAACTAATGTTCACTTTACCTGTCTATTAATAACATAATTGTTCTAATATTTTAACAACAAATTGTTCTTTTATAATAAGTTGATTTGTATTTATAGACCTGTCATTTATCTTACTGATAAACCTTTTTTCTGTGTATTAATTTCTGGGTTTTCTTTGTTTCTTGTCATTTTAGCTGTCGAAAGCTACCAAAGAGTAGCCGAAACGTCCTGACAAAAATCGTATTGAGGTTTTCTTAGCCGAATCCCAACTATTCCCTGATTGTTTATTTTTTTTTAGTAATTCCTTTCTAAATAAACTACATCCTGAAACCATCCTAGTGAACCGTTTTTAATCCGTCTTTACGTTGCCGAAACGTCCTGAATATAGATTTTTTACAAAAATCGTATTGATGCTTTCCTAGCCGAATCCCAACTAATCCCTGACTGCTAATCACCTCGACGGCTAACTATCTAATCTTCATGACAAAAAAATAACTAAAAATACAAAGTCAAAGTGCGTGAATAAAGTGCTTTATTAAGAAGATTGGGAGTGGAAGAATGAAAAAAATTGCAACTTGAAAACACTAATATAGAAGTTGAGAGCTAACATTTTTCACTAACCTCCTAGAGTCGAATAAGAGCCGATAAAGTGTAAAACTGTTCTTGGACCGGGCTAAACAACCCTCATCGCTTCGGAAAACATTCGGAATACGGCAAAAGTCGAACTGAAACTCAATTACTCCGAAACGTATTTCAGGAGAGGTCGAAGGGGCGAGGAGGGCGCAAAAAAAAACCAGGAAGGGATGCCTCGTAAAAACGGATGTACGAAAGCCCTTTTCATCTGTCGACACGGGAAAGTTGGCCCAATAACCGTCCGGGGTGGCGCAGCTCCAAACACATTACACAATTAGTACGAAGGAAAAGTGGAAGAGAGTTTTGAAAAGGGAACTGCTTCCTAATGGTAAAGTTGAACTGGAAGATGGAACAGTAAATCTCGAGGACTTGTCGATTTATACCACTTGTTTATTAGTTAGGATTGGGGGGGGGGAGGCGTGAAAAAGAGTGCCGTTTCTACATCCAGACCTTTTAGCATAAACATCCCTTTATTGGAATGTCAAGGAGGTAATGTCTTTCTTTCTTACTAACAACCTCGCTGCTTCTACATTCTAAACTCTAATCCAGCAAATTGACTCCAATTCCTAGGGTAGGGTTTTTAACAAGTGTTTTGGACAGTTTCCATTTGGCTTTGTTTTTTTTGTTTTTTTTGCGTTTAGCAAATCTAGTTTTTGAATAACTAAGGGGTGGCGCTAATGACGTAGATGTAGATGCGCCGTAAAAAAAAAAAAAAAAAAAAAAAAAAAAAAAAAAAAAAAAAAAAAAAAACTAAGGGGGCATCTACATTGGTCACGATAATAAATAAGATCACTTAGTTCAGAATAAATAATATATTGTTGTTGTTTGGATGTAATAGTGATTTAGTTGGCTAAAAAAACAGGTTATTAGCTTTCAACGGCAATTCGATTATAGGGATGGCTGCGAGAGAGTTGAGAAGTGCTTAGTGTGTGTGTGTGTGTGTGTGTGTGTGTGTGTGTGTGTGTGTGTATAGTAATATATAAAACAATTCAGTGTAATGCAATTTGTATCATAACAATTTTATCATGATGATTAGATAGTTAGCCGTCGAGGTGATAAGTAAAGATGGAATGGTTGGGATTCGGCTAAATAAACCTCAATATGATTTTTGTTTTAAAAAAATCTATATTTCGGACGTTTCGGCTACTCATTGGTAGCCTTCGTCAGCTAAAATGACAAAAAAGAAATTAATACAGAAACAAACAAGAAAAATTTATAATTGTGATAGGTAACAGAACTATAGATACAATTTAACTTATAACAGAACATATCGTCTTAAAATTCTTAGAATGAGTAGAATGAAAAAGAAAATAGGAACAGTAATTGATTTTAATAGTAATTAGTAACATTAATTGATTTTACAAAGAAATAAGAAAACTATATACCAATGACAAATATAGTAGCTAATAGTAGCATTAATTAATTTTACAAAGAAATAAGATACTACATACCAATGGAAATGCCGAGCGGCAGAGGAAGACCAAGGTTGGCAATTAAGTAACCATTGTGAAAGTGTCTAAGGAAAAAAGGAATCTGCAAGGGGTATATGTAACTGGAAACAGCAAGAGGTGGGGGAAACGGGCGGTGAGGATCAAACAGATGTTTATGACATTTTATGACAGGAAAGGAGAAAAAGGTGTTAATGGAAGGATACCCAAGGGGCAAGGTAAAAATCTAGGTAGGTGGTCGGGAGAGTATTTGGAAAATATTAGCGTACGTAGGAGAAATGCCTTGTTGGTCAGTTTTGTAATTTATATTGTTTTTGTTTAAGTTTATGTGTACACATTCCGAGATCTGTAGTCTTTTTTTGTTTCGTTGTGTAGAAAGAATTTTCGTGTCGTCGAAGTTAAAAGTGTGTTTTTGTGTAATGGCGTGTTTTGCAAGTGCAGATTTATCTATTTCTTTATTAGTGATGGTTCGTTTATGTTGTGTAAGACGTGAGTGAATGTCATTTATGGTTTCTCCTATGTATACACCATTACAGGAAGGGGTTTGGCAAGGGACTTGGTAAACACATCGGGTGGTATGTTCAAAAGGGATGGGATCTTTGAGTTTGGTGTAGAGGGTTTTGAGTTTGTTGGTAGTTGGTAGTTTTCAAACCAAAATTTAGGGAAGGGTAGGATTTTTGTCACAATTTTATAAATCACTAGCTCTTCTCCGGCGTGCCATGCTACACCAGTGTGGATTTGTAACAAACATACAAACAGACAGTTGATAGACAATTTTGATTTAGCCTATGACACTCCCCTTATTAAGATTTACCTGTGTGCCAATTTTGATCAATGTCGGTGTGCATTTATAACCATATAAGTAATATTAAAATTTAATAACATTAATCTGTAACTGTTCGGATTCACAGTTTTCAACCCGTGACCTCTGAAGTATGAGCCCTAGAAGATTTTTACCTAGCCTATGACACTCCCCGGATCAATACCTACATGTGTGCCAAGTTTGATCAAAATCGTTCAAACGGTGTGGATTTGTATAAGGAACAAACAGACAGACAACACAGATAAACAGACAGACACGCGATTTTTATATATATAGATAGATGAAAATTGAACAAAATTCATAAATTATTCAGTTAAGAATAAGATATTTTGCCGATTTGGTAAGATAAGTTTTTTTTTTAGAGAGGAGGAGTACCACCGCTGGAGAAAACTGCCGTTCCATCCAAAAATATCATCCCAGCGACGAAAAACAAACATCAAACATAAGATAATTTTTTGTAAAAAAGCCAATAAAAACGAAAAATGTTTTCAAACTATACCCTGGTTTACTAGATAGGTTTCAAAGAACCTCCAAACTCATCATTTTACACTAAAATATTTAAAATTTTTCCCGGATATGTTGCCATTGGGGAAACCAACTGGTGCTCTCAGCCCATCCCGAAATTATTTCCTATATACGCCTCTGCTTAAGACTTACTACTTAAGCTGGCCATTCACGTTCCGACTTGCAGTACGATTTAGTTGGACTACTAGTTGGATAGTCGAATCCACTCACGATCCAACTTTGGCCCAAGTCAGTTTTCACGAGTGTGTACGACGCTCACGAGCCGAAAACGTATCGAGTGTAGACTGAAGGACAAGCACTGACCGAGCTAAGTTGGACGACTTTGATCCGACTCCCCCATTCACGCTCCAACTCCGTCGCCAGTCGGATGTCGAACCTTCAAGTCGTCCCTCTAAATGTTACAACTAGTCCAACTAGACTTCCAAAAGCCCATTCACGGTCCAACTTTTGGTCCAATTTCGGAAGTTGGACCACAAGTCGTACTGCAAATCGGAACGTGAATGGCCTGCTTTAAGGAAATGAAAAGGTCAATCCCTAGTGGTCATTGTACCTCCACTGATGTCAGGATCCTGTAATCTTCGTACATCCAAGAATCATTGTATCTCCACTGACGACTTATCCACCAATTGCAACCTCTCTAACTGCAGCCAACTTCTTCTTACCAGAAGTATTGTGGCACCAAACTGCTGATACTTTGCCTTTTCGTTTCCTTTCATGATAAATGATCTTAAAGATGTTAATACAAAAGATAATGTAATATATATTGATGGAAGTTGGCGAGAATCAATCATAGTCCAGGTGTATGGGCAGCAATGAGCCAAAGCATTATCGCTCCTTCTTGGGGGTATCTTTCCCATCACGTCTTCCACGGGGGGAAGGGGGGATTCGGAGGGGAGGGGGGTTGCTCTTTTGCAATTTTATTCGGCGTTGGCCGACCCTCCCAGCGGGCACGGACTTATGAGATCCCAGGAACCCTCTTCCTGTTTTCGCATATGGAAAATGCATCAGGGGGAAGACTGACCACATCTGGCCATCCAGAACAATATCCACACCAAACACATAGTAATCCTTGAATATACGAGGAGAGGAGTGTCCGTGGGGACTACACCCACCCACCAACCTTCTATCTTTCTTTATATATCGGACAAAGAGTACAAATCGAGCTATTGTTTTCCACACCCACTACAATCTGTATTCTCTTCTGTAGATTCCATCGTCCAAACCTTTTATTGATTCTACCATAGGAAATACCCTTTCGTTCCTCCCCCCCCCCCCGGGATGAATATCCTTTCGTTACCGTAGTACAGGTATGGCCAACCTTTGACAGTTGTGGATCAAACCTTAGTGTGCAAATGCATTCGCACGCCGCTTAGACGGTTCAAAATTTGAAAGTAGTTCAACAATACGACAATGTTATTATAATACAATTTATTAAAATAACAAAAATAAATGAAACAAATAGGTAAAATATTACAATTAAACCGTGAAATTTGTAATTATGACAAACTAAGAAAATTAAATAGCAACACAAAATCTATGATACGCTTTAACTTGGGAAACTAATTTATCGATGTTTGGATTAATTCCATTGATACAAAGACGTAAAAAATCAATTCAAATTATCGTGTCAGCTTTGTACGATGTTAGGATTTATTAACTGTTATCATTGAAAAGAATTGTACGCGATTATAAAAGCCAGGGCCGCCACACCTCAGAGCCAGGCACAGGACTAGATCACGGGCACCCACTTCTCAGAGCCGGGCCCCCACTTCTCAGAGCCAGACTGAAAATTCTAGTAATTTGTTGTTAAATTCTAGGACTTTGGATGTTTTAAAATTGTTTTCATCTTGAGTTTTGTCGTTTATGTACATTACAAAAATAAAGATCCAATTCAAATAAATATAGGCTACGCCAGTCTATATTTCTAAACCCCATTCTTTTTACAAGCTCATAACCTATACATTTGTTTCCAATTAGCGAGGTCCGGTCCGGGCCCCCAAGGCGCCCGGGCCCGGGACAACTGTACCCGGCAGTCCCCTCATGTGGCGGCCCTGATAAATGCCCAAATAAATCTTCTTGGGAATATTCTATGCTGCGGAAAATGGTCTTTTTGTAGAAATTGCAAAACTGCAAGTCTTCAAATTTAGCTTCTAGGAATGAGTTTTCTTGAATTTTGTTCATTACTTTTTGTTGGAGCAGCAAATAAATTGAAACAGTCTTCCATGTTTTTATTGGAGTAGCAAATAAATTGAAACAGTCTTCAATGTTTTGGTTGGAGTAGCAAATAAATTGAAACAGTCTTCTATGTTTTTGTTGGAGTAGCAAATAAATTGAAACAGTCTTCCATGTTTTTGTTGGAGTAGCAAATAAATTGAAACAGTCTTCCATGTTTTTGTTGGAGTAGCAAATAAATTGAAACAGTCTTCCATGTTTTTGTTGGAGTAGCAAATAAATTGAAACAGTCTTCCATGTTTTTGTTGGAGTAGCAAATAAATTGAAACAGTCTTCCATGTTTTTGTTGGAGTAGCAAATAAATTGAAACAGTCTTCCATGTTTTTTTTTGGAGTAGCAAATAAATTGAAACAGTCTTCCATGTTTTTGTTGGAGTAGCAAATAAATTGAAACAGTCTTCCATGTTTTTGAAATCGCTAAATCTGTTCCAAAATTGCTCTTACAGTAACTTGAGTCCTTTAGCATATTGAGAATAAACAATATTTTCATAAGTGAGTATAAGTAGTGTAATATTATTATTTCTTTTTTAATCAGGTTTTTCAAAATGTCTCGCGGGCCTGATAAAATCTGACCGGCCCGCGAGACATGGATTTTTGTATTTAATACAAATTTTGTAGATCTAGAATATTTCTTTATTAGTTTAATTATTCTGTTTATTAATTTTGCATTTGTGTTTTATCTGACGAAGGCGACCAAAGATTATCCGAACGTCCTTAATTCAAATTTTTATAAAAATCGTATAGATGTTTCCCTAACCGAATCCCCTCAACGACTAACTATCTATACCTCATTAAACATTTTTTTGGATGGATAAATTCTATTTCTACTGGTCACCCAATAGAGATATAATACAGTCACTAGTGACCACGAGTTTTGTAGACATTCATTTTCGGAATAATAAAGAAAATATACAAAAAGGCAAAAACTTCACATAAGAAGTCAACAAATGTTTGGGATTCGGAGAGGTTTAGGGACCCCCTACCTAGTAGTATTTTCCCTTGTCCTCATTCTCTCTGAGTGTCCTTCCATTAACACCTTTTTCTCCTCTTCCGGCCATAATCCTCTTTGATCTTTCCGACTTCCCCCGCCGCTCCTGAGTTATATATACCTTTTAGCACTTTCCGATTTTTTCTATCACAGTCCCTTCTAGAACTTAACCGTAGGATGAGGCGTAGTTCTTAAGTGACCCAGCTTCATAAATTTTAGGGAGGGTGGAAAAAAATATACGTGTATTTTTTTCTAAATTTTTACCATGGTCACCTAACTGCGAGCTATTAATATTTTACGAAGACAGGTATAGTTGGGATTCGGCTAGGAGAAAAACGTCAGACTTTCAAAAAGAAATCTGTATTTTGGACGTTTCGACTGCAACAATGGCAGCCTTCTTCAGCTAAAAAATATATACAACTTATAAGTAAAGAAAATGTACAACTAGTAAGTAAAAGACAGGCAGAAATGAGCGGAGTACTACTCTTTGAAAGTCTGACGTTTTTCTCCTAGCCGAATCCCAACTATACCTGTCTTCGTATCTCTACAGCGGCTAACTATCTCCATCTACACTATTAATATTTTAGTTATTAATAGCAATGCCCGCGACTTCTTCCGCGTGGAATAGTAACTTTGAGCAGCACTTTTTGGAGTAATTTGAGATTTTTACACATACAAATTAACAAAATAAAGAAAATCAAGGAAAGGAATGTCTAACCCATATTAAATACAAACCCTATAAACTCTAAAACCCCAATTTACATACCCTAAAATACACTAGCTTATATAGAAAACAATTTCGGGGAGGGGCTGGGAGCACCTAGGCATTTGGGGTGTGGGGAACACTTTAAATATTTTAGTGTAAAATGGTGAGTTTTAAGGTCCTATGGACACCTAGTAGACTAGGGTAAATGTAGAAGATATTTCTCGTTGTTATAGGCTTTTTTTTACATGAAATGTTCTCAACATAACAAAATTTCGGGGAGGGAGGCTGCAGCCCCCTCAGCCCATATATACGCCCATGTTAAAATATAAATAAATGAAATATGCAATCGATACTTTTGCTTTACATTAATTTTAAGTCCGGAGTATGAACTACATAGGCGGCTCTAGAAAAATATTTCTGGGGGGGGGGCTAATTTAGTATGGGCTTACCGCCACGCCTGAGGGTGTAGAATCAAATTTTTATAACCAGAAACGTAGAAATCATTAAGGAGGTATTTGATAAACTAAGAACAAACAATTAGAACTTATTACTATTAATTTGCCTAAACAATTTCTTTATTGGGACTCATCCTCGTCCTAGATCAATTCCCGCCATCTTAAGCTAGGACTTTACTCAAACCTTGCTTCAAATTTGTTTTCCTGTGTGACAGGTTTCCGCTCATCTAATTTTTTTTTTTTTAGGGGCAGCTATTGCTATCAAGTCGTTCGTCTTCATGTCTACTTTAATGATAAAAAGCACCCATCAGACATTTGTCTGGTGGCATTTCTTTTTTCCAAAGAAAAGCCACCACTCCTAGTGGGAATCGAACCCAAGACCCTTAGCACGGAGTGCATTAGCATTCATGGCCTCCAGGTCTCCCCTGTGTTTTATGAAACGCATATAACACAAAAACATCATATCTACTATACATGTATTTGTCAAATGATATTCAAGTTTTGAAGTATTTTTAGAGGGGTTTGAAATTTTAGTTGGTTAGAGCTGGCAAGCCTAGGACGATAACAGAACAGCTGTTATTGTACTGTATCTATTTCATAATATTATTTTTATTTGCGGTTAATTTCAACTGTGTAAGGAGATCTTGAATTACTAGAAATAAACTTTGATTCTGTCACTCATATAGTTTACGCTATACCTGGTGATGGTCGTTCCGAGGTAATAATATCCCGAACCCTTGCACAGCCTCCTCACCCATCAGCATCCCCAGTCAGAGCACTTCTTGGTAATGCTCGCAAATATACTGGGTGTTTCTATATGACATCTTGGAAACATAAATTTTTTAAATTTTAACGTCCCTTTATTATTGACATCGAATTTTAACATGCAATGATTAAAATGCTGTTACTGCTAAACTAAAGATAACGGGTTATCTCTACGCTATCAGTTTCTAGACACTGGTCCGGGCGCCCCAATGTCAAGAAACATTATACCTTGATTACTTATCAATTCATGAGTAACTTATAGTATGACGGGAACCGTGCTATAATAAACTGCACAAAACTATGTAGTCGCTTTAATTTTGGTGATACATTATTTAACGCCATAAAATAAACCTACTTATCTGCCGTGACGAAGCACGGGTATTCAGCTAGTGTTTGTTATATTTTTGAACATAGTTAAGAATATTACCTTTATTAGAGGAACTAAAATATTTTCTCTTGATTGGAAGAGCCAATAGATATTTGAAAAGTAAGCAGCCAGCCGGGAAAAGAGCCCTTATTGTTAATTAGAACCATTTCTTTTTAATTTCTTCGAGAAGGCCATTGAAAGAATCGTTGAAGAAAAGAAATCAGTAATAAAAAGGAATCTGTGAGTTTATCGAAGAACCTGCCCAATTAGATCTTTGTAAAAGGCAATCACTACTATCCGAATGACAAACGATTTTCCAATCCTCCCTTCTAATTAAAACAAGACCGTCTGGAAGGGAATATAAAAACAGAGCCCCCCTCCGCGGAAATTTTTCCTAATGACCCCTCCCCCTTCCCCCCGGAAAGGCGAGCTCTTTTAATTTCGGCAAATACACTCGCCTCCCTAACCAATTCAATAATTCATTTTTCATTCAAGTTTAATTTTCGTCGCCATAATTCATGATCGACTCGCGGAGCGGAGTAATTTTGAGCACATGGAGTTGTTGGCAAGGCAATTCATTTTCCTATAGCCGTCTTCCCCAGTTCGTTTCCTTTACTTCTCACACTTTTTATTCCTTTAAGAATTTTCGGCAGAAGGCCACCTGCCACCTATAGGAGTCCTACCCACCCCCCCCCCCCCCGTCCAATTCCATGCCCTTTCGACGTTTAAACCTACTTAATAAAGAAATTTCTTGTAAAGTCTTCCATTCTTTCTTTTATTTTATTATTTTTTTCGCTCCCCCTCTTTATCCCTACTTTTTCAATAACCTTTGAAAAGAAATCTTCATTAAGTTTGAAATTCCCTCCAATAATAACTGTTAGCCTTAAATTATTTCATTCAAGGTTTTATATTCAATACAGATTTCTTAATATTTTTTTTTACCTACAAATATAAATTGGATTATTGTTAGCCGCCTGTTTTACAGCAATTTATAATTATGAGTTCGTAGTTATTATTTATTGTAATAATATTGATTCCAAGAATTATTCATAAATTATAATCTTTTTCCGGGAGGCCCAGTGGCCGTGAATGCTAAGGCGTGTGCACTCGTGGTTTAGATTCTCACTGGCTATAAAATTGTGGTAACCCGAATTAAAATCCTTTGTCAATTATAAATTGGCGTTAAAATTTAAACAAATAATTAAAAAACAAGTTTTTTACTCAAATTATTAAATAATATAATTAAATTGAATAACTTAAATATAAAATATAAATTTCCTTCACTTTCGAAAATCACTTTCATCATCATTTTTTGAAATCAGATAGAGGTGTGGTAGCTGTAAGTGACACAACACAAAATAAATCCCAACTGAAAATGTGTCACTCTTGCCTATATGGGGCATAGCATGAAGACAGGGAGTCCCCTCTGCCGTACAAACTCTGAAGCTAGGTACATACAGTTTTGATGGTTAATAAAGAGATATTTACCATTTCTTTCATAGTCATAACTGAAAAACACCTATTTTTGAGTTGTGTCATTTTTACATAACATAAGCAATATTTGTGACATTTTTACAGAGGAATTCCATGACATCCTCATCGGGCAGGATGGCACAACCAATAATGACAACAGAGACCCTACACTGTTTACTAAGTCCTTAAGCTCAAATAAATCATTTATTTTATTTATTTATTTTATTGCATACAGGGTTTCCCCATTGCAAGGAGTTGACCTTATATAATGTTTTTAGTCCTATGTTAGTGATACATTCATAAACATACCCCAACATAAAACTAACACATATGTTCTATTTACATAAAGATACTTTGTGAAATAATAAAGTTTAACTTAAAATAAATGAAAATAATTACATCTTCTATGCATTAAATTTAAGGAGTGTTTCTATACATGAAAACAATTTCTTATGAGAAACACAATTTCTTAACCAAGAAGTGACTATTAAAAATTATTTTTAGATAGAGAAAACAGTGCAAAAAATGGATTACTTAATATTAAATGTTGGATTTTTTTTTGTGTGTGTTTTTATTATTATTTTTACTGTGTCAATCAGAAATTAATGAAGCTCTCAATTTCAAGGAGTTTTTTATATAGTTATAAATGTGTATATATTCAAATTTTGAGGCTTTGTTTAAGATTTCGTGTAATCGGGAATTTTCAATAGGTTGGTTGATAAACTGGAGGAATTGCCTTCTAATGGGGGAGTAAATAGGACAATGCAAGATAAAATGAAAAATGTCTTCAAATACGTTATTATTACAGAGGGTGCAGATTTCCTGAGGGTCAATAGAATAATGGATATTTTTTATTGAAAATTTGATATTGTAGTTGCTGGCTGTTCTCAACTGAGCTATGGTTTTTGCAATAACAAAATAGCAGCCCCATGGTGAGAAATTCATGAGGTAGGCCTGGGGATACTGAAAGAAATTTGTAAAATGGCAAATAAATCATTTACAGGCAGATACACGTCTCATTGAATAAAACTGATGCAAATTCTTAATAAGTCAAAGATTCTAAACAGAAACATTGCTACGCACTGACTACCAAACCAAGATCAAGTTCAACACAAAACTGAAATATGCGAGGAATAATATAAAAAACAATCAATGTATTAAATCTATCTACAGCCAATTAACACTAAACGTTACATGTAATTAAAGATACAGTTGCGGAGTCATCCAGTCTTTGATAAAATAAACTTGAAGAAATAGTTCTGGTCGGTAAATTGTAGACTTAGAAGTATCCAATTAATACTTAAAGAAATTAAAAAAAAAAATCCTCTGTTAAATAACATTTTCCTATTCAATTTGAAATAACTTAAAACAATATTCAAATATATGTTTTTTTCATGTAAATAATTTTTATTATATAAATTGAAGTTTGTGCACTGAGTTTTTAACAAAATATTTTTTATTCCTGCAGGGAAGAAGTCCTCAATATTTACAGAAGCAAAAAATTTTGTGCAAGGTGTTGCCTGAGATCCAGAAAACAAATATGTAGCGACACTGAGTAGTGATGGGTAAGGACGGCTTATTTTTTTATTTCTACTACAGTTAAGATAAACGTAATCTATACTTAGTTGATAAGTACAGATGGAATGGTTGGGATTCGGCTAAATAAACCTCAATATGATTTTGTTTTAAAAAAATCTATATTTCGGACGTTTCGGCTACTCATTGGTAGCCTTCGTCAGCTAAAATGACAAAAAAAAAGAAATTAATACAGAAACAATCAAGAAAAATTTATAATTATGATAGGTAACAGAACTATAGATACAGTTTAACTTATAACTGAACATATCGTCTTAAAATTCTTAGAATGAGTAGAATGAAAAAGAAATTAGGTACAGTAATTGATTTTAATAGTAATTAGTAACATTAATTGATTTTACAAAGAAATAAGAGAACTATATACCAATGACAAATATAGTAGCTAATAGTAACATTAATTAATTTTACAAAGAAATAAGATACTACATACCAATGGAAATGCCGAGCGGCAGAGGAAGACCAAGGTTGGCAATTAAGTAACCATTATGAAAGTGTCTAAGGAAAAAACTTACTTAGTTGAGTGTGTTAAATTATATAGTTTGAGTATTAATAATTTCTGTGTTTTAAATCACAAACTAAATAATACTATTATTTTTTTAATTAATCAGTAGGACAAATAAAACGTCTGGACTCCTATTTCTTCTAATTAACTGACCCTTATATTTTTATTTTTATTCCTTTCAAATCTAATGATAGAACAGCTTGACAACATTGTGGTTAAAATTAATTATGAATTTTATTCTTCATTAAAAGTCTACATTTAAACAGTATTTGTGAGAGAAGCGTTGTTTAATAGATAAGCAATCATCTTTAATTCAATTGAAAGATGTAAAAAGATTTGGGTCTGAACAGGCTATTTGATTTATTAAATATAATGCAAAAAAAAAGAAGAAGAAAAAAGTCCAAGAAAATTTCTTTGGACAAAATGAAAGGACAGGAATGTCTTTAAGGTTGTGGTCTCTTATCTATAAAATTGAAAGACTTAGAAGTATCCATGACGTCAAGCACTTTCTTATTAGGCCCTCCTTCTTTCCATCGCCCTGATGAAGGCTTGAATTTCAAGCTGAAACGTTGGCAAAAAATAAAACACATTTTCTTATAAAAAAATGTAGTTTAATTATGATCCCATTAGCGAACCCTGACAAACCTTTCGCAAAAAATTTAAATACACGTAAAATGAGATCCCAAAGAGTGGCAAGATCTTAGGCGCCAAAACAGGAAACTCACAGTATCCTAAGCGGAAACTACTCCCTATAAGCACCTATTTGTCCAAATGAGATCGCCCAATCAAAACTTACTATAAGAACCGTTTACGTACGAAATTTAATAGGCGTTCTGTGTCTGCCCGGACACATGGACATCCGAGGGAACACAGAAGCCAACTGACACGCCAAACAAGCAACGACAAGATGTACAGTAGACATTGAAGAACTGAAAGTACAGGACTTACTAACCAACATAAAATCACACGTAAAAAATAAATGGCAAATCACTTGGACTAACACACAAGAAAACAAATTGAGACAAATAAAAGCAACTGTGTGTGTCTGGCCATCCAGCAACCGAGACACAAGGCGTGAAGAAGTAGTGGTCACCAGACTCCGCATCGGGCACTCGTTGCTGACACACCGCTACTTAATGACAAAGCAGGACAGACCAACATGTGCCAACACAGACCTCACTATTAAACACATACTAACGGAGTGCAAGCAACGTGTCCCAACACAGACCTCACTATTAAACACATACTAACGGAGTGCAAGCAACGTGTCCCAACACAGACCTCACTATTAAACACATACTAACGGAGTGCAAGGAACGTGTGCCAACACAGACCTCACTATTAAACACATACTAACGGAGTGCAAGCAACGTGTACCAACACAGACCTCACTATTAAACACATACTAACGGAGTGCAAGCAACGTGTGCCAACACAGACCTCACTATTAAACACATACTAACGGAGTGCAAGCAACGTGTGCCAACGCAGACCTCACTATTAAACACATACTAACGGAGTGCAAGCAACGTGTCCCAACACAGACCTCACTATTAAACACATACTAACGGAGTGCAAGCAACGTGTACCAACACAGACCTCACTATTAAACACATACTAACGGAGTGCAAGCAACGTGTACCAACACAGACCTCACTATTAAACACATACTAACGGAGTGCAAGCAACGTGTCCCAACACAGACCTCACTATTAAACACATACTAACGGAGTGCAAGCAACGTGTCCCAACACAGACCTCACTATTAAACACATACTAACGGAGTGCAAGCAACGTGTACCAACACAGACCTCACTATTAAACACATACTAACGGAGTGCAAGCAACGTGTGCCAATGAATTTTGTTCATTACTTTTTGTTGGAGCAGCAAATAAATTGAAACAGTCTTCCAAGTTTTTGTTGGGGTAGCAAATAAATTGAAACAGTCTTCCATGTTTTTTTTGGAGTAGCAAATAAATTGAAACAGTCTTCCATGTTTTTGTTGGAGCAGCAAATAAATTGAAACAGTCTTCCATGTTTTTGTTGGAGTAGCAAATAAATTGAAACAGTCTTCCATGTTTTTGTTGGAGTAGCAAATAAATTGAAACAGTCTTCCATGTTTTTGTTGGAGTAGCAAATAATTTAAAACAGTCTTCCATGTTTTTTTTTGGAGTAGCAAATAAATTGAAACAGTTCCATGTTTTTATTGGAGTAGCAAATAAATTGAAACAGTCTTCCATGTTTTTGTTGGAGTAGCAAATAATTTAAAACAGTCTTCCATGTTTTTTTTTGGAGTAGCAAATAAATTGAAACAGTTCCATGTTTTTATTGGAGTAGCAAATAAATTGAAACAGTCTTCCATGTTTTTGTTGGAGTAGCAAATAATTTAAAACAGTCTTCCATGTTTTTTTTTGGAGTAGCAAATAAATTGAAACAGTCTTCCATGTTTTTGTTGGAGTAGCAAATAAATTGAAACAGTCTTCCATGTTTTTGTTGGAGTAGCAAATAAATTGAAACAGTCTTCCATGTTTTTTTTTGGAGTAGCAAATAAATTGAAACAGTCTTCCATGTTTTTGTTGGAGTAGCAAATAAATTGAAACAGTCTTCCATGTTTTTGTTGGAGTAGCAAATAAATTGAAACAGTCTTCCATGTTTTTGTTGGAGTAGCAAATAAATTGAAACAGTCTTCCATGTTTTTGTTGGAGTAGCAAATAAATTGAAACAGTCTTCCATGTTTTTTTTGGAGTAGAAAATAAATTGAAACAGTCTTCCATGTTTTTGAAATCGCTAAATCTGTTCCAAAATTGCTCTTACAGTAACTTGAGTCCTTTAGCATATTGAGAATAAACAATATTTTCATAAGTGAGTATAAGTAGTGTAATATTATTATTTCTTTTTTAATCAGGTTTTTCAAAATGTCTCGCGGGCCTGATAAAATCTCACCGGCCCGCGAGACATGGATTTTTGTATTAAATACAAATTTTGTAGATCTAGAATATTTCTTTATTAGTTTAATTATTCTGTTTATTAATTCTGCATTTGTGTTTTATCTGACGAAGGCGACCAAAGATTATCCGAACGTCCTTAATTCAAATTTTTATAAAAATCGTATAGATGTTTCCCTAACCGAATCCCAATCACCTCGACGGCTAACTATCTATACCTCATTAAACATTTTTTTGGATGGATATATTCTATTTCTACTGGTCACCCAATAGAAATATAATACAGTCACTAGTGACCACGAGTTTTGTAGACATTCATTTTCGGAATAGTAAAGAAAATATACAAAAAGGCAAAAACTTCACATAAGAAGTCAACAAATGTTTGGGATTCGGAGAGGTTTAGGGACCCCCTACCTAGTAGTATTTTCCCTTGTCCTCATTCTCTCTGAGTGTCCTTCCATTAACACCTTTTTCTCCTCTTCCGGCAATAATCCTCTTTGATCTTTCCGACTTCCCCCGCCGCTCCTGAGTTATATATACCTTTTAGCACTTTCCGATTTTTTCTATCACAGTCCCTTCTAGAACTTAACCGTAGGATGAGGCGTAGTTCTTAAGTGACCCAACTTCATAAATTTTAGGCAGGGTGGGAAAAAATATACGTGTATTTTTTTCTAAATTTTTACCATGGTCACCTAACTGCGAGCTATTAATATTTTAGTTATTAATAGCTATGCCCGCGACTTCTTCCGCGTTGAATAGTAACTTTGAGCAGCACTTTTTGGAGTAATTTGAGATTTTTACACATACAAATTAACAAAATAAAGAAAATCAAGGAAAGGAATGTCTAACCCATATTAAATACAAACCCTATAAACTCTAAAACCCCAATTTACATACCCTAAAATACACTAGCTTATATAGAAAACAATTTCGGGGAGGGGCTGGGAGCACCTTGGCATTTGGGGTTTAGAGAACATTTTAAATATTTTATTGTAAAATGGTGAGTTTTAAGGTCCTCTGGACACCTAGTAGACTAGGGTAAATGTAGAAGACATTTTTCGTTGTTATAGGCTTTTTTTACATGAAATGTTCTCAACAAAACAAAATTTCGGGGAGGGGGCTGCAGCCCCCTCAGCCCATATATACGCCCATGTTAAAATATAAATAAATGAAATATGCAATAGGTACTTTTGTTTTACATTAATGTTAAGTCCGGAATATGAACTACATAGGCGGCTCTAGAAAAACATTTCTGGGGGGGGGGGGGGCTAATTTAGTATGGGCTTACCGCCGTGCCTGCGGGCGTAGAATCAAATTTTTACAACCAGGCACCTGGAAATCATTAGGAGGTATTTGATAAACTAAGTACATACATTAATTAGAACTTATTACTATTAATGTCCCTAAACAATTTCTTTGTTGGGACCCATCCCCGTCCTAGATCAATTCCCGCCATCTTAAGCTAGGATAAGCGCTTTACTCAAACCTTGCTTCAAATTTGTTTTCCTGTGTGACAGGTTTCCGTTCATCTAATTTTTTTTTTTAGGGGCAGCTATTGCTATCAAGTAGTTCGTCTTCATGTCTACTTTAATGATAAAAAGCACCCATCAGCCCTATCCTGGCTAGAAAAGGTTAACAACCTTTTCTAGCCAGGATAGGGCTGATGCCTTTTCATTTTTCCAAAGAAAAGCCACCACTCCTAGTGGGAATCGAACCCAAGACCCTTAGCACGGAGTGCATTAGCATTCATGGCCTCCAGGCCTCCCCTGTGTTTTATTATTATTATTAATTATTTTAGTTTTGTCATCAATTGATGATAAAACGAAATCTTTTTCCGTAAAATCTTCTCTGGTAATAATTCTTCTTATATACTCTCTGGTAAATATAATAATTCTTCTTATGTTTCCATGTTAAAATGTCAACAAGTATGTTGTGTCCGTGAATGTATTGTGTTCTGTTCCATTGACCCAACAAAAGGAAGTACCTTTTTGTTGGGTCAAATAACGAAAAATCAATTTCACTAAAGTGCTTTGATTATCTTTTCTTTTTTAAATATTGTTGTAAAAATTTGCATGTTTTAGGTATTTCATAAGGTCATCAATGTACTGGCTACCATCGTTTAGTAAGTCGGTCAAGAAGTTGGGTAATTTCAATTTTGTCCTGAGTCTACACTCTGTCAGTATGTGTTTTATTGAGAGGTGAGCATTGCAGTATGTACATGTCGGTCTGTCTTTTCTCGTCATAATGTAGGAGTGTGTCAGTCGTGAATGGCCAATCCTTAGACGGCATAAAACCACTTCTTCTCGTCTATTTGATCTTTTACTCGATGACCATTCGTGTACAGTGGGCTTGATTTCTCGAAGCTTGTTGTCAGTCGTGTTATACCAGGATTCTTGCCATTTATCTGTTACATATCTCTTAGATAAGGCTTGAAGATCCTGGTATGTCATGTAATGTACGTCTGGTGCTGGTCGTCGAGTGGCTAGTTTAGCCTGTTCGTCAACGGCAGTACTTTGTCTGATGTCTTCGTGTCCGGGCAACCAGTACATTGTGAAGTGTTTATTGGTGTGATATATAGCTTCAAAAATGTCACATACTATGGGGTGTGTACTGTAGCAGTCATGAAGGGATTGTAAAACACTGAGTGAGTCCGTGCATATGACAACGTTATTATGTTCTGTGTCTGGTAGGCTGTTCAGTACCAGTTTTATGGCTTCTAGTTCAGCTGTATAAGTGCTTGTGTCGTCTGGAACTTTCCGGGAAAAGCAGTGTTCGCCAATAATAGCAGCTACGCCAGTCCCATGTGGAGTTTTCGACGCGTCAGTATAAACAAAAAGAGAGTTACTGTTTTCTATACCCTTGTGTTTTATGAAACGCATATAACACAAAAACATCATATCTACTATACATGTATTTGTCAAATACCACTCACTCACTCACCTATCAACACCCAGCCCAAACCACTTGACAGACATTTTTCGTGGACACTCCCTTCAGGACGTAAACACTCGCTAAGAAAGGATTTTTTGATATTCAAGTTTTGAAGTATTTTTAGAGGGGTTTGAAATTTTAGTTGGTCAGAGCTGGCAAGCCTAAGCAGCATGCGTTGCTAGGACGATAACAGAACAGCTGATATTGTACTGTATCTATTTCATAATATTATTTTTATTTGCGGTTAATTTCAACTGTGTAAGGAGATCTTGAATTACTAGAAATAAACTTTGATTCTGTCCTCATAGAGTTTACGCTATACCTGGTGATGGTCCATCCGTGGTAATAATATCCCGAACCCTTGCACAGCCTCCTCACCCATCAGAATCCCCAGTCAGAGCACTTCATGGTAATGCCTAAAGATAATGGGTTATCTCTACGCTATCAGTTTCTAGACACTAATCCGTGCGCCCCAATGTCAAGAAACATTATGCCTTGATTACTTATCAATTCATGAGTAACTTATAGTATGACGGGAACTATAATAAACTGCACAAAACTATGTAATCGCTTTAATTTTAGTGATACATTATTTAACGCCATAAAATAAACCTACTTATCTGCCGTGACGAAGCACGGGTATTCAGCTAGTGTTTGTTATATTTTTGAACATAGTTAAGAATATTGCCTTTCTTAGAGGAACTAAAATATTTTCTCTTGATTGGAAGAGCCAATAGATATTTGAAAAGTAAGCAGCCAGCCGGGAAAAGAGCCCTTATTGTTAATTAGAACCATTTCTTTTTAATTTCTTCGAGAAGGCCATTGAAAGAATCGTTGAAGAAAAGAAATCAGTAATAAAAAGGAATCTGTGAGTTTATCGAAGAACCTGCCCAATTAGATCTTTGTAAAAGGCAATCACTACTATCCGAATGACAAACGATTTTCCAATCCTCCCTTCTAATTAAAACAAGACCTTCTGGAAGGGAATATAAAAACAGAGCCCCCCTCCGCGGAAATTTTTCCTAATGACCCCTCCCCCTTCCCCCCGGAAAGGCGAGCTCTTTTAATTTCGGCAAATACACTCGCCTCCCTAACCAATTCAATAATTCATTTTTCATTCAAGTTTAATTTTCGTCGCCATAATTCATGATCGACTCGCGGAGCGGAGTAATTTTGAGCACATGGAGTTGTTGGCAAGGCAATTCATTTTCCTATAGCCGTCTTCCCCAGTTCGTTTCCTTTACTTCTCACACTTTTTATTCCTTTAAGAATTTTCGGCAGAAGGCCACCTGCCACCTATAGGAGTCCTACCCACCCCCCGTCCAATTCCATGCCCTCTCGACGTTTAAACCTACTTAATAAAGAAATTTCTTGTAAAGTCTTCCATTCTTTCTTTTATTTTATTATTTTTTTCGCTCCCCCTCTTTATCCCTACTTTTTCAATAACCTTTGAAAAGAAATCTTCATTAAGTTTGAAATTCCCTCCAATAATAACTGTTAGCCTTAAATTATTTCATTCAAGGTTTTATATTCACTACAGATTTCTTAATATTTTTTTTTACCTACAAATATAAATTGGATTATTGTTAGCCGCCTGTTTTACAGCAATTTATAATTATGAGTTCGTAGTTATTATTTATTGTAATAATATTGATTCCAAGAATTATTCATAAATTATAATCTTTTTCCGGGAGGCCCAGTGGCCGTGAATGCTAAGGCGTGTGCACTCGTGGTTTAGATTCTCACTGGCTATAAAATTGTGGTAACCCGAATTAAAATCCTTTGTCAATTATAAATTGGCGTTAAAATTTAAACAAATAATTAAAAAACAAGTTTTTTACTCAAATTATTAAATAATATAATTAAATTGAATAACTTAAATATAAAATATAAATTTCGATCACTTTCGAAAATCACTTTCATTATCATTTTTTGAAATCAGATAGAGGTGTGGTAGCTGTAAGTGACACAACACAAAATAAATCCCAACTGAAAATGTGTCACTCTTGCCTATATGGGGCATAGCATGAAGACAGGGAGTCCCCTCTGCCGTACAAACTCTGAAGCTAGGTACATACAGTTTTGATGGTTAATAAAGAGATATTTACCATTTCTTTCATAGTCATAACTGAAAAACACCTATTTTTGAGTTGTGTCATTTTTACATAACATAAGCAATATTTGTGACATTTTTACAGAGGAATTCCATGACATCCTCATCGGTCAGGATGGCACAACCAATAATGACAACAGAGACCCTACACTGTTTACTAAGTCCTTAAGCTCAAATAAATCATTTATTTTATTTATTTATTTTATTGCATACAGGGTTTCCCCATTGCAAGGAGTTGACCTTATATAATGTTTTTAGTCCTATGTTAGTAATATATTCATAAACATACCCCAACATAAAACTAACACATATGTTCTATTTACATACAGATACTTTGTGAAATAATAAAGTTTAACTTAAAATAAATGAAAATAATTACATCTTCTATGCATTAAATTTAAGGAGTGTTTCTATACATGTACTAAATATAAAATACAATTTCTTAACCAAGAAGTGACTATTAAAAATTATTTTTAGATAGAGAAAACAGTGTAAAAAATGGATTACTTAATATTAAATGTTGGATTTTTTTTTGTGTGTGTTTTTATTATTATTTTTACTGTGTCAATCAGAAATTAATGAAGCTCTCAATTTCAAGGAGTTTTTTATATAGTTATAAATGCGTATATATTCAAATTTTGAGGCTTTGTTTAAGATTTCGTGTAATCGGGAATTTTCAATAGGTTGGTTGATAAACTGGAGGAATTGCCTTCTAATGAGGGAGTAAATAGGACAATGCAAGATAAAATGAAAAATGTCTTCAAATACGTTATTATTACAGAGGGTGCAGATTTCCTGAGGGTCAATAGAATAATGGATATTTTTTATTGAAAATTTGATATTGTAGTTGCTGGCTGTTCTCAACTGAGCTATGGTTTTTGCAATAACAAAATAGCAGCACCATGGTGAGAAATTCATGAGGTAGGCCTGGGGATACTGAAAGAAATTTGTAAAATGGCAAATAAATCATTTACAGGCAGATACACGTCTCATTGAATAAAACTGATGCAAATTCTTAATAAGTCACAGATTCCAAACAGAAACATTGCTACGCACTGACTACCAAACCTAGATCAAGTTCAACACAAAACTGAAATATGCGAGGAATAATATAAAAAACAATCAATGTATTAAATCTATGTACAGCCAATTAACACTAAATGTTACATATAATTAAAGATACAGCTGCGGAGTCATCCAGTCTTCGAGAAAATAAACTCGAAGAAATAGTTCTGGTCTGATTACGGATTGGACATACTTGAAATTTTTAATGACAAGACAAAATAGATCAATATGCGACATTTTTAATGCTGAACATTTATTATAGTTCTGTCAGGGACGTTACAATCTTAACCCCTTGACGTCATTCATTTCATGTCCATTGTAGACTTAGAAGTATCCATGACGTCAAGCACTTTCTTATTAGGTCCTCCTTCTTTCCATCGCCCTGATGAAGGCTTGAATTTCAAGCTGAAACGTTGGCAAAAAATAAAACACATTTTCTTATAAAAAAATGTAGTTTAATTATGATCCCATTAGCGAACCCTGACAAACCTTTCGCAAAAAATTTAAATACACGTAAAATGAGATCCCAAAGAGTGGCAAGATCTTAGGCGCCAAAACAGGAAACTCACAGTATCCTAAGCGGAAACTACTCCCTATAAGCACCTATTTGTCCAAATGAGATCGCCCAATCAAAACTTACTATAAGAACCGTTTACGTACGAAATTTAATAGGCGTTCTGTGGCTGCCCGGACATCCGATGGACATCCGAGGGAACACAGAAGCCAACTGACACGCCAAACAAGCAACGACAAGATGTACAGTAGACATTGAAGAACTGAAAGTACAGGACTTACTAACCAACATAAAATCACACATAAAAAAAATAAATGGCAAATCACTTGGACTAACACACAAGATAACAAATTGAGACAAATAAAAGCAACTGTGTGTGCCTGGCCATCCAGCAACCGAGACACAAGGCGTGAAGAAGTAGTGGTCACCAGACTTCGCATCGGACACTCGCTGCTGACACACCGCTACTTAATGACAAAGCAGGACAGACCAACATGTGCCAACACAGACCTCACTATTAAACACATACTAACGGAATGGAAGCAACTAGCCCGTACAAACCTCCGAAATGATATGAACGAACTTTTAACAGATAACAGTCTTCACATTAACACAATTCTCATATACCTTAGACACATAAATGTTTACTCAGACATCTAAGGCAAACATACAAACAAGGAAAAGTCCGACTCGCAGGAACTGCATCATCTTAGCGCGGTTCCGTTCTTATCTCTAGACTCATTTAAAATGATTAAAATAGAAGCTGTTATTATTTTGGGTCCACATTTCTAGAAAGCATGAAGATTAGATAGTTAGCCGTCGCGGTGATAAGTAAAGATGGAATGGTTGGGATTAGGCTAAAGAAACCTCAATACGATTTTTGTTAAAAAATCTATATTTAGGACGTTTTGGCTACTCATTGGTAGCCTTCGTCAGCAATGAAAGTGCCGGGAGGCAGAGGAGGACCAAAGTTGACAGTTCCATCTTTACTTTCATGAAAGGTCTTATTTACGATCTTACCTGGATGGGTCCCCGCCCTAGGAAGGACCCCGCCCTAGGAAGGACCCCGCTAGGCATTTGAAAAGCTATATCTTGGAAATCCATATCTCTAAGATTAAATTGTTTTTCTTATTTTTCTTAACCTGATTTATTATCAAATACATTATCCAACTATAAGCAGTTAAAAAATAACAAGGAATAAAAACAGACAAAAAGAACAGTTCGAATAAGCGAAATCAATCAATCAGCGCCTTGGATTCATAAGCGGGAGATGGTGGGTTCGATTCCCAACCTCCGGCAGGAATTTTATCATCCCACGGCTCGCTGGTGAAATTCCTCGCTACACCCTGGATGTCGGCGCTAATGACCTAGATGTATATGTGCCGTAAAAAAAAAAAAAAAAAAAAAAAAAAAAAAAAAAAAAAAAAAAAAAAAAAAAAAAAATTAAGGAAAGTATACAAAGTTACCAAAACTTTTTATGTCTGTTAATAAAATATTTTATTCCTACCCTTCCGTAACTCCAAACGTAACACAAATTAAAACATATTAGTTTTAATGAAAGTAGAACATGCAGAAAATGTTTCAACTGAATCCCATGATTCTAAGTACCCAAACCAAAAACGGTATTCAAAAACTATTTTTCCAATTTTCTCGAAAACGGTTAAAGTTATCGCCTTGAAAATGGTTGCATTCGTTTTCCTAGCTCAGGAAGCCTATAAAACGAGTACTTACAAGCTTATGAACTCAAAAACGTAAGCGTTACGATTTTTTTTTGCGCGAATTTCGCCCCAAACGCCATCTTCCAGTGGGCGGATTCTGCTGGTTAACGAACTTGACCTTTTAAATTGGACGACGGATTTTTGTACCAAATTTCATCACAATCGGACCATTAGGGAAGCCAGAAATGAGCGAACAGACAAATACATATATCCCAGAGGGTGAAACAAAATTCAGTCTTCCCACAAAGTTTCTTTATTTTGCACTAGGCCTTTCAACACAAATGTGCCATCATCAGGTGCTAACAACAAATAAAAACATGCATTAATATTGTTTGACTCCTTAATAACAATTAATATTGTTTGACTGTTGTTGGACAGTAATTAGTCTAATTATTCTAATTAATAGTTAGACTATATAAAGCATAGATTAGAACATAATGTTATAATTAATAGTTAGAATATATGAAGCAAACGGTAATAGTAAAAATTTGGAACATAATATTATAGATTACAGTTTTTTAGTAAATAATTACAAATTCATAAAATAAGGTGTCAGATGAAGTTTTTAAAATAATGTAACTTTATATTGTATTATTACTATAGCTATAATACCATATATGTGCATATATATCCACATATACACACATATATATATATATATATATATATATATATATGTATACACATATATATATGCATATACAAACATACATACACAAACACACAAGGATACATATACATTTATATACATACGACTACACACTCACAGACACACACATACTCACATATACATACACACATCCATATACACAAAATATATTTGCTAACTATATAATATATGTATAATTATAATTGTGAACTTATATCTACCTCCGTGCAGTGATAGTTGTTACCAGGGCTGTGTTCGGGCTAGGACTGGTGAGGGTGGGACTAGTCATAAACGACGGGAGAGGTTCACTTGACAAAAAGGGGCACACTACTTCCCGTTGGATGTTTAAATTGTCCTTCTTACTGGTTTCCAATTTTATAAAAATGTTTTCTAGTATTTTTACTTTTTTGTAGTCGTGTTCTCTGGCTAGTAGGGTCATCGTATGAGGGGCCTTAAGGTGGTTCTCCTTTATAAGGTGTTCATAGAAAACGGACTCCCCTTTTCGTAAATGCTCTTTGCACCGTACCCTTAGCTTCCGAGAAGTCCTTCCTACATAAGATGCGCCACACTCTCCACAGCATATTTTATAAACCCCTGAGCTGTCTCTTAAGTCTACAGGGTCCTTTACACTAACAATGTAATTTTTTAGGTTATCATTGCTCTTGAAAGCCACACGCAAACCAGTTTTCTTTAAAATATTAGCTATTTTTTCCGACAATGCTCCAAGGTACGGTATGGAGCACCACCTATCAATACTATGATTATGGTGCTCCATACCGTACCTTGGAGCATTGTCGGAAAAAAATAGCTAATATTTTAAAGAAAACTGGTTTGCGTGTGGCTTTCAAGAGCAATGATAACCTAAAAAATTACATTGTTAGTGTAAAGGACCCTGTAGACTTAAGAGACAGCTCAGGGGTTTATAAAATATGCTGTGGAGAGTGTGGCGCATCTTATGTAGGAAGGACTTCTCGGAAGCTAAGGGTACGGTGCAAAGAGCATTTACGAAAAGGGGAGTCCGTTTTCTATGAACACCTTATAAAGGAGAACCACCTTATATATATATATATATATATATATATATATATATATATATATATATATATATATGTGTGTATATGTGGATATATATGCACATATATGGTATTATAGCTATAGTAATAATACAATATAAAGTTACATTATTTTAAAAACTTCATCTGACACCTTATTTTATGAATTTGTAATTATTTACTAAAAAACTGTAATCTATAATATTATGTTCCAAATTTTTACTATTACCGTTTGCTTCATATATTCTAACTATTAATTATAACATTATGTTCTAATCTATGCTTTATATAGTCTAACTATTAATTAGAATAATTAGACTAATTACTGTCCAACAACAGTCAAACAATATTAATTGTTATTAAGGAGTCAAACAATATTAATGCATGTTTTTATTTGTTGTTAGCACCTGATGATGGCACATTTGTGTTGAAAGGCCTAGTGCAAAATAAAGAAAATTTGTGGGAAGACTGAATTTTGTTTCACCCTCTGGAATTAAGCAACCCCACTACCGGAAAACATTAATAAAATAAAAAAATAAAAAAAAAATATATATATATATAAATTTGAACCACCGTTATTTTCGGTCTCTAGGGGTTCTGAAACGCGAAATTTTCTAGTCGGCACTTCCGGATTGTTTCATTGTATCAACCTTATAAGCGGGGTTCCTCCCTATGGGGGAGGGGGGGACCGCGCTAAAACATGTATTAAGAGCAACTGTGAAGCGAAATAATCCGTATCCTTGTAAATTATAGGATTTTCATTTTTTAATAGTTTTAAAGTTTTCGGAGGTAGTTTTAGCTCGACTCCGAATTGGCCATTCTCTACTGACTCTCGGACACCTAATGACTAAACAAGACGCACCGACATGTAACTGCTAACTATAAGACATATACTTACAGACGAAGAAGAGAACAATTACACATACCCACTCACCTTACAGAACTCTTGTCCGATGGTAGCCATTATCAGATATTTAAATACTTCCAGACTACACATATATATCACACAATTTAACGAACTCATGAAAATGTTTACTCTGTCATTTTTTTATAACTTCCTTATTTTTATTTATTTATTTTTTTAAATATATTTTTGGCTTTTAAATGTATTTGCTACTTTTTCTGAAATTAAATTTATTTCCTTTTTGTTATCATTATCTATTATAATTTATTTATTAATATTATCTTTTTGTTCAAAGCTGACGTTTCTAATTTGCTTAGAATAATTTCTACTCTTAGACGTTTCTAAGACTTAATAATTTGCTAGTCGCCTCCGTGGCGATCAAGCATTAAATAAATAAGACATCAAGCATTATTACAGACTTACAGACATCTTCCAATTCCTTTCTAACAACAAAATTCTGGATAAAACCTAGCTACCCCCCCCCCCTTTTTTTTTCCCCCTTTACCACACCTGTTTTCCTTCCTCCTTTTTATTAATAGACGTAAATATCACTGAGTGAGACACTGAAATATCAACACAGAATTAAGTTACTTCCCTCAACTATTACAAAGTACTACTTTACTTACGTCTTGTACTTCTTTTTTATTTATCATTGACAATGATCCCCCCCAAAAATTTAGTTTTTCCATTTTCCTCGACAACGGTTGTAGATATGGCCTTAGAAATGGTTTCCTTAGTTTCCCCATGTCTTATACCTTTAAGCCAAGGAAGTATAACATTTACAAGCGACCCCAATCCAAAAAGAACTGTAGTCCATTTTCCGATTTAATGCTTGGGGAAAACTTATGTGCCACTCCTAAGTCTAATATCGGTGTATTTACTGGAGAGAGGAAGAGCTATGGAAGGCAATATCAGACAGCAGTATTCTTCCCTTAGATAGCTTTTTATATGAAGGCTTCTTTTTCAGAGAGCGCTGTCGGTAGGATCAAAGGTGGGTCGATGGATATTGTGGGGGGGGGGAGGAAGGTGCCTTGTTTTATCTTCACTATAACAGTAAACATGACCGAGAGAGGAAGAGAGCTTAATTCTTACACATGTGGGGCCATCGTAAAGGGCACTGATATTGGATACGAGAACACCTGCTCGGAGATCCGGATCGTAACCCCAACTCGGTGGTTCCTACGAGTTCTTGGATAGGGCAGAATTGCTTAATACAGTTTTACAGCAATGTCCGACTTTCGCCGGGGGGGGGCCAACAAGCTGAATTCGAAGCGAGTTACAAGTCAAACATACCTTACATATTTTAAGCTTCATCTGGTAATTCGTAAGTATAGAAAAATTATTTTTCCGTTTTTTAGCACTTTGCTCCGAAGGAAGTTACCTATTGAGGTTGCACTCATGGCGGAATTTTTTAAAAATGTCTTGTAATCTTTATCGATCCTACCTAGTAGACACCAAAAATGACCCCAGTTAAAATTTATATATATATATATATATATATATATAAATTTTAACTGGGGTCATTTTTGGTGTCTACTAGGTATATATATATATATATATATATATATATATATATATATATATATATATATATGTATATATATATATATATATGTATATATATATATATATATATATATATATATAGTTATATATGTGTCCGTTAACACGATACAGGCCAGAGCTTTTGTTTTTTTTTCGCCACGAAACTTGGTATATAGTATTCTCCCATCAAACGATTGAACGAGTTCGTTAACCAACAAAATCGGTCCATCTGGAGGGGGGATATACTCTGGAGCCAAAGTAGTTATTTGCCAATACCAGACGTAATTTTTATTTTATTTTATTCACCAAGATCAGTAGACGAAAATGTGAAGCTTTGTGTGTTTATTACGTAGTGTAGTACCCCACATACACAAAACTCTGGAAGGAAATTAATTATAAAAGTAATAATTGAAACAGGTGCTCATAATAAATTCAAAAGAGCAGAACTATTTATATTTTTATTTTATTTATCTATCTAGGTTATTTAAAGCAAATTATTCAGGAATGCACTCGACAATACCCAGTTCTGAAGAAAGTGCTTAGTTATGCAGGTCCTGCGTGACGGACTTTCTACCGTTTAATTATTATTGTTTTTATAAGTAGAAAAACAAAATAAATCAAGTTCAAAGTAAACAAAATAAATTAAAGCCAGTATTGTAATAATAAAGTTAACCGTGAAATTATAATCGCAATGGATACTAGTTGCACCGATCTCGAGAAGTGGGTCTCGTTCAGGGATCCGGGTCATGAAATGAGAACTCAAATGAAGCGTTTCTATTAGTTCATTCCTATGGGCTAGGAGAATGAGTATTTGGGATTTACCAACAACTGAAAAAGTACTCTTTTGAGGCAATGTTAAATTGCATATCGGTCCATTTTCCACCGAAAACCCAGTGATCTATATTACCAACGAGATGAATTAACTATAGTTTCGATATAACCTTGAGCGAGCGGAAACGCATAGCCAGGGCCGCCACATGGAGGGGACAGGCGGGTACTGTTGTCCCGGGCCCAAGTGCCGTGGGGGCCCGGGCTGGGCCTCGCTAATAAGAAAAAATGTATAGGTTATGAGTTTCTAAAAAGAATGGAGTAGAGAAATATAGACGGTCGTAGCCTATATTTATTTGAATTGGATCTATATATTTTTAATGAACATAAACGATAAAACAAGTGCAGTCCCAGAATAGTATATTTCATTAGGAGTCGTAATAAAACTACAAGTACCGAAGGTGACCTTTGCTGCACCGATTGTCGGCTTTTATTCTCATTTCGCTCAAAACTGAAGATGAAAATAATTTTAAAATGTCCAAAGTCCTATAGCAAAGTACTAGAATTTTCAGTCTGGCTATAAAAAGTGGGGGCCCGAGATCTGGTCCTGGGCCCGGCTCTGAGATGTGGCCGCCCTGGTGTCACTCCTGTCTCTGTAGGGGGTATAGCATGAAGACAGGGTTTATACAGTTTTGATGGTTAATAAAGAGATATTTACCATTTCTTTCATAGTCATAACTGAAAAACGCCGATTTTTGAGTTGTGTCATTTTACATCATAAGCAATTTTTGTAATATTTTTACAGTCCTATAGCAAAGTACTGGAATTTTCAGTCTGGCTCTGAGAAGTGGGGGCCCTGCGCATAGCAATTATGCAAGTAACATAAGTGCTAATGTAATATAACCTAGGGAACCAGTAGCACTTATGTTAAAGGAATAATTGCTAGGCGTTTCCGTTCGCTCAAGGTTATATCGAAACTCTAGTCAATCCAAGTCGTTGATAATATTAACAAATTGTCTTTCGGTCGCAATATTGCCACAACTTCAATTGAGTTCCGATTTCTTGATCCGGATCCCTCAACGAGACCTACTTCTCGGTGCAACTAATACGTAAGTATCTCGTAATGTAAATAATGATTTTATTTATATAAATTTTAACTTCTAATTATGCAAGCATAACACAGATTCTTGAGTGGATTATCTAGAGGATAACAACCTTTTCTAGCCAGTTTAAGGTTGATAACGTTCTTCTTACGGAAGAAAACTTACCACCCGTAGTGGAAATCAAACCCGTGACTACAGACACGGAGCGCTCACACATAACCAATCATGGCCATGGGGCTTCTTGGTGTTTTATTTATTTAGAAACATTTGTCATTATTTAAAGGAGGTAGTGGTCTAGTGGCTAATGCCCTGGATACTCATGCGGGAGAAGATGGGTGCGAGTCCCAACGGCACACAGTGTGATATTTTTAAAATTTAGCTAGAAAAAATTATTACTTGAAGTGTAAAAGAAATTAAAACTACATTTATGTTTTAATAGTAAATGATCTAAATAACATACACATGATCCCAGTTTCTCAATTGGTCAACGCAGCTGGTGGCGGTGAGCGCTGTAACATGCGTAAACCAGTCTCGTCTGCGACGCCTTCTGCTAAGTACGGCGTTTTCTTGGTTGCAACTCCCCATGGATTCAAAAATATTTTATTTTTCAAGAAGATGTTTTTTAAGCTGGTACAAGTGCAACACAAGTTGGCACATAAGGACTCTAGAAAACCTTTCAGCGCTTGTAGCCGAAAAGCTAAACTTTAAAGGCCAGGAACCTCGTAGAATCAGCGAAGAGCTTAGTTTCGCTAAAACTTGATTAAATTGAGTAATTCGATTATATTTAAGAATATGAGATTGATAAAATAATTTGTGTGTGTGTGTTTAACGGCGTATCAACAATTCGGCTATTAACGCCGGATAAAATAAGGATTTTTCTCATTTGAGGGCCCATAGGGAAAATTCCCAGCTGCACTATGGATGCCCTCGCTAATGACCCAGATATTGGAGCACCGTAAACAAAAAACAAAAAAAAATTACAGGTTGCCCGGTGGCCGTGAGAGTTAAGGAGTGGCCACTCTGCGTTTAGGGCCGTGGGACATCAAATATATTTGTTTGTTTTAGCGTCGGCAGAGTCTTCTATGGAGCGATTTGCTTTTAACGCGTTCCCTCCCTCTATCCATAGGAAGAAAGCCTATAGGAAGGACGGGATCGGGCGCCGATAAGAAATGTACACGTTTCAAATTACCCACGAAAATTCCGGTGGTTCAAGTTGTTGTTCAAGAAGTCTATATCGTCCCTACCATGTCAAACTATCGAATATGCAAATCTCAGCAAAATAGGAACGAACATACTCTATCCATTGACGAAGTAATATATTGACAAATGGTCATTTTGGATACTATATTTAAGGCATTAAAGGCTATTCTAAAGGGGTTAGAGTTGCGACAATTAGCCACAAGCCGTATCGCCCACAATCCAAGAGCAAAGTACCGAATCTAAAAACGAGATTTTTCATATTCGATAGTTTGACACGGCAGGGACGATATGTTCGCTCTCTAGCAGCCTCAAAAATAGTCCAATTTTGACTACACGGCACAATTCGTGCGAAAAAAAAGGCACGAGCTTAAGGCTTTGCGTTTATCGGCTTCAAGGTACTTTGTATAGATAATTTGACGTGGGAAATCGAATGGAACCATTTTCAAGGCCAAAGCTATAACCGTGTTTCAGAGAAGTTTAATAAGAAACGATTTTTTTTCTTTTTCGGCGTTAATGGCCCAGTTGTTGGTGAGCCGTAAAAAAAAAAAAAAAAAAAAAAAAAATTAACGCTACAGAATGAACACCTAGAACGGAGTTTGTCACTTTACAGTGGATTAAAAAAAATCATTGCTATTTTAAAAAGAATTTAGATAAGTAAAAACTGTTGTTTAACAAATATTTTAACGCATTTCCTCCGTCCCAAGGGATAGGGGCTGCATCTGGCCAGGGCTGCATTTGGGTCCGGCGTAAATCCTCTCTCCAAAAGAGGTCAGGTTTAGCAAATCCTCTCTCCAAAAGAGGTCAGGTTTAGTTTATTTATTAGCAAATCCTTCTGTTCATATACTCACAACGTATACCCAGTTTCTCACTTCGTGTGGTCCTTTTAGCGCGGTTCCTCCCTCCCTCCATAGGGAGGAACCCCGCTTATAAGGTTGATCTCATGAAACAATCCGGAAGTGCCGACTAGAAAATTTTGCGTTTCAGAACCCCTAGAGACCGAAAATGAAGGTAGTTTAAATTTGTATATATATATATATATATATATATATATATATAATATATATATATATATATATATATATATATATATATATATATATATATATATATTTGTCTGTACGCGGCATACGTCAGCGAATAATGGTCCGATTTCGATGAAATTTGGTACAAAAATCTTTCGTCTAATTTGAAAGGTCAAGTTCGTTAACCAGCAGAATCCGCCCACTGGAACATGGTTTTTGGAGCGAATGTCGCGCGAAAAAAATCGATCCGCTTACTTCATATGCTTGCAAGTACTCGTTTTATAGGCTTCTGGGCCTAGAAAAACGAATATAACCATTTTTAAGGCGATAGCTTTAACCGTTGGAAAAATAGTTGTTGAATAACGTTTTTGGTTTGGGTACTTAGAATCATAGGATTCAGTTGAAACATTTTCTGCATGTTAAAATGTCATCAAAACTAATATGTTGAAATTTTGGTTACGTTCGGAGTTAAGGAAGGGTTAGAATAAAATATTTTATTAACAGACATGAAAAGTTTTGGTAACTTTGTATACTTTCCTTAATTTTTTTTTTTTTTTTTTTTTTTTTTTTTTTTTTTTTTTTTACGGCGCATCTACATCTAGGTCATTAGCGCCCACATCCAGGGTGCAGCGAGGAATTTTCCCAGCGAGCCCTGAGATGAGAAAATTCCTGCCGGAGGTGTTTATGAATCCAAGGCTCTAGCCACTAGACCACGGGAGACCCACTTTCCTTAATAAATGCTCTAAAAAAAAAAAAAAAAAAAAAAAAAAAAAAAAAAAAAAAAAAAAAAAAAAAAAAAGTTCTGAAGAAAGTTTTGATTAGGGGATGTCATTCGGAAAATAAGTGCTAAAGTAATTGATTTCGGTTATTCGAACGGTTCTTTTTGTCTGTTTTTATTTCTTGTTATTTTTTAATTGCTTATAGTTGGATAATGTATTTGACAATAAACAAATTGTTATTTTACTTAACAGGTTAAGTAAAATAAGAAAAACAATTTATTGGTAGAAATATAGCTTCGAGAGAGGTTCGAAGGCCTTGTGACAATTTTCAACTGCCTAGCGGTGGCCTTTTAATGTTTTCATTTTCCTTAGCACGTGTTCGGGCTTGGTCGAAGAGTATTGGTTAGCAAGTCTGACTCTTTGCAGTGTCTACTCTTTTGCCTGTACAAGGCGGTATCATCGGTAAGGTGTCCAATGCATGCAATTCATTTCTTATTGGTCTGTCCAACATATGCTACCAGTAACATGGGAGTAGAGATGCTCTTGTTTTGCAGTCGCTGAGCCAACACTTCCTTATTTTCATTAAGGGTTTGGAGGCGATTTCTGCTCTATGATCTTCAAATATGCGCCCAATTTCTTCGCTCGTTTTTCTGACAGTCTTTCTTTGATTCATGACTTCTCTTAAGGCTCGGGTTATCTTTTTGATTCCGTAGCTGGAGGACTCTATTAGATGCGCCAGGCTCAGCTTGGAGGTAGGCGTCATCGCTGCTAATCTAAGGGTTTGCGTTTTTTCCGATGATGCGGTTTTTCCGAAGGGTGGGGGCGTGAGACGGTATTTCCTGGATTGTAGGCGGTATGTCCCAGGGATCCCTTAGGTTACATAATGATGAGAATGCCAAGCAATAGGAGCTTACGAACTGTTTCTGGCTCCATTGTGAACCTCATGTTCGAGTGGCAAGACCAGGAAATCGCCATTTTTTTCATAATTGTGTTGCCATCTTGCTAAGACATTGTCAAGATATGTCAGCCAGAGTTTTGGTTTCAACATAGACCTGGCCAAGGTTACTTGCTCGAACTCCCACATGAAGATGTCTGGTACAACAGACGACAAGGGCTACCCATTGCTACACCTCTCTATTTTTAGACAGTTTTATTGTATTGGAAGTGTTAAGAACACATAATTTTAAGAACACTTCTGCTAATTCTGTATGTTGGGGTTCCTATCACCAATGCTATCATCCTAAGTGGGATTCCTTCTTTTTCCATTTTTGTTAGGCTACAAATCCATAGAATCCTGGAGACTTCGGGGCATTGGGCAGGGTGGTCTTCAGGAACATTGGCCATGGCTGCCATTGTATATCAATAGTATCGGCTATAAGATTTTTTTTATAGTGTTTTCTATTACTCTTGTGGGGTCTTTGACACCTTCTTGATATGTTTTTGGGTCGAGTAAGGCTTGCATTTTTTGGAGGTAAGCATTTCGATTGAAGAGACAGAGTTATTGAGTAATGTTTTTAACCAACAAGTCAGTCAAATTGTACAAATTATCTGTTTCCTCAAATTTTCTTTCTACTCATGTCAAGGATGGTTACGTCAGCTAGTCTGCAATATGCAGCGCCGCTGCAAGGAGTTAATGAATGAATTACTTCACTTTTTTTAATGAATATTTTATTAGTAGTACAATGTTCAATTAACGTTTAATCTATTTATGTATAACAATAAACAAACAATATTGTGGAATCATTAAGCAATTGTGTACAGTTTATAAACATCTAGTCCTCTAATTTAGAAATAAATTTAACAAAAACAATTTGCCTAGAATACCCTTTATTTACAGAGATTCCTTCTTTATTTTTTTTTTTTGTCTAAATTATGTTGCCAGAAGACTGTTAATAATTCACGTGTGCTTTTCATTGTATACATTTTGAGTTTATGTTTCATTAATTTTTTGTAATCTAAAAAAAAAAAAGAGACATGATCTTCGGAAATTTGAGATTATAAAAATGGCCAGAATATGAAAATAAAGTTTCAAACTCTGTCTGTAGATCTTTCAAGGGATTTTTTTTTTCAAGATATCACAAAACTTCTACTATATACAAAACATACTTGCCTGGAATAAATAATAATAATAATGATAATTATTCATTCATTTTTCAGATTTCTCACATTAAAAAAGTATATCAAACTTAGACGTCTGACCCACGAACAGCACAAACGAATTCAAGTATTACAACTTTTAAGATATTTATGCTTTAAGACCTTCCACAAAATCTATCATCGAAACAGATAACAATATAATCACATAAACTTTTGACCACTAATCGTCATTCATCATTCACTTTCTAAGAAGTTACAAAGGCGAGTAAAAAAAAAAAAAAAAAAAAAAAAAAAAAAAAAACGAAATTGGGAAAGAATTATATAACTGTGTATATACAAATGGCAGGAATCATAGAATTAACCTACAAACATTTAAAACCAGGCGTTTATTCTATGAGCAAGATTTCAGTAACCGTCGACCAACGTGGAAGACAATTACGGAGCTAGCCAGAATATATGCGTTATAATCTGCGTACCATTAGGATAGTGCTTTGAATATATAAATATGCACTATACAAAATAATAATATTAACAGCATATATAAACATACATGTAGGAAATCATAATAATAATAGACTCCAATATGAACAATATGTGTTCACATACAAACACAAAGTTTGTATTTTAACACAAAATTTGAATTAGAAATAAAAATTTCTAAAATTTTATTAAGCTTGGAAGCCTTTTTGTTTTAAATAGCCGATGAAATTTTTATAAATTAATGGTATTTATAGATAATACTGTTTAAATAGACACATATTTACATAAACTGAATTATCAACTAAAACAAATGCAACTTAAGATATATATTGGCACACATTACTCTTCTTATAACTATAGCCATATATTTATGTAATAATATCTTCATATAATATAACTACATAGTAAAAAACTATATGCCCTTGCATAAAAACCTATATATCTTTTAATGAAAAAAAGGAACATCAAATGATTTTTGTTTTATTAGTATAAGGTAAATATAAAACTAATAATTCTAAAATAAACGCTTCTAAGGTACAGGAATGTTAAAAGACTATTTATTAATGTAAATTAATGAACAGAAAATTTACAATATTTGCAAACATGTCGCCGTTCCGGAAGAAGAATGACGTAACTGCAAAATGTGTCAAATGCAAATAAGTCCATAGACAATATCAAAAAAATATCCCAAACACATAGTTCCACTCAGGACTGCCAGAGAAAATTTTACAGAACAACAGAAAGAAAATTTGTCTTCTAGAACAACGAACAATTTTTAGACAAACAATAACGTAACTGCACTTAAGGGTTGAAATTAGGGTGATTCTAATCCCTGGTAGATGAAAGTAAAGTATAAACACACCATTATTTTCTGTCACTTACACCCTTTTCAATTATACGTTTTACTCAACTGCAAGTCGCTTTTTTACTCTCGTGTAAAATTGAACTTTTTGCATTTAAGCCAATGTTCTTCCAGAACGGCGATATGTGAAAACAAGTTACAATTAAAAATAAATTTACATATGATACAATTATTTTCTGCAACACAGAGATGACCGTAAACCATTCTTCGAATTGGAGACAATAAGATACGATTTTGCTGAAGTAGTGGAAACCTAAATTTTTATGAAGAATTTATTTTGGATAAGTTCTGTACTGTATTTAGCATTATTTCTAACCCTGCAAACATAATCATTGTATGCACTTCAATGAATTCACTCTTTTAAAAAAATTGTGTTAATGAATTTCAAAGATGATGCAGTAGCTGAATAATTTTTTTTTTGTATTATGTAAGCACAAGGAATATCAATAAAAACGTTTTAACTAGTCAGATAGTTTAATACAATGGCTCGAGCACAAAAAATATCAGTTCTACAGCTTAACCCTAGAATGGTGAATGTTCTGATACGTCTTGATGCGGAACATTTAGGCTGTAATACTCAAATTTTAAATTAGTTTTTAAGAAGGTTTAAAATGTACTTAGAAGGGAGCATCCCCAAGTGTTCGGAGCTGATTTTAATGAAACTTTGTATATTTATTAAACACATGAAAATAACCGGTATGTATTTTTTTATATCGGCCCAATCGGTCGTTTAAGGGGTGAAACCACCCTTCCAAATAACACTTCAAATATTCTAACTTTTAAACTATTGTAGATAGAAAAAAATGTTATAAGTTAAAAATGTATGGTATTTTCCATACAAAAAAAAATATTTAAACAGATTATTTGAATAATAATTTATTTATAACAAAAACATTCTTAACACCTTTTTTTTTACTCGATGTCAACATTTTTGTTATGAAACAAAAGAATAAGAATACATAGCTGAATTCAACAATGTATGATATCTTTAATTTCCACCTTAGAATATGGCGTATATCAGTATTATAGAGCGAACTATGCACAATCAGCGACATGGTGCAGTATACGACAAGCAGCACAGATATCTTACTTTTATAAAAAACAAATACATCAAACTTGATTGCTAAACATATCGTTGAATTCAGCAAAGTATTCATATTCTTTTGTTTCATAACAAAAATGTTACGTAAAAAAGGCACAACAATTAATATTTGTTTTTTATGTAAAATACCATACAATTTTTCCTTAAATATTTTTTTCTATCTACGATAGTTTATAAGTAGAATATTTGAGTTGTGGCTTTACCCCTTAAATGTGTAATTGGGCAGATATAAAAAATACGTATCAATTATTTTCAAGTGTTTAATAAATATACAAAGTTTAATAAAAATCGGCTCCGGACAATTGGGGATGTTCCCTTGTTAGTAAAACAGTTCATTTATAAGATCCTGTATTTTATTTGCCAAATTCTGAATACTAAACCAACTAATAATTTTAAGAAAATATAAGAAGAAGTCTTGATGTGCCTTCTGGCAGAAGTTTTGCCTTCCAATGGTTAGGCTGTAGACCTTGTTCTTTAAATTAGTATTTGGCCCCTGAAGAGGTGGAAACTTGTCGAGCCGTTTTAATAAAGAGTCTAACTTATTAAAACATTTTAATTGATTGACCTTTTGCCTATATAACACAACAAAATAATTGTATGTTCAAGAAGATAACCTCAGCACATGACAGAACTTATTCAAAATATAATGTTTAATATTATTTTATTTTTGAAGATACAATAATTACTATGCCTCCTATTTTCTGTGTAATATTTAATAAAAAAGCCTTCTGGCCTTGTAAAAATATCAATAAAAATAAAATCATTGAACCGAGGAATAAAAACAGAAAATAAATAATTTAAAAACAGGTTAGAATTTTTTTTTAGAAAAAGTAGAATTGACAGTAGAATAAACATGAGCATAAGAGTACTTATGACTGACATAATGAGTGCAGTGCAGTATACAAGTGTTATCATGGGATTAAGGGCATTTGCATAACCTGCCTCATTGAGACTTCTATCCAACGGAGAAGCCTGAGGAGTTACTGTGAATGGAGTCTCCCGTTGTTCTTGGGGAGTGCACCAACGATACGGACAGTCGTGACGTTGAGACGATTGTCCGAGAACTGCGGAGGAGGGGCGAGGACGTCTCCTTCTGTGAATCCAGGTGGAGGAGGTACCACTTCCTCGGTATCCGATTCCAGTGGCGGTGGCAGCTGAGCCAAGGATACTGCATTCCTAGTCAGGGCTGCTCTTTGCTGGCATCGGTTCAATGTTGGTGCCGCAGCGATCTCCTAAAAATTCAAACAAATATCAATTGTACAATCTATATAAATAAAATAATGCTTTTATCTGTACATTGCATTAATCTTAATGTTGCCTATATAAGGGACACCAAATCCGCATTAAAAAATATGTATGTACAAGAGGGTACCTAAAAATAACAGGAATCTCATTGCCAAGAGTGGGAGCGAGGTTAGTTTAAGAGGATCTGAGTTAAAAACTCCTGCTCGCACTAAAGAGCAGTAGAGCCTGCTCCTGCATCTTCTAGTGTTGTTGTTCGAGGATTGGATTCGGGATCTCCGATCGACCCTAGGCCCACCCAGCAAATGAGAAAATCAGGCTGCTGGAGCATAGTACTGAACACACCATCTCCCTAGTTTGCCTGTAGATACCTCTACAGTAACTATCTGTCCCCCCCCTGAGCCCTTTTGGCCTGTTAAGGGACTGATTTTTTTTTTTTTTTTTTTTTTTTTTTTTTTTTTTTTTTTTTTTTTTTTTTTTTATTGCCAGAGTTTTTGTAGTAAACATTTCTGCCCTTAGATGCGTGAAGTCCAACTGTGGACGTGTACCCAAGGTTGAGGCAGTGTTAAGAATCATATTGTTTTTCTGTTCCACTTCCAACGAATTGCTGAGTGTCATATTAAAAGAAATTCCTCTGTTTTTTTCCCTTGTTTAATCAACACTAGATTTACCGCACCAGTCATTTTGGCTGGTCGTGCAATTTCAATTCAAAATTCCTACTAAAGATAACATTTGCTCTCCTAAATTATGTTATGAATTTTGTAGCTAAAAGTAGAGAATACATTTAATGAACTTAATGTTATTATATATATATATATATATATATATATATATATATATATATATATATTAGTAACAAATATATTTCTATGTATTGACATTTATACCAGTACAAGGTCTGGAAAATCTAGTGTTAAATTAAGCTGGTGCTAATGGCCTAGATGTCATATTTTTATTAGCTTTCTATTTTTTTTTTTGCCATCATCCAAAAGGTAATTCGTCATACTAATGGTTTACTTAAGGATGGTCATAATAATTTGTCACAGGAATTTACGTTTTAGTTTGAATCTCAAGGCAACTTCCTGGATATAGTATTTAATGGAGCCACATTAGCCCTATTGTTTCATATTTTGCAAAATGGTATTTTCTGTTGTAATATGGGATAAATAAATAAATTTGTTTGGTTTTTTCCTTATCAACTACTTTAAATGTAGTCACACAGTAAATATAAAAAAAAAAAAAAATATCCCTAATAATAAAAAGACTACTAACCCGTTGGTCTTGTGGAGGAATTTCTTGATCAGAGCTAACACCACTCGAAGAGTTGTCACCATCTTCAGTAGGTATAAAATCATTGGGGTACGATTTTGATGACTTGAGTTGCGTTCGAACCTTCTGTATTTCATCGACACTGAATGAATGAGGGAGAGAACCGGAACTAGTGCTCGATCCACCACTACCTTCGGTCACACTGCTCCCACCCACTCGAATAACAGTCTTCTCTCTCTCCGTGTCGCTTTCTCCCTCGCTGAGACTGTAGTCGGGGTCGGGAATCGGAGGGATCGTAGGTTGGATGGATGCTGACTTCTGTCTGTTTCCTCCACGGAATGGTTGGGCGTACGGGTTCGAGCCGATTGTCACCGTTCCAGGACTAGGTTTGAAAGTCGAAGATGATGACCTCAAGCTCTGGGACTTCCTTATCTGAAAAAATAAATAAATGAAACTTTAATTAATAGTTACATTTTATAAATCACAATAAATGTTCTAAATATCATCTGAAAAACTGTCATATTAATATTTTAAATGTCAAAGATTACAATAACAAAATTACGAGATTCGAGTAGGACCTATAACAGAGAGCTAAGTTATATAAAGGGTTGTGCTACTAATTATGAACACGAAGTTTGACTAACAGGAACTGTATTATCTTATTGCGTTTCAATAGTAATATTTTAATATTACCAAGCTCTCCCCACAGTCTAGTGGCTAATGCCTTGGATTATCATGCGGGAAATGGGAGTTCGAGTCCCACCTGGAGCAGAGATTTTTCACATTTCAGGGCCCACTGAAAAAATTCCCTGCTGCATCATGGATGTTGGCACTAATGGAAAAGTATAACGGGACTGCCATAAAAAATAAAAAATATTTCAACATCAATGGAGTGACACTTCCAAGATTTTAAGCACCGTTTTTTTCCGAATGATGTGCTCATATCAAAATTTCTGTCTGAATCTACTTTGTAGGAAGTATTATTGTTATTAGGCTTTCGAATGAGTCAATTTTACTACAATTTTGAGATGTATAAGAAAGCTTATGAAATGCCCAAAACTAAACATATTTATTGATAATTTTATTTAAATAATACTTTCCCTACTGTAAATGTAACCACAATTTCACAATGATGAATAACAGCGCAAAATGGCCACTAATTTATTATTTTAATAAATACGTTTTTGGAACTTAACCCCATTGTCAATGACAATGCAATCGTCCTTATGCTTAGTTTACACGACCTTAGTAAAGTCATTATGGTCTGAAAGACAACTTGTCACTTGACTGTGGACGGGTGGGGAAGGTGCAGGCACCTCTAACCAATGACAGCCTTGCTGGGTTGCCACTCCTCCCTCTCCTAGTCCCGCACTTTAGGCAGAGTGGGGGCTGTAAGGGTTGTAGAACTGGCAACGTCAAGCCCACTCTATGCTTTCCCCAAGTGACACGTTATATCTCTCACACTATAGAGCATGTCATCTAAGCACTTGCACTTACCAGTAAACAGGTAATTTTTTATTGGCAAGTGCCAAGTATTAGTAAGCTCGGCAAGTACCAGTGAATAGGATTGGATTCTATTTACAAAGCGACAAGTAAGCTCCCCCATCACATTTCGACTACACAGTTGTCCTTTGTCATAACATGTAAATAGCCCAAATGTTTAGTGACAATTAAGTTACTGGACGTAAGTTACTACGTGTAAACGACTACTCGTCACTTGCCACAAAGCCAGCTTAGTGAGAGGGGCAAGCACAAATGATAATTACTAACCTCATGTAAACCAGGCATTTCTCAACTGCCATTTATTAATATATCAATTTTTTTTTTTTTAATGCTTACTCTTTTTCAAACAAAACCAAAATTTATATATCTTAAGGATTTACTTATGCTTTATTTATTGTTCAATAAAATAATCTTTTTGACTCTGCTTCACACCCACACTCATGGAGATGTATACTAAAGGATAAAAAGTAAAAAAAAAATTTAAATAGTTTTTTTTAATAGCCAAAACACAATAATTGTAAAAAACACTTTTTATGACCCATTACGATATGTTTATTTGAATACAAAGTAAATTGTGATCTTAACGTTCTAATTAAATAATAAAAACACTTTGTCTCTTCATTTGCATCCCACTAAAGAAATTCATCCTCTGAATCATTTGTTTGACGGGTCTCCGAAGAAATTTGGGTTATTGCAATTTGGCACTCTTCGCAGATCGTTTTAGAGTGTTTGGTGCAAATTGCTCTGCCGGGATTTTGGCCTGTCTTGCTGCTCGTATGACTCCTGGAAGGCGAGTGATGGTATAATAATAATAATAATAATAATAACCGTGTAGAATTTACTCGGTGGTCTTCTTGTCCATTTTGTTTGTTTATCCTTTCCAACAACAAAAGGGCTTCTTTCTTCTTCATTGTCACATGCCTCTTCGTCTTCACTTGCAGCAGTGTGCTTCTGTTCAGTCGATGTATCATCCAATTTCTCCTCAATTCCATCTTCTGAAGCTACGTCACTCTCATCTCCTAAATCTTCAGTTTTTTGCAGGATCATCATCTTCAGCTCCCAAAAGTTTTTTTATCTCTTCCAAATCCTTTTCCTTTCTTAAATCAAACCACTGTTCTGTGATAATTAAAAAATAGTTTTCTAATTCACGAGTTCTGTCGCAATGTGTAAATTACGCACATCTCCTGAAACTCCCCCTCATGACTTCTTAAATCTAAAAAATCACTTATATAACTTGACATACAAATCAATTAGAGAAAGGCGCAAGGCTAAAAAATTAAAAATTCCGACCTTCAAAATTGAGACAAGTTAGGTCGCAATGTACAAATTTGGCACACAAGAACAATATCCGCTGCCAGCGAGGGCGTGGGGTGAACTACTGTAGGCAGTTTGACAGACCTTTCGCAGGTAGACAGGTACTACGGTGGGGAACAACCCTTTCATTGTTTAAGTAGGGTTCCCAACAAAAAAACTTTAAGTGTGCTTTTTTTGCACAGTTGCGACCGACCGAGGGTTAATGCCTTAATCAGTTAAAATTATTAAGTTTCTCCTAATAAGTTCAATTAATCAGGTGTGAATATTATAATGTACTAAGAGTGAAATTAATTCTAGAAGAGAATTGGAAATAGCTTACCTGTGGTCTGCTCCCGTGACCAGGTAGAGATCTCGATCTATAGCCTACAGTTTTAACATCTTCTGGCGAAGCGTACAACTTAGCACTGCTTGCCGGTTTAAAGCTGGACATTATACCATCAGCTACCACCGCTGTTGGAACTGGAATAAAATCAATAATAATATAAAATAAAACATTTAGTAAATTAAATTTTATTAAAAATCATCTGAGTCTGCAACTTTGAACTGTATCAGTAAAAGTTGTATTGGTCACACTGACCAAAAATCAGAAGAGATTACAAGTTTAATAACTCTCTTAAAAATTTATCTTAATTTCATGGTTTTTTGTTTTTTCTTTGTAGATTTATTAGCTAGAATTTCCACAACTATTTAGATCAAAAGTGATTCTACCTATTTGTGATACTACAATAAATTTACTACATCAATGAATATTCCCAGACATTAATCATTGAATAAAAGGGATATTTTTCACAAAAAAAATCATAACTCTTTGCCCCACATTTTGAAGAAGAAAAAATACGTGTCTAATCCAATTTTTTTTTTTTTTTTTTTTTTTTTTTCCAGATTGGTCAGTCATTTTAATATAATATATGCATTTGAAGTAGATGAAAAAATAAAATATTTGGGAATTTTATGTTTATTGAATCATTTTTTAATATTTACTCATTAACGAACTGTAGAAAACAACGAAACGTGAACGTACGACATGACATAAATGAACTGTTGACAGATGGTAGTCCTCACATAGACACTATCCTACAGTTTCTACACAATAGAAATTTATAATCAATAAATAAAAGGTTTGGGAATTTTAAACTTTTTCTTTTAATTAATTATTTATTATTATTATGGGTGTTTTCTCCTCAGTTTTCTGGGATAAATTCTTTCAGGGGCTATTGCCAACCGAAAGAATTGTTTTTTGTTTGTCGATTTTTTTTGTTTTGTTATTTTTTACGGGCGTTCATTTAGAAACTTTCTAACTATTCTAGCGGTATCAAGCAGTACTGCTTGTTGGGCATTTTTGATGAGATCCTCCGGCAGTTTCAGATAGGTGTTTGCAGCAATTGTTGTTTTTGGAATGAGCCCGTTGGTCGAGATTATGAGGGTTGTTATCCTTGCGGAATCCAACTTATACAGGTCTTTCAGCTCTAATGCCAAGTCTTGGTACTTTTGCAGTTTCTCGGCATATGATTTCCGGATATTCTCATTATTGGGGGCTGCGAAATCAATAATATCGGCTGTCTTTTTTCACTTGTCAATGATAAGAATATCCTGAATATAATATAATAAAGGAAAAAATCAATTGTTAGGTTTTTTTTTACAATTTTAGACTTTACAGTTGTTCTTTTTATTTATTTTCAATTTTTTTATTTTGATTTTTATAATTTTTTAGTTTCAGTTTTACATTTTATGCTCTTAAATTTTAATTACATTAAGGATTTTAATCTTGCTTGCGCCCTAATCATTAAATGAGGCTACGACTTTCAAAATGGGTCTAATCTATTTTATCATCAAATTAATTTCTTGTCCCTGTATTAATAACACAGTTTTTTGGGACAGGTTTTCTCCAGGTTACCACTCCCCAGTGGGAATTGAACCTACAACCTTCGGCTCAGGCCTCCATTCTTCATTAAAATTAAATATAATATTCTTACAGGCAAAGAGTTTATGAATAATTCTAAACTTTTACACGTTAATGTACATACATACCAGTGCCTATTTCAGACTTGCTTACAGAACCATATTCAGACTCAGTATTAAGTTCGACTTTGATAATGTGTGAAGGTGGAGGCGGAGGAGGATGGCTCGGAGGTGGTAAAGGAGGTCTCAACTCTTCCTGACTCCTGTGCGTTCGGTGTGTCCGAGTGAAGCCTAGTGTCACAGCTGCAGCTAGGTCTGGTGTTGAGTGGAAGTCTCGGTGGAGCTCGCCTTGCCCGAGTTGGACAAACCTCACTCGACTACCGGACTGCTGTGAAAGTAAATTAGGATAATTTGTATTAAAAAAAAATTGTATGCCCTTCTTTATGATATATTAACCGCAACATTATTAGTTATGCCAGTAGATTTCGTCTGCTGACATAATTTGATCAGAAAGAACTACTCAAATGCAATGAATTCTTGGAAAACGATCAAGTTTAAATCTGGAATTAATTAGTGACAGAATACGCTTATTAAAAAAAATATTAAAACTAAGATAATATAGTAACATAATTTGTGGGGACAAACCCACTTATTCCAGGAAGAAAAGTAAGTTTAAAGGAGTCTGAAAAAAATTAAACTAAACATTGAACTTTCATCTTGTAAATCCGCTATAAAAAGCACGACACACGCAACATCCTGTTTAAATAAAAAAAATCTCACCTTTCCTTTACTTCGTTTCATTTCAGCAACACTTGCATACACTCTTGGCGTCCGAGCAGGAGAAGAAGGTTGTGACATATTACCCTGTAAATAGGAAATATTAACTCATTTATAATGGAAGAAAAGAACTAAAGAAAATGGTGGAATTTAAGAAACTGAGAGAATTCAGAAGTCAAAACAGAAGTAAACAAATAATATAAATTTAATTTAATTTAAAAATAGTGATTTCTAACTATTTTTGAGATATTTATGAAAATATACGAAGATCCTAAAACTTTTCATGCCTATTAATCACTTTTTTTTTTCAAATTCTTCCTTAACTTCAAATATAACCAAAATTTAAAGATCTTAGTTTAGATGAATTTCAAACATTGCATTGTATTCCATCAATAGATACAACCTACTCAAAGTTCAGTAAAGCAATCATTATAAATGAGATGACTTAACTCTTAGAGTGCTGGGCCCTTGATCTGGCCTACCGATCCTTTGGTGGGGTAAGCTCACTATGTTAATACTTGTTCTGGGTGCGGCATACTTCTCTGAGCGTCTTACATTTATTATTAAATAACACTATTTACAAATTTATAATATTCACATTTTCATATCATTTAAAAATTTGTTAAAGTCCCCACTGATTCGATCTATACATCAATTTTATTCATTATTTTAATTTAATAATTTTTCAGTGTGGTACCGTTTAAAAAAAAATAAATGTATACAATAATACGTCCCGTTCCTTGCAAAATATTTCGAAGGCATTCTCAGAAACAAAGGGAGGAACAAGCAAAAGAACTATGGAGAAGTGAGAAGCACAGGCTTCTAGATGAATGCCATTCCTCGTCTCCAATCAGAGTTAATTAAATATCTAAGTCAACCATTGGTAAAACAGAACCCAAACCTTTTCTAACCAATATATTGGAAGGCGCAAATAACCTAGTAGTAGAGCGTCAAACTCCATATCTATCTATCTATCAATCAGAGGTAGTAAGGTTAATGGTTTATGAATTCTAATGGAGAAATAGAGAATTATTAGTTCCTCTAAATTCCCCTAGATGGAACCAAGACATTAATATTCAAAGCTATAACTCGTAATACCGCGAGAACCGCTGGAAAAGTCAAGAGCACCAAGGGCATGGCTCTCTCAGACTTGAGGAGAAGTCTTCCGCACCCAGGGCAAAGCCTCCCTCGACTTGTACAGCAGTCAACCACACTCTAGGGGTTAATAAAGAGCAAAATAATATGGATTTTGAACACATAATGAAGATATTACCTGGAAATTGCTGACACCAAGACCTGGTGCAGCTTGACGCTGGAAGAGTTCTTCGAGTTCAGCAGCAGTAATTCTACTCGAAGTAGGCCTTGCTCTAATCGAGGCAGTACGAGGCTGCATTGGTCCACCCCCAGTTGGTATGCTCTCCGCACTAGAGCTCTTCCCACACTCATCATCACCTTCAACTGTAAGCAAGATTCAAATTTAATGAGCTATAGTCATGTGGGCCATAGAATATAAGTAATAATACTGATTATTATGCTATTTTAATGTCTCTGAAAAATAATGATTTGATAAATAAATATAACGCACTGGAGTTTACATTTAATACAGTGTGGAGTGGATTTACTTCTATCAGCAATGGGCTCACTGAAAGAGGTCCCTACTTCAATATGTTTAAAAATGGTGAGCACCAGTCCACCTCACAGTCTGATATTGTTGACCTCGGCAGTCAAAGTATCTTAAAAATAAAAAAAAAAACTTCGGTGTTTTTAGGTAGAAAAACCTTCAGAAATGTGTAATAAATTTTCTGTTTTTAAAACATCAAATGAACTTTTTTAATTAGTCCAAGAGCTGGTAAAGCATGTTTCATGAAGTGTTTTATGAACCATGAAATTTTGCTATAGAGCATCTCTTGAGTAGATAAGAAGGTAAGTATGTGTTGGCTAGGCTTACCGTGAAACACGAGGTACTGCGCATAGGGGAAAGGTGCAAAAAAATAAAGTTGGTCTAAGAAAAGTGTTTTATTCACAACAACAAGCCAACAATCATTAATGTAAAATTAAGGCGATTTTACAATGAATAATAAATAAGTCAGTCACTTTAAAGGGGGTTAACATGTAAAAAAAAAACAAACCCCGAAGTAGTTTTTTTAAAATATTAAATGAAGGGTTTTGTTAACTCTGTGATTTAACCAGTGCCTTCAATAAACATAATTGTAAATAATTACAAAAGTTCAGACACTTTTTGTGAGGTTTAATTATCTGCAAGCATGAAAATAAATGTTGCCTATGATAGACCCCCGACCAAGACCCAATGAGATTGCAAAGAACAACCACAACTGCCCATGCAGTGTGTTGGCAATTGCTATAGTGCATCTCTTGGGTATTTACGCACTAAAATTTCAAGGTGCATAAAAAACTTTATGAAACGTGCTCTACCAGCTCTCAGACTACATGGGGAAATCAGATCAAATGAATATAATTTTGTAACATTACATGTTCACTCTAGGATATGATGCAATATTTTATTTTGCCATGGACCCCACAGTAAGCTTAAAAAATAATGGTACTAAACAGGATGAAAAAGTAGAAGCGGAAAAGAAATACACATATTTGAAATGCACGGCATACAATCGAGAGATGTTCCATGAGGAATTTGGGAAGAGGGCATACACTGTGAAGGGACTGTGGATCAGATCAATGAGAGATCATTCCGAAGAGCACAGCTACCTTCCTTGAAGGCCTCAGACCACCAGGCAGCATTAGCCAACTCCATATTAGTGGACACACTAGGAATAATCGCTAATCAGATCTATGACCACTAAGTGCTTATCAGCCATTCACACTGTTTCCCTGTATTCTTTTGACTATATTTTCAATTCTAACAATTCATTTTCTTCAATCACTGTAGCCTTCATTCGTCTTCATATTGTTTATTCTCTATTCCTTATTTCGAACTCCTTACATCTTCAGCCTGCAAATTAATCCTATTTCCGAAAGGATGACATGCACGCTGGGCACCAACACAATGTAATTGGGTAGCCCGTTTTATTTGTTTATAATAAAGTTTTCTCTCTCATAATTTTCATTTTTCAATGAAATACACATTTATTACACTATACAATAATTTCTCCTCACCTCCAACAACCATTGACCTGGCCCTTGCTCTTCCAACACTTAGTGTTGTTTTAGGATCCCGTCTAGGAGGTAGAGGTGCTGGCGATCGGCCTGAAAATAAGCAGAAATATTTATTGTTTAATTATTGAATTTATCAATGCTATTATGTGCACGGATACATAAAAAAACTTAGTCAATTTCAAATGAATGAAATTCCAGAATGTTTATAGCCTGTTCAGATAGAGGGAAAACTTCAATTCTGCATGCACAAAATTTTGAGGAAAATATTCCTGACGGTTCCACCAATTGCAAATTCCCGTTTCAAGGAATAAAACGATTCACGAAACATTATAAAGACTGATTATGTCTCGTTTAAGACTAGGGAAGGCTTTGAGAGGTCAGGCAAAGGAAATAGTGTCTAATATTTATCAATACTTATCCAAAGCTAAGACTAAAAATGCTTTAAAACTCCTAGTGATAAGGTTATAACAGAGAGAATTTTTACCACCAATTTCTTGCATGGGGAATATCGGCCACGCTCTATTCTTTCCAATTAAACCATCTATTTGAACAGCCTATAGCTTAAATTGTTTTTAACCTTTGCTTTGGCTAATAATTGATAAATATATTGCCTGACCTCTCAAAGCCTTCCCTGGTTCTAAATGAGACATAATCAGTTTTTATTGAGTTTAAAGTAGCGTGTTGCACATTGTAATGAAAATGCAAATGGCGGAACTGTTGCAATTATTTCTCTCAGAATTTCGCACATTTGGGATTAGAACTATTCCATCTAATTGAACGGGCTATAGGCAAAAAGTGGCTGCAGTTTAGATTACAATATTTCTTAATGTATTGTGAATGAAAAGTAAGATTTTGTTAACAAATTTTATTCACAGAGTTCAATAACAAAAAATTGAAATAAATGGAGGCATATTTTAGTTTTTTTTTTACTGATAGTGAATCTTACAAAATAAATAAACATAAATTTACAATAGTATAAGTTTTCTTGGTTCTCATGGTACTAAAGAAGAAGGTTTGTACTGTAATGTAAAAGGAAAGTTTCAATTTTCTAATTACTGATACTGAAGGTAGGACGTAAAATAGACAACACATTTCCTGATCCATGCAGTCGAGGATTTGATTCCATGCAAATCTCTGGAGATGTACGAAAGGTTGGGTTGGTTTTAAAGTTTCATGTACACATCTTACAGCTAAGGTTTCTTTTGGATTTCGGACTGCAAAAATATTACTACAATCCGCTAAAGACTTGATAAGCTTATTTTGAAATGAAGTATTTAATATAATATGGAAACTTTTTGATTGGGATGACTTTTGGATCGAAAAAACAATGAATTGAATTGGATCTCTATTTCCACAATTCAATGTCACTAACTAAAATGTATCAGCAAATTACACAACACTCGTTTTATATTGTTCGTCTCAAAACTATTGTTTTGTAGGTTGTCAAAAGTTTGGGACTTGGACTGGTTGCCCCTCTCGGCCTTGCCTAAGGGTGCGTTTACACCTGATAGTTATTGCAGGATATTTATGTCAGACAGATATTTTGACTAATGTAAACTGCAAACAATTTATGTCTGAGATATATATTTCTACTGCGAGCAATAAGGGTGTGTTTACATCTGACACTTCTCGCAGGAAATATATCTCAGGTATGGGATATAATAATTATGATAATTATCTATCCGACACCTGAAATATATTTCCTGCGAGAAGTGTCAGATATAAAAGCACCCTAATAGTCCAAGAGCTAGGAGGAAAAATTTGAGGCGTTGCGAATACAACGGGCAAAATCAACAAAAAGTAGTTTTCAGAAAAATTCATTTGAATATTTTTTCCATAAGAACTCCACTAGAGTATATTCAAAATATGTTTCTGTTGTGGGATGTCTGTTTGTTTATTAATTTATATTAATAAACAAATTATATAATAACTAGTGTGAACTTCGCTTTCCACAAAAAGAGCATTTTATTTATATCATCATCCAGCAGACCGGTAGTGGAGCGTTGAGTTCGCCTTTCGTATCCACTTTCCTATGGCAGTTTCCAGCCAGCTTGTTTTCATTCTCTGTGAATTTTGAGAGGGAAAGAAGGGCGAACTCAACATGAAAAATATACCTGTAGATTCTCTGAAGCTATTCGGATGGCGAGGGAAAAAAAATTGATCCGATGTTGAGTACGCCCTTTGTATCCGCAACACCTCAATTGGTCATGATTGAACACCTGGCAGAATTCAGGATATTTTAGCCAACTTTAAATGCTGGTGACAAAAACCGCATCTCTTGCTAGTGAGTCCCAGATGTTCGGAAATGGCAGCAGGAAAAGCCTATTGATTTTGAATTATCAGAGAATGATTGAACATTCGTCTCATAGTTTGTATATAGATAACTTTTATGTAAGGATAACAGAAAAATTAGTCCAAGAGATGTTTCACGAGACCAAGTTTAGCAAGAGCGTTGAAAAACTAGGTAAAAAAATTGATCAGTAAAAGCTGGTTCAGTAAGAGAAGCAGATCTGTTACTGACTCGAAAAGTTTCCTAAAATTTTTCAGATCCTGCTGGGTGTTCGATCATGATCACTTTTTCCTGCGAGCTCTAAGACTTTATGGTCAACCCATAGCAAAAGCAAAACAAATGTTTCTTAATTGAGCCCAAATGACTTTTTTCCTATTAGCTCAAACCATTAATTTAAGGATACAAAAAAGGAATAATATTAGCTCTCTGGGTTCGAAATAGAACTTTTTTTAACATGCCAAAATTTACTTTAATACTAGCAATAGCAAATAGTAGCTGTGGTCATTACATTCCTATGACCATATTTCTGGCCAGCAGCTCAATGTAAATATTCCTCAACCGCCTCAAAAACTGATACGTTGAAAAGAAGTATTAATTTCCTTTGGTAGAAGTAAATTTTATTTCGCTCCTTTATAAATGAGCATAAAAGTATGCATTACCAAGTGTAGCGGAAGAGCTCAACTTCCGAGGGAGGGTTGCATAGTGCCTCGGGTTAGGTTCAGCCATGCCAGCCTGGGGTGCAGAAATAACAGTCATAGATACTAAATCACCTGATCTACGAATAAGGTCTACTACGTGTTCGTGAGAAGCCGCAGTAACATTCTCGCCATTTATCTGTAAACAAAAAAAAAAAAAAAAAAGAAAAAAATTGAATCAGTTAAAACAGAATATTTTGTAGAACTTACAGAGGAGAAAAAGGATGTATTGATCTCTAAATTAAGCAATTAAAATAGTTCAACTTTTCTCAAATATTACGTCTCTCACAACTTTTCATTTCACCAACGTAATTTTTAATAATTCCATTTCACCAAATACAGTCCACTTAATTCCATTCAGTGGATGAGAAAGGCAGAGAATCATTCCTCGTAGGACAGCACTCCTACTAATAGGGTGAAACGTCAACACAGAAATTACAAAAATCCCTCCATTTTGCCACAAAAAGAATATTCTTCCTTAAAATAGAGAAAATGGACTTACAGCTAGGAGGAAATCGCCTTTCTTTAGGCCAGCCATGTCCGCAACTCCACCTTCATCGACATCATCCAAGTACTGAAGAGCAGGACATCGTTGAGATGGCGTAAGTTCCATGAGAGGCGAGGTAGCTTTGGCACCTCGCAATACAAACCCAAATCCTCTTCTCCCTCGATGGAGCACTACTGTTCTTGGTTCTGCTGGTAACCTTAAAACAAAAAGTAAAACAAACTAATTAGTCAAATAATAGTAAGGACCAATATAATTGAGATGCTTTGACAAAAAAGCAGGTCCATAGATAAGAAGGCCAAGGATAACTCTCTGATGACTTGAAATGATCGGGTTTGTGTGAACTCTATGTAAGTTAAAACGGCCATCATTTAACAAAAACTGGCCAATTTGGAAATGCACAAATATGTGAGAGGGTATTATTAGGTTCTTGACAAGGTATTAAGGGCCTAAAACTTGGACTAGTTTTTTTGGAGGGTATCAATAATTTTGTGAATTTAGAGTTGGCTCTGCCGACGTTTTGCTTGAGGAGGAATAATGGGTTTATGAAGGAAAAAAAAGGGACAAAACGGTCACTCCTCCCCGGGAGCAGAGTCAAAAACAACTTTTCAAGATTTTTCATTTTTTTCAGGATTTTATCAACCTACAGAAATGTCAAGTCTCAAGCTTCTTGGGAAGTGCCAAATAATTTTGTTGAGAGAGTGAGTCGTATAAATACGATTTTCCATCGCCTTTCTTATTTTTGGCTCATTTTACTCGTAAACAACTTTGAAAATTCACATGAATAGTGAAAAACAAAGTAAATAGAAAAACCAACACTTATAAAAATTAATCGCGTTTTTCTCTAAATGAGATGGTTCCACCGAAACCTTTCATGAGAATCTTTCTTTGTAGGAAATTTATTTACTTTCGTATGGTCACCTTAGACTTACCATCATTTCGCAATGACAAAAAGTCCAGCAATGTCTTTATAAAATAATACTAACATTAAAATAATATAATAATTTTTGTAGTACTTCCACAAAGTTAGCAAAATTCATGTAACTTATTTTATAATTATGGGGTACACGTGGAAACGATTCCTGCCAAATATTTTAGAGTACCATAAATCAAAAAAATTAACTTTTGAAAGTGTTTTTCATGTGTTTTTCTTGAAAAGAAAAACACATGAAATGTTGAAAATGTGTTTAATCGATTTCCTTCAAAACTGATAGCGTTACAATCTTTTGTGTGTGAATGTTGCCCTTGATGTTTGACAAATTTTATAACAAAAGCAGTACCAGGCTTGGGATTAGAGTATGAAAAACAAAAATTTTTAAAAATCGAAAAGTTTGACATTGATCATGTTATTGAATAATAACAAGCTTAGTATAATTTCATACCTTGATAATGGACAAAAACTTTATAATTGATGCCTCACTTACAGAAATATTAATAAAGAGTTTATTAAGTTTATGTTTGGTCAATAATACTTACTACAGATGACCGACAATATAAATATCAGACATAAGGCTATAAAAATAATATTTGAAGATATCAGAATATTCTATAACATGATAAAATACTGTTGCAAAGTAGTGGGTTTGTCAAACACCAAAAAAAAAAGGGTCGTCAAACAAGGATGTTTTATTACAATATTATGCATCAGTTTATCCAAAGAACAATAATAAATCTATGCCATTAACTTTATTAATATGCTTTGATTATAAAATTAGATCTTACTGTTTCTTGTTTCTAGGTGCTGTAGCAAAATGTTTAAGCGTTGGAGCAGGTAGAGCTTCTCGCCTGCCTGGCACTCGAGTACTCGGCCTCCGTCTGGTTTGAGTGATTATTGGAGGTGCTTCTTGAACGCAATGTGCTGGAAACAGGCCGGACTCGCCCCTGAGATTGCCCTCAAGGAAGCCAGAATCTGTCGCTCCTGTCACTGAAAATATTATATAGGTGAATATATTTAAATTTATATTAAAAAAGTAAAAAATATTACAAACAACTTAAGTGTATAAATAATTGTTAATAATCCTAATACGATTTATTTAATAATGTTGATTCGTAATAATTATTTTGTAATAGGAGGGATCATTTCCTGAAATGGTTTACTGTGAATGTGTTTTATTAACCCCTTAACGGGCAAGGGCTGCTTGAGCGGCCACTGCTCGCTGAAATTAAAAAATGACGCGAGGGAGGCGGAATTGGTTCCAATGCTTCCTGCTAGATGCCGGGGTATACCAAAAAATAGGTATTTGGAGGTCTTGGGCCCGACGAGCCGAGATATGACGAAGTTGACCGCTATAGCGGTCCTTGCCCATTCCCACACTCGTCTTGTATCAGTGTTGGCCGTGCATTATTGGCTCTCTGGATCACTCATCTTATCCGGAAATCGCTTCAAAGTATGCAATAATTCTTTTATACATTCTAGATTAGGAATTAATTGATTTTAATTGGAATGAGTATATCGCTTACATGTTATTCGTGATTCGTCTCATAAGTACCTTACTTTTGTCAGACTGGAAGGAAAAAATACTTTTTTTGGCATTGCTAATGAAATGTTTTTCTCAATTCTGTTTCAAATGATATTGTGGGCTAGCATTATACTATTATTAATTTTTTTTTTTAAGCCTTCCAATCTGAGGGTAACGCCATCGAATGAACCATTTTCATTTTCGGGATCTTTGCGACTTGGAATCGGCTTTACGACGTATCGCGGGCATTGCTTATTGGGGATTCCCGATGCCTGGCATGGGCAAGGGCCGCTCTAGCGGCCAACCACGTATTTATGGATACAATTTTTTTTTTTTTAACAACCTGGGTTCATATTTAGTAAATGGATGCCCCCCAGACTCCCAAATATAAATTAAAAAAATTCCAACATAGCTAGCGAAATGTGCCCGTTAAAGGGTTAAATAAACTAAGGTAGGCTGATGTGTTGTGATTAAGTGTATTCATTTAGTGTTTTAGAGTGCATTATTACTGTAATCGATATATATTTACACAGATTGAAGTATTTTTTTTGGGTGTTTGAGTTCATGATAGGCATTTTTGAGAGAGATTTGAGTAAACTGTGCTAGGTAGTAATACGAAGTGGAAATCATCTGGTGCAGTTTCTTCGGACTGAGGATAGCAATTTTGGGTCGACATAATGAGTAATTTTTTGAAAAATAATTTTATATTAAAGTTACGGCAGGCTCTTAATTGGGCTATGAACTTTAGAATGTGGAAGGGCATACATACTTAATGATACTTAGCTTTATGGTAAACTCGGTTCTATCTTAATTTTTTTTATAAAATTTCTTCTGTATCCCATTACTAACCTCTCTAATAAATATACTCTGATAATTATCCAATTTATATAAATAAATTTATGTAAATAAATCTTTGCAAGCAAAGAATATATCATATTTCAATTTGCACTGAGCATTTAAAAAAAAAACAAACTAAAATTCATGCAGAAAAAATGTAAGAAATACCTAATTCCAAATAGCAAGCGAGATTAAAAAATGTTTCTTTGAACAATAGGTCTTTGTAAATAGTACTCATTCTCGAAGAAGAAAGTAAACGTATTCGACAAAGCTAAATCAATTCACTGTTACACAAACCAAAAGCACAAGTCAAATCAAAATGTACAAGGAACTCGAAAGTAAATTCGTCTGACTTGCATAATTCGACGTGAAAGATTCAACAAAAATATGAGTCATCAATGATTACTGCTACGCTATTGATTAAATGGGACTGATTACAATTACTGCTGTTTAAATTAAATAAATAACACTTTCTTTTATCTTAAGAATTTAACGGGGAAAAATAATATTGAAAAATGTATATTTAGAACAAACAGATTTGATAAATGAAAAGCAGTAATAATAATAATATTAAGTTATCATGAAAAAGAGCTTTATCTGAAATAACCTTAATCATGATGACTTGCAAAATAGTCATCCAAGCTAGAGGTTTTGAAATAGCTATTTTGAAGGTTTTTCAATTAGAAGTAAATAGTTTCAGGTTACAGAAACTTGATAAAAGACTGTAATAAAATATTTTCATCATGACAACCTTCACAATTGGAGACACACTTTCTGAACTTGCCAATTCAATTACTGTAAGAACAGGAATAGATATATCTAGATAAATATGAAATTCATTTGTTTGAACGAGGTAGTCCTACTGCCAATTTCTGTTTATAAGAGGCCAATGGGCCAAAGTTGTTTAGGTCTTCTGTGTTATGGTAAACGTTGGAAGATGTCTACTATATATTTGTCAAATACCACTGACTGACTGACTGACTGACACACTCACTCAGCTATCATCGCCCAGCTCAAACCACTCAACAGAAAAAATTGAAATTTTGCATGGACACTCCGTATAGAACGTAGACACTCGCTAAGAAAGGGTTTTCTGATATTCAAATTATTAAGTATTTTTAGAGGGGTTTACAATTTTAGTTGGTTAGAGCAGGCATGCCTAGACAACATGCGTTGCTAAGACGATGTATGTCAGCTGTTACCGTACTGTATCTATTTCATAGTATTAATTTTATTTGCGGTTATGATGGCAGACCTTGAATTACTAGAAATAAGCTGTGATTTTGTCCCTCATAGAGTTTACGCTATACCTGGTGATGGCCCATCCGAGGGAATAATATCCCAAACCCTTGCACAGCCTCCTCACCCATCAGAATCACCAGTCAGAGCACTTCTTAATGCTCACAAATATAATGAGTGTTTCTAAATGACATCTGGAAAACATAAATTTTTAAATTTTAACGTCCATTTATTATTGACAATGAATTTTAACCTGTACGGGTTAAGCTGCTGTTACTGCTAACCTATAGATAACGGGTTATCTCTAGGTTATCTGTTTCTTGACACTGGTTCGGAGTGCCCCAGTGTCAAGAAACATTATACTTTGATTACTTATCAATTGATGAATAACTTATAGTATGACGGGGAACCGTGCTATAATAAACTGCACAAAATTACGTAATAGCGTTAAATATGATGATACATTATTTAATGCAATAAAATAACTACTTATCTGCCTTCACGAAACACGGGTATTCAACTAGTATTTTATTATTTTTATGTGATGTGCTGAATGATGTAAATACCTCAACTTTTCTTTTACAGTTCTACATTAAACTGAGTTAACTCATTACCTTCAATAATATCTCCCTGTGATATACGAAGATAGCCAGGCTGGGTGGAGCTGTAGTTCTCTATGCAGACAACTGTCATCCCTGGAAGCAGGACTGAAGTGTTCGTATCGCTGTTCGCTGTTCCTACTCCAGAACTGTCGCTGATTATATCACTTGTATCACCAAGACTCTTATCTACAAAAATTACATTTAAATTAAATATATTTGAACAATCGTTTAGTAGCAATTAATAAATTTATGATTTTTTTTTTGTATACAAATAATGAATTTGTTAAACCCCTGGTGTGTATAAAGCGTCTGAAAGACAAGAGGGAAATTTTAGTGAAGTATGTTGGCAGCAGTGAGCTTCTAGATTCTTGATGCTCACTGTTGCCATCATACTTCACTGAAATTTCCATCTTGTCTGTCAGACTCTTTGTATACACCAGTGGTTAATGTTCATATTTGTGAAGGTTCTATCTCCTGTTGTGTTGGTGTTATTTTGATAAATTTTCTTCTAAATTTCAACAATTGTTCAGCTCTTCTTCCTCTTTGATTAATACCTGCTGCGAGGTGAACTAGGGACTTAGCGACCTAATGAAAAAATGTATTTATTAATTGAATTTCTTCACATCTTTGGAAATAAGATATTTTCAGATTAAAAATAGAGGCATTAACCCTTATGAGACAGCAACCCGCATGACCATAGATGCTTGTGGAGCGGACCTGTGGACTCCTGGTTCCACAGGACGGCCTTAAAACATCTGAGCCTCCAATGTCCATCTCTACTAATTTCTCCTAATACCCGTCGGTTATTTATTTCTTTAAAATGTTCCAAGTCAACATTTTCTAAGCCTGGGTCTCAGACCAGTCAATGTCTGCCTTAAAAACGTTTTTATTTATTTATTTTTTTTTTTTTTTACAAAGAGTGGCTGCGCCCTGTTGTACCATTGACTTGCGTACAAGTCGGACAAAAGACGGGCCACTCGTACCGTTGATTTGTACAGCAGTTGAGAGCTCCTCATATCTCTCACCTCCTTTCTCGACTTTATAGCTATCTAGCGTACCATAGTATACTGCTAGTATTTTTGTCTGTCACTAGAGGGTATTTGAGAGCAGTATTTGGCCGTGTGAGCTATTTAGATGTAAATAAAAAAAAGTTTGTAACACCGTAGGTGTTGTATCCAAGTAATAATAAGTCACGGATCAAAAATGAGGATGGGAAACTTATTATCCGTAGTTATTGAATATATATTTTAATTGTTTACTATTCATAACATATAGGCCAAATGGTAAACAGAAAAACATTTTTTTTTCCAAGCATACAACAAAGTAAATTTGTTATAACATATTTTTAAACAGAGTTATTCAACATAAAAATGACTGAAACTAAAAATTAATTCTAAGATAAATAAAAATTAATAATGATTTAAAAAAAAAAAAAGAAAAAAAAAGTTTTTATTTGATAAGGAGATCGCTCAAATTCACTAGAGTGGCAAAAGGGCCCGAGGCTGGGTCCGAGTATCTCGTACAGGAGAACCGTTCACCATGCGTCTCTCTTGGTACGGAAAGTGTAAAAGGAATTCACGTATGGGCTCTTAATGTTCCCCTGTCATACCAAGATTGTTGCCATTTTATCAGAATAAACTTCTTGGTCTGGTCATTTGTATATTTGTGGCCTTCTTTGCAATGGTGAAAACAGCAGTGCTTTATTTTATGATGAAATCTGTTGTAATATAAAAGAAAGTTTAGCAAAATAACATTACATTACAGGTGACTGAAGTTCACAAATATTTATGTTAAACAAAATTTTGCTTGATATAATATTTTATTTTTGAGAACAATTTTTTAGGAGGCATAAAAATACACAAAAGCATTTAATTAAAAATAATGAATTTTCTTAAAATAAAGCTCTTCGAGTATGTAAAGAGTAAGAAGACATTTTCTTATTATTTACTCAGCAAGTTTTTAAGTAGAAAATTAAATTAAAGCAGACAATGATGAAGAACATGCTGTCCTCGTTACATTCTCTTGTCATATTTAGAGAAGTACAGGCTTAAATAGATTCTCAAGTCAAAGATTAAAACAACTGAAAGAATCACAAATAGAATTAAAAATCCTATTACTATTTATAGACATTGAAACAGGATTGTATAAAGAATTCAATTTAGATTTCATAACAGTTGCACAGTACGTTAACATGGAAAAACCACAGTAAATAATTATTTTAGGTGTACATCTGGGTTTAATGCTGGTTCCATTATTTTTTAAGAGGGAACTCATTCGGGTATATAGAACACCCAGGATTAAGGTAGTACCTTCTCTCAACTTAATTTACTTGTGGTAAATATTCATTATTATTTTGGTATACTCACCATACATACCTCAAAATCTAATTCGAACAATTAAAGCAAATAATAATACAATGAATACACTTTTCATAGTTTATGAGAATTTCTTTTTAATGCACATTTACTTCCAGCAAAGTGGGTTAGTTTTACTTTTATATTATTCTCATTTTCCACTGAGAAATACTAAACACTGAAAGCATTATTTACAACATCAAACACATGAGTAGAATAAAAGGTGATTGATGCTGTATCTGACTAAATCACTCTCTGGCCTGGGGCCAAATCTGACTGCCAAAAATATTTAGAAGGTGAGGATGGTCGGGGTTCGGTCATTTGTTTAATAAAACTAAATTTTATAACTAAAATTTGTAATATTTATTTGCCAATGTTTCGGCTTGAATTACGAGCCATCTTCAGGGCTATGGAGGAGAGAGAGAAAACAACTCCGTACTGTGGAGGCTACACATTTTAGTTATTCAACAAATACCAAACCGTGATCGTTTAAACTTTCTAAATGTCAACGGTCGGTAGCTCTTCACTGTGAACCAAAAATATTTGTTCATAATGACAAACATTTATTGCAAATGCTTCATTATTTTTTATGAACTATCAAAAGTTAAGAAGACGGTTAGGCCATGGTCTTCGGCTATTAGGAAAAACCGGAGAGAAGAAATAGTTTTAGCCTGACTGAGACTAGGTCATTGCAAATTGACCCATTCTTATTTACTAAATAGGCTCTACCCCCCCCCCCCCCACATGTGCTCAATGTGACAATACTCTGCTCACTGTGGAACACATCCTCACCCAATGCCGCCAATTTAAGGAGAAGAGAAAAAAGTGGATGGATGTTACCAGGAAATTTATCTGAACTATTGGGAGAAAATTCTAGCCACCTACTCAATATTGTAAATTTTTTGAAAGATGTAAATTTTTACTGTTACATATAATTTATAAGGTCACCGCTAATGACTTCGGTAGAAGCGGTATAAACCAATAAATAAAATTTGTTATGAAATCAAAATATAAACTAAATGATCTGTACATTTTGAAAGTAAGTCTTCCATACTTTGGGTGTTCAATGAAATTGTCTATCCACAAAATTAGCTCTTTATTAGGAAACACAAATAATACTTATTTAGAGAATTAAAGAAAAGAGAAGGCTGAAAGAAGAAAAGTAGAAATATTTTTGCATGATGAATGAAAACATGTACAAAAATATATATATAAAAAACATTCGACATTGCAATACAGTATGAATGCCAGGCAAACATAGACATAAAAAAAAATCATGAAAAATATAAAATATGAGATGGTCTAAAGTGAGTGGAGGTTGATGTGGTGTACCTGTTACATAGCTGGCCGTATCTTCCATGAGCTTGTTGCTTGCCGAGCTGCCATCACTCAGGGAGGAAGATGCCGAAGAGAAAGGAGCTAAGGATCTATCGGAAGGAGAGGGACTAGGCGGGGAACGGGGAGAAGGGAGTGTACTAGTCGGAAACAGCATTGATCTTCGCCTCGGGTTGTAGCGGGGGGCTTCCCGAAATGGGACTGCAAAACACACAATCCCTATCTCAGGTCAAATAAAAACTAAACAAAAATAATAATAGACAAGAGAAATAGGAAAATAAAAAATAATTTGAACACAAAAGAGTGAAATCATTATAATTTTAAAGATAGTCAGTCAGTCCCTGTTATAACAAGTTTATCATTATTTGAGTCTTCCTAGACCTGATCAACATAATTACTTTGCAAGTTTTTATTTCAATGTAATGTGTGTAATTTTTGCACTACTCTATTTAATAATTTTAGCCCTACATATTTCTTGGCCTCAATGCTTCCTTTTCAAGAAGAATCAGAATTATCTCTGGTCACTCACCACCCATATTACGCATGTGTACTGGTGATTGGGTCATTAAGGCCATAAAAAATAGGACAATTATTATTTATTTATTTATTGATAGATAATGCTCCGCATCTAAAGCGAAGAGCATTCAATACCTTGTAGTAAGCTGATGTAGGCGCTGTATTAAACGATGCCACTCCAAAATATTAGGACAATTATTAAATAAAGTAATACAATAAAAGGAAGTCAGACTTGCAGGAACTGCTTCATCTTAGCAAGATTCCTATAATGTTTAACCCTGGTGTAATTTAGAAAGCTTAGCACAGAAACTCTTAATATTTTTCCATGAATGAAACAAAAGGTTACCCTATCACCTATTCTTAGTTGGAAATTTATTATGCTTTTAAATAGAACTTACCATGATTTGTCAACCATTTTAGATAAAATTTAAGATATTTAACAAAATATTTTAAAAAAAGTCCAAAATTGCTCGTATTTATAAATATAATTTTTATTTTAGTAGTTTATAATTTTTGTTTAAGTTTAGTATTTTCCAAACATAAAAAAAAAAATTATGAACTTGAGGACATGTTTTCGAGCCTGTCAGAAACCAAAATTCTAGTTTTTAGTGCGAGTCCTCCCTTTGTCCCTGTCCTCTTCATAGGGAGGAAACCTGCTTATAACACCGAACCAATGACGCAATCGGGAAGTGTCGAATAGAAAATTTCATGTTTGATGGAACGTAATCGCACATTTTAAAAAAAAGATGTGAATACGTTTGTAATCACATATCTTTTTTTTTTGTAAATATGACTGAAATCACAACACACAGCTGAGCAGGAGAATTGAAAAACTATGTGAATCAAGATAATGGAAGTCAAAGAGATGAAGAGTTGAGACTTTGTCATCTGTTGGTATTGATAATTACTGGCAAGAATGTGGTATTGGTATTCTAATTAATAAAAATAAAAGGCATCATAATTACAAGAAAAGTTGTCATTACATTTGTAATCACAGAAAGTTTATGATTGTAGTGGTGGCATAGAAAAAGTTGTGATTACAGTCTTATTCACAGAAAAATGTGATTTTGTGTGTAATTACAATCAAAAGTGAGATTACAAGAGTAATCGTAATCATAATCACATCTCCAGGCTCTGTTATTATAATTGTAATTGTAATTATTTATTATTATTAAGACTAAATAATGGTTTGATGGCTCACTGAGTCACTATTCTCAGACTAAATTACAAGATATTAAGCAAATTGACCCAAACAATCCAGATAATCTAGAGAGCAAATGTGCAAAGAGCTTCCTTTATACTTGTTATGTACTTGTGCCATATACTTTTTATGTATGAAATCGATGTATTTTTCTTCCAGTTATTAATCTAGAAGAATTTTCTCTGTATCACAAGTTGTTTTGGAGATTAGAGCATTTAATATTCTCATATTTGCTCAATTTGTTTTGTTTCGCATACTCCCTCAGCTTGCCAGGTCAGGAGTTAAGAGTCCTCATGAGATCCTCAAAGCTGCGGGGCTAGGCCAAACATAATGTCTTGTCTCATCGACGAGCGAACATGACTAAAGGATGCGTTCAGAGGTCTGTGTCCCAAGGCCACACTCACATATGAAGCTATTTTAAACTTCTTCTAGATAGATATAATTTTTATTCTTGGACGATCAGTTGCAGAGTTATTCCGCCCATCCAGTGGTTCGGTATTTAACTAAACGCCTGTGGAGCTGTTCTGGTTCCTCCGCTATTTTATTTATTAAAATCTTCTTATTTTTACTTTATGTATAATTTTTTTATCATATATTTCTTTTATATGAGTACCTTAAGCCCTGGTGTGTATAAAGTGTCTGACAGACACAAGGAAAATTTCAGTGAAGTTTGTTGGCAGCAGTGAGCATCTAAAGCCTGTTCAGATAAACGGAAAACTTCAATTCCGCATATTAGCAAACTAGAGAAATTTGTTGAAATATTTTTGTTACGCTCGAGCATTTAGGCAGGTTAAGCAAAATAGCAGAATCGTAGGCTCATAAAGCAGCACTGACAACTTAAACTTAAATGATTAAATTATTAAATTTAATTTGATACTATATGACCATCCATTTTTTAGTAACCTAGAATCAGTATATGCCTTTGAATCAGTAAAAGAAGCCAATAAATGAAGCATTGAATAAATCGATATATGCAATTTGAGATATTTTTCTTTGAAATGGTGAAAGATCAATAAGGAATAAACCGTAATTATATCTACTACAAAATGTTTATTGTAACTCTACATTTTTAAAGCACAATCTAGCACTTCATTAGGAGCTTGCATCTTAACTATTTTTGATCTCATTTTTACGAATTATAAGCAATCCATGGGACTAACATTTCACCGACTTTGATTGTATCAATACAGATTCAACGAGGTGTGAAGGTGTATCAGCTGAATATTTATCAATACTAAAAACATTCTGATTTGCAAGAACTGAGAAATTTGAGCCTATTTACACATAATACTCAGAACTCTTAATATTTTGTTAACAAACTTCAAGCTATTTGAGGTGGAAACATAAATTTATAAATTCATTCTCTTTTAAACTTCCTCGCTGGTTGATTTCATATCCTCTTACTTCTTAGCATATATCACTATAACTCGACTAGGAACAAAAGAACCAGGAGGGGTGGGGCCAGAGGGGAGGTATGCCTTCCCCCACCACTCGCCGCCAGCACATGACCATGCTGTCATGTTTTTTTGTTTCCTTAAATGCTCGGCTACATTAAACAATATTTGTCGAGCTTGCCATTTGAGCGATGCTAAAAGTTGGGACACAACTAATAACGTTAAAGAAAATATAAGTAAACACAACTGTGTGAGGTTTCTCTCTCAAAGTTGCACAGGGGAAATAATGGTTTGATGGGATAGGCAAGGGGAGCTTCATAAACGCATTTTTTTTTTTTTTTTTTTTTTTTTTTTTTTTTTTTTTTTTTTTTTTTTTTTTACTGAGATCATTCTATTGAAAGTTGAGTGAGAACTTTTTTTGGTAGGAAGTTAGGATTTCAAAATGGCCAACTACTTACCATGATTTCTCAACTGTTTTGAAGGTATTTAACAAATCATATGAAAAGTCCAAAATTGTTATGTCTATTTTTTTTAAAATAGATTACATTTTTCAAACTTAACCAAAAATTAAAAATCATTTTCACCACTTTTTTTCATGACATTGGCTATAAAACTTCCAAAAAAAAACCCTATGACCCCCCCCATGGCTATAAAGCATTTGTTGGTGCTTATGGATTGCCTTTTGGGCCAATGTTAAAAGTGGGTTTATCCAATGGAGGGAAGAAATATTCAGCTGATACATATGCCTACGATGTTGGATCTGTTTATCTTGACATAACTAAAGTCAGTGGTAGGTTAGCCTCATCATTGGATGTTAATAATTTAAAATATGAGACCGAATTTCGTTCTGGTTATAAGTCCCAGATGACCTTGGAAGAGAAAGGGCAAATCTGAAAATCTTTTTCTCTGATTTACCTTAATACTCTCACTGTTTCAAGTTGAAGTGAATAGCACTATCATCATGAAAAATTCTATGTCTGATTTCAAGGGGAATCCCGGGTCTGAAAATCCCCTCCTAGCATTTTGAGACACATAAATCACTTGTATATATTAAAAATAAAGCATTGAATTCCAATTGCATACTTTTTCAATCTGGTTTATGAATCTGCATTCCATAGAGTAAACATTCGCCCTTCCTATCCTGAAGCAAGTTCAGAACACTAATTTCGATTTCCCAACATTCGGATTTCGTGATTCGCCCTTTCTCTTCCAAGGTCCTGATATACAGTTCCAATAAAATTTTTGGAGCGGATTTAATTCCGTTTTATTTATTACTGACATTCGGCCATATTAATGTGAAGTAAGTGATAAAAAGTGTCACAATATATGTCATATTTTTCTTTTTTTCATCCAGTCATAACAACCCCAAGTAGATTCTGTCAGTAAAAAAGGTTGATAATGAAGAAAATACCATCACAATAGAAATGTTATGATATCTGTGACTTAATGTAAAAATGAACGATGTGTTTTATTTTACTTCAATGACCTTCTATAATATAAGTGTTAAATAAAACTGTGTGAAATCATGCTCAATTTGTCAATCATATCTCAATAAATACTATTGTATACAAAAAAACAATTATATCATCAATAATAGGAATAAAACAACATAACTCTTAAAAAGAAATACCACCACCATAGTAACCTCCACCACACAATGACCATCCAAGAAAAACCCGCTATGTGTAAGTAATAACATGCTTGTGTGAGAAACCAGCAAAACGTGAAATACATTCAAAATGCTTGTGATAATAAGACTATATATTATCTTTAATTTCATACAACAAAACAAGCAAGCTACTCAATATCATGCGTGTTAGTGGTTATTCATATTCAGCTCTGACAATTAAGAAATAAAATAAAATGTTATAACGAAAACATACAATGTCTGCAAATTCCTCAAGTAGTCTTTTTTTAATACTATTTTTTTTGAATTCACGGGACAGAACTCCAATACCTAACAAGTCTATCTCGCAGAGATTGGTATTTCATTTGATACTAACATTAAACTACCTATAAAACGTCTACCCATAAGCCCATGAATGAATTGTTTAGATTGCAATTTTTTGTATGCAAATGTCACCGAAAATAAAAATAAGTACGAATACTTCTCTATATGTATATGTGTGAACAAGTGTATGTATATATACATATACAATACATATATATATATATATATATATATATATATATATATATATATATATATATATATATATATATATATATATATATAGGTATATATAAAGGGTGATTCAGGTCTAAGTAGCCAAACTCTAGGAAGTGATTCTGGACATTATTTCCAACAAAAAAGTTCATTTGAAGTATGATCCAATTCTGAAGAGAAAATCACTTATGTCCAATTTCCTGTTTTTTTAAAGTAGACTTATTTTTTATTGAATAGGAAAGTTTTGCTCAAAAACTCTTCTAGATAATTAGATTCTATTTCTGCCATCATAAAATAGACTAGTTTTGAAAGTAACAAAACTCCATTTTATATTTTTTGACAAAGGGGAGCCAATCGCCCAACCTATCCCTCAATAAACTTCCACTTCATTGGAATAGATTTAATGCTTACTAATTGTAGAAGTTTTTCTGTAAGTGGTGAATCTGTAGTTAGTGGGATGAAGAAAACATTCGCGAGAAACCTATGATTAATCGAGAAAAAGAGAAGTGCGTTATTGGACGCCCAGAAAGTGTCTTCTATCAATGAGTTTAATGAATTAAATCACTGTTTTCTTAAAGGAAATTTTGTCTATTTTATGATGGCATAATTATAATTTAATTATCTAGAACAGTTTTTGATGCAACCCTTTTTTATTCAATAAAAAAATATTCCTATGTTAATAAAACAGAAAATTCGACATAACTGCTTTTCCCTTCGGAATCGGACCATACTTCACTTTCTTATAGGAACTTTCTTGTTGGAAATTATGTCTACAATCAACTCCTAGAGATTGGCTACTTGGTCCTGAATCACCTATCTAAAAATATGTTTTTAGTATTTTTCTAAAGGTTGTGCTGCTAAACTCTCTACATTAATGTAATTGAAAATTACTAAGATCTTATTACAACTATTTTTAGCAGTATTCTTCTCCCGAGAAATGTTTAAATTGTAAATTAATTAAATTTAAAATAAAAAAAAATATGATTTTATGAAATATATTATGATAGATTGTTTATTTATTATTCCACGCTTTAAGCATGTATTTTTATTCTAAATAATATTGTATTAATTAAAAGAAAATTGTCTGAGATTTTTGAGCATTTCAATATAAGAATGTTTGAAAGTATTAATAATTTCACACTGACTAGAAATCTTACAACATTATAATTTAAATGAATCCATGAAATTTAATATAGGACTGATGAAGGCGAGGAATGAAGCTTAGGATTTCAACTAAAAATACTTTTCTTTTTTTGATTTTTGGGAATGTATTTAGGGAATCTCATTCTTGATTTTAAGGCATTCTAGGGAGAAAGTGAGGTCAGTAACTCACATAACAATTGGAGGTTCATTAAAGGGTTAATGTGCCATGAATCAATACAGTATCTGAACCTCTTTTGGCCTGAGATTATTAAATTATTTTATTTAGAGGATGTATCTTCAAAATTAAAGGAGTTAATAAAATATTATTATAAGTCTGATTCGCAGGAGGTCTGTCATATCAGGGCGTTTCCATGCAATGTTTATCCCCAGTGTAATTTGGAAAATTTAGTGATAATTTTAAATAAAATGAAAAGGTCACCTGAGAAATGGTTAAGGAAGAAAATAAAAAGAAGGCAACGCAAGAGTCATGCTCAGACTTACCAACATTCTCAGGGCGGTGATTCTGGATAACATCAGCGAGATCTAGGTTTCCTGCGATGACAGCGACTTGATAAGGGGTTTGGTTGGCGTAGTTAAGGGCGTCCCTCTGACAGCCCCTGAAGAGGAGAAGCCGAGCGCACGATTCCTGAGAATTGACTGCACAGACGTGCAGAGGTGTGTTCCCTGATGCGTTCCTCGCATTCATATCTGCCCCATAGAAGAGCAATTGCTCTAAATGTTGTGTGAGACCAAGTCGGCAAGCCTGAAATAATATGAATATACATAATTATTTTTATCTAGTGATACCAAACAAAATTGCTTGTGTATGAACTCGAACAAAAATACTTATTTTATTTATTTATTTATTTTAACTCTTTATTTACCAAGAGAAGCATAAAGAGTGAAGGGTTATCCAGTACAGGGTACTCACACCCAGCCTCGGGCCCCCACTCTCGCTCATAGGGTCTTGACTTTGAGCGATCTCCTCACTAAATTGAAACTCATATTTTATAATTTTGATAATAATAATGATAAGTTTCCCATCCTCCTTTTTGATCCGGGACTTTGGACAAAACACTTATTTTTTAATATACGCTTGAATAGCTCACCTAGCTAAAAAAAACTTCATTCAAATACCCTATAGTTACAGGCAGGAATACTAGAAGTACGCTACAGTAACGCTAAGTATAGCTCTGAAGTCGAAAAATGGGAAGAGATAGAACCGCCGCTATCGTATATATATATATATATATATATATATATATATATATATATATATATATATATATATATATATATAGGAATGATGAAGATTAGAGGCAATTTTTTAAGAGCGCAACCTCACTAAATTTAGCTACATTCTTTCGTAAAGTGCTAAAAATTAAAAATTACTTATATTTTTTTAGGGATAGTTAAATATAAAAAGCGTAGTCTTTTTAATTTGTTAACATCTTTTCATTAATAAATCACATTTTTTCAGACAGTTTGCTAACCAGTCAACACCCTTTCCCAAATTCAGAAATAGTGATGCCTTAATTTTTGTTTCAAAAGAAAGAAAGAAGAAGAATGTCAGAATTATGGCCTTGGGCCTACAAATTTATGGGGCAGTAAAAAAAAGCTCAGACATTTACAGTTCATGACAAATCGTAGAAATAAAAACACTTAATTCTCCCAACATTTTCCAAACACACAGAAGGATGGGAAACCCGATCTCTAATCAAATTATCCACCAATAAATGAAAAAAAAATAATACACTCATATTACAGCATCATTGGAAACAAAAACAAATTTTCAAATAGAATTCTAAAAGTAATTTCCCTTTAACTGTACTGATTGTACGGAAGACGAAGATATTGTTACCTGATGGACTTCTTGCCAGCCTTGTAGGTCCTGAGCGCCAATGGTTGCCCTATCATGGAGAAGCCCCTCGCACAGTAGAGGATCGGTCGGCTGAACTACAGCCCAATAGAGAGGAGTTAGGCCTTTAGCGTCCTTGTAGTTGGGAGATGAACCAAGCTCAAGAAGAGTGGTTACAGCTTCGAGAGAGTTCGCCTGCACTGCCTTGTGGAGAGCAGTGCAGCCTTCTTTCGTTCTGTAGTCGAGAAGAGCACCTCCGTTCACGAGAGCCATGAGAACTTTACCCGGCTTCTTTATAGCAGCAGCAATGCTCAATGGAGTTTCTGAAAAAATAAAATAAAAAATACATTTTACCAAATATGGATTAAAAAAACAAAACAACAAATGAAATGAGCCAATTAGTTTGAAATGATCTTTTCAAAAAGTCTGACTCATAGACAGTGTTATCTTGGTGAGTTATCTAATAATGTTATCCATTGTGGGATTTGAAAAGTTAAGAATAAAAACTGTTAATTCTCTTCTGAATATTTTTTTCTAGTATATTTGAGGTCAAAATCTTATTAAACAAATTATTTTGATCAGCTATGAATCAACCATTTCATTCTCTCCACTTCTTTTATGTATGTTTTGGCTCAAGCCATTAATAAATAGAAAAAAATAAGGGTTTTTATCAAATAAATGACCTTTTTTTCCCCTTTTACAATATCTAAAAATCCTTTTGTACAAAATTAAAATTACATGAATGTCATGCTATTTACTATTTATCAATATGGAGCTTTTTTTTCTTTCTTTGGAATCTAGCATCAACTAATTCTTTATCCTAAAATTATTTTTATAAAATAAAAATTATTCTATGTCCGAAGTCACCTCACGGTATGCAAATTTTTTACTTAAACGAGAAAAAAAAGTTTGTGAAAAAAATAAATAAATATATTTATTTATGTATCATTAGACAACATATAAACTTACTAAACAACAGGAAAAATTAGGGTCAAATTACTTATAGAGCTTCTATACAGATGATTGATTTAAGCATTTTGAAAATCATAGAAATTACAACTCACATTAAAATATTCGTTACTCACTTCAAAGTGCTTCTCATGGCGATTTCGGCTTTACTGTATTGGGAAAAAATGCAATATCGATCGTATTTGTCAAGTCAATTATGTCGGTAATGAAAATAACTTGCTCATTTCCTGTGCCATGCACTATTGTCTGAGCTCGTATATGACCTGTCCGAACTCACCCGAGATGACGATACTTTAAAATTTGGTTAATATATGTAATAATACAAACTTCACTTTTTTTCAAGTTGATAATGGTTCGAGCCAAAAGTATGTAAAAGGAGCGTAGAGATTAAAATGATGAGGTTAGAGATCAAAATTAATGTTGCACCCTTCAACACTTTCCAAACTTAACCACTCAAAAAAACATCACTCTTCTGACTTAAGTGCTTCTAATGAAATTCATACCTGAACCTTTTATGCTAGACATTAAGTAGGCATCTGATCCATTTATACATGAAACGTCCCAGAGATTATGTCAAAATAGGATAATTTTTTTAGGCAGTAGCACAAACAGTTACACACGCACACACACATATATTAAATAATAAAAAGAAGGAAACTGCTTACCACCAGTGTCTGGACAATGGAAGTTAGGATCCAAGCCCTTAGAACACATCTTGGTGATCTTCTCAACCTGAGCATTGGTAACATAGTCCAGGAATCTTCTCAAGTTTGTCCTAGTATGGAGGGCTTTCAGCTGCTTCTCGTCCAAGTTCGACTGCTTGTACACCCTCTTCTTGTACTTCAGCTGAGAACATCGCAAGACATTTAAGAAAAATCGCAAGTTAAATGTACATTAAATATAGACTAAGAAACGTCAAGAAGTTATTAAACGGCTGCATATACAAAGGATGACATCAACCTTAGTTACTTAATTTTAACATCACTAACTTAAAAAAAATTGAGTTCTTCTGCTCTCCACATGGGTCCCTAGAGTACTTTTCTTAATAATGTTTTAAACTTGTAGGTTAAAAACATTATTCGTTAGCACAAGGGTCTGAGTGATATAATTTCTCTGTTTCTTGTATTTTACAAACATACATGAATTGCCAAAATACAATCAATAATTAACTGTATGAATTATTGTAATGTTGTATTTTGTATGATGTATAAAGCTTGAATTGCTTTTGTATGATGAATTGCTTAACTGACGTATATATAAATTTCCATTTGTGCATTTGAATGAAAATATGTAAAATGTAATTAGGTGTATATATATAATATTTTGTTTTGAGCGAGTCGCTTTATTTGCGGATGCCCATAAAAAAAAAAAAAAAATTGCTGTAGTTGACTGAGCCGACTGGATACTGAAGAATAGTCCTTAAGGGGTTATCTGCCTGCTCTCTGTAACTGCCATGGTCTTCATCGGCTCCCTAGGACCACTGTCCACTACAGGGAGTTTGTTGTTTCAAATTACTCAAGCATTCTAAATATTACAGGATTAATATTTAGAAATCCACCCACTAGAAATGGTAGCCATTATTTGAAACAGATATTTAAACACTTAAAGACTACACAAATATATCACAAAATTTAACTATCTCATGAAAATGTTATCTCTTTCATTTTTTTTGTAATTTTCTTATTTTTATTTATTTATTTTTTATTTTATTATTATTCATTTTTTATTTATTTTTTTCTACTTTTGGTTTTTAAATGTATTTACTACTTTTTTCTAAATTATATTTATTTTCATTATGTTATGATAATCTATTATAATTTATTTATTAATATCACCATTTTGTTCGAAGCTGACCTATCCATACAGACATAATAATTTGATAATCACCTCCGTTGGGGTCAAGCAATAAATAAATAAATTCAGCCACAATTTCAAAGATCTACCATCAGCCATGGTTGAGCCAATATTTCGTTGGGCATACCGTCGAATTTTTTCGTTCTCTAGTTTGCTCCGATTTGCATATTCGATAGTTTTACATGGTAGGGACGATATGGACAAATACAATTTTTTTTATGGGTGGATTTAATGTATGAAATGCAATGTACAGATAAAACCTCTATTTCGTTTATATAGCTTTGGTCATAAGACTAGAGAATTTTACAAGAAGCATACCACTAAAGAATAAAAAAAACATATGAATACCTCTAAGTATCCAACAGGTCCATTGAAGGGGTAGTCTCCCAGCCTCCTTTCTTCATCTAGAAACTTACCAGCTTTTCCGTTGACTGGTGGGCAGAACAGGCCGTAGTTAAAACTTTCTTTCAGCTCCTGGGGGAAAATAATACATACATGAGTGACAAAGCAAGAATATAATACATAAATGGGAAAATACGCCACTATAAAGATAAATAAAATTAACTCAGAATTTTAGGACAGGTATATCTATCTATAGGTTACCACCCTTTCTAGCCAGGTTACGGCTGATGCAAAAGAAAAGCCACCACTTCTAGTGGGAATCGAACCCACGATCCATGGCTGTATATACAGGTTGTCACAAAATAAACGGTCAAACTTCGGGAATCGATGCAGGATGAAAAAAACGCAAAAAACTAAAACACAATTATAAAAAGACAATCTTTCAAAAGGCATATATAGCATTTCCAAGTCTATTTGAACCTTTTCCAAGTCAACTGTAACCTTTTCCAAATCAAATGTCACCCTTTCCAAGTCATCAGCAACCCTTTCCAATTCAAATGTAACCCTTTCCAAATCAGTTGAAACCCTTTCCAAAACAAATGTAACGCCTTACAACTCAATTGTCACCCTTGATTTTTTTTGCAAATTTACCGTAATGGGGAATTGGCAAATTGAGGGCCTCAAAACTCAACGGGATAAGTCATGAAAATATTTTTATTTTCAAAACTATTATTGGGACAAAACAGTAAACGAATGAAATGAACAATTTTCGAAAACCAATGATTTTTCATATTTTTCTGCCATAATGAAGGGTGTGAAAAAAAAAAAATATATTTCTAAATGTCTGTGCGTCGATAAAAAAAAAAAAAAAAATTATATTTATTTTCAATTTTTTAAAAATCAATACTCATACTTTATTCATATAAGTAAGAATTTATAGATAAACATTTTAAAATAATTTTTATTACCAAAACTTTTATTTAAAAATGTCAAGAGAATTTTTATAAAAAAATTCTAGCCTATAGAAATTCAAATAAAATTTTTAAATACCTATTTGAAAACACTTTTATAGATAGAATTCTGATTTAACTGTTAAAAAAGATTTTTTTTGCAAAATTGTGATATCACTTTCGGTCCCTGAAATTTTCAAGGGTGACAATTGAAATGGAAACTGTTACAAGTGAAATAAAAAGGGTGACAATTGAGTTGTAAAGCGTTACATTAGTTTTGGAAAGGGTTTCAACTGATTTGGAAAGGGTTACATTTGAATTGGAAAGGGTTGCTGATGACTTGGAAAGGGTGACATTTGATTTGGAAAAGGTTACAGTTGACTTGGAAAAGGTTCAAATAGCTGGAAATGCTATATGTAAAAATCGCTGAAATTGTATATTTTATCCCCCTCCACCCTACCTTCTTTAATCCTGTATACGTAAATAGAGCCAAGGATCGTGGGTTCGATTCCCACTAGGGGTGGTGGCTTTTTGGGAAGAAGGGAATGCACTGAAACTACTAGCGAGCAGTAAACAATTCTTGCAGGTTCGTAATAAGGAGGTATTAATACTTAGACTCCTTGAATAAAAAGTATATTTAAAACGGGAGGCTCTTCGTATATTTACTGCATTTTCCCACCCCCGAAAATGATCTTAACAAATATATAATGGAAAAATTTAATTGCTTACCAATATTAGTTCGGTGAATTCATGATGAACATGGCAAAACCTGTGTGCACTTAAGATATCGTCAAAGCGACCATTAAAATGAGAAGATATAAGTGGGAATGTTTACTTCATTCGTAAATGATGTATTCAATGAGATGAAAACTATTCTAGACACGTCCTCTTGTTTACTAGATAATAGATCAGAAGGCGTGATCGAAATCTTAAACCTAGTCTTGTCTAGACGATGGCGCTATCGCGCAATTTATTACCGTAATGCAATTTAGACTGAATGGGGAACCAGAACCCCTTCCGTCATGTTTAGGGATTGGATGCTTCAAAGGACATTCGCAAACCGCAGTGCTAAATGTTGCTACGACGGGCAGAAGGTTATCTTCTGTTGAACATGTCAGAAATCGCCTGGGCATATATAGGGGGGGGGGCTGAGGAGACTGCAGCCCCCCCCCCGGAATGTTGATTTCATCAGTAAAAATGAGTTATAATAACCTCAAAAATAAATTAAATAAGATCGCTTAGTTCAAACGAAATAATTTTTGGGGGTATAATAGCGTTTTACTAGGCGGGTCTTTTTGCGAAGACCACATCCAGTTACTTTTGAAGTAGCAGTAGTGATTGTATCAGTGATTTAGCGCATGCACATAACTCCTTTGCCTTCCTATTGGAGGATTCCGATGACCAATTGCATTCGTTCTTGCGGGGAGTAAAGTAACCTTCAACAGTGAATTAGCTTTTGTTTATGAAATAGCTCTGTTTATGTTAGTGAGAAAAATGAGTCTTTTACAATTAGTTCGCGATGTTCCTGACAAAGTAAAAGGGATTGGTTTCTTACTGGGAAAAATTAATGGAATCCTATTAATTTTAGCGAGTTGGATAGACTAGATTCGCTACAATTAATATAATTCTATTAATTGCGAGTTGGATTGACTAGGCTTTTGATATCTTCTTGAGCGAGCGGAGCGTACGGAAACGCATAGCATGTAATGCCTAATAAATGTAAAATATCCAAAAAAGAGAGAGAGAAAAGGAATAAAATATGTTTGTTTACAAATAACGTTGTTTGTTATCCTTCATAACCTGCAAAACAGTCAACTTTAAAGCTTAACAACTTATTTCATAGTTGAGAGAATTGATTTTGATCATATTAACCTTTTTATTAATAAATATTGCTTGCCATTATCTAATATGAATTATAACCGTAGATAACGAGTCAAGAAGTAGTAGATAACCAGCAAAGAAGCTATAAGCTAATCAGTAAGCTTATCAGCGAGTACGAGTAACTGTTATAAATCACTACTGCTACTTTAAAAGTAACTGGATGTTGTCTTCGCAAAAAGACCCTACTAGGCTAAATATTCCAAGTTCTAGGTTGTTAATATTCCATACCCTCTCCTGCCCCCTGGGGCCCCTCCCTAATCCCCTGGTCATAATCATAATCGCTTCTTTTTTTATTGGATTTAAGCCGTGTCAACCTTTGAGGTCATTAACTCCAAAATGTCTTCTTTCTGGCATTCATTACCAATGAGTAAATGATACCACATTACCAATGAGTTTTTCCAAATTTATGAAAATCACCAAATGGTAACAAACAATAAAGTTCCAACTGATACAACAGTATTATAATTTTGCTTGGGCTAGTGTAATATTTATCAAATCTTGGTAACCAACAGCAGATAAAAATGTTCTTTCCCGCCAGATTATTGTACTTTAGTATACGACCTGTTTACTACATATTTTAAAATGTTTTCTACATATAAGATACACCATTTAACAAAAAAACAAATAATAGCTCTTCTATTTGACACAAGAAGAAAAAAAAAAACAAGAAGAGAAAGCTAATTTACTTTATAAAAAAAGCGGGCATTGTACGGCCTACCTTCTAGTCTTTTTTCACAGAGAGTTTCACGCAAATTATGAATCTTATTATGTACTGCGTCTGTCCACTTCTTTATTTATAATCGAGTGTTATTAAAATATCCAAAATAATAAATAAACACACAAGGTTACAAGTGTTTTTCGATAAGCTATTTTTTAAAAATACATTCTGTCTGGAAGCTTCTTCACAATAGACGATACATTACTCCTCTTGAAAATACGCGGCGAATCTGAAAGGATTATAGACAAAGCAAATTCGATTTTTGCTGCAAAAGAATCGGCGCAAGTCTGGCGACGGTTTTAATTATTCAAATAGGCATCAAGGATAAATGATATGACATTTGCTCCAATTTCTTATTTTACCTAGAGCCTTATTGTGGAGAAAATCTCGAAACTGTTGGATTTTTTAAGGGGTTTCAATTAATTCCTCTGTGAAAAAGCATTTAATCGAAAATTTAATTATTACCAAACATTTAGATCAGGTATTGGCAACCTTTAACATGTATGGGCCAAACTTTGGTCAGCAAATACGTTTGCGGTCCGCGTAGATTGTTCAAAATAAAATAACGTCGGATTTCAAAGTAGTGTTCATAATGTTTAGCGTTAGATATCAGACCTGAAATAATACGACAATGTTATTTTAATAAAATTTATTAAAATAACAAAATGAAATGAAAAAAGTAAGTATAACAATATAATTAAGTCGTGAAATTTGGAATTATTTCAAACCACGAAAGCGACAGGAAACCCTCGGCTTGCTCGCTCACTTGATTCCGCAGGAGCAAGCGACAAACCCCATCTCACTCGATCTTCCTCGTTTGGAGTGAGTATGAGTAAGTAGTGTAATATTATTTGTTTTAATTGGGCTTTTCAAAATGTCTCGCGGGCCGGATCAAACCTTACAGAGGGCCCCATCCGGCCCGCGGGCCGTTTGTTACCCACTTATCAATTACATCATTAAAATTTGTGCCGATTGAATACTAACCCGTTTCAATTCGACCGAGTAGTTTTGCCACCGATAATGTTTTTCTATAATTGCGTAAATTATGATTTTGACGGAATAGCATATGGTAACTTTTTAAGCTTGTTTTTGGGCCTTCTTGAAATAACTGCGATGCTATATCAAATATATTTTATATCATTTTGCGCTAGACCCGGTTGACCCTAAATAAATACTAACCCGTTTCAATTCGACCGAGTAGTTTTGCCACCGATAATGTTTTTCTATAATTGCGTAAATTATGATTTTGACGCAATAGCATATGGTAACTTTTTAAGCTCGTTTTTGGGCCTTCTTGAAATAACTGTGATGCTATATCAAATATATTTTATATCATTTTGCGCTAAACCCGGTTGACTCTTAATAAATAGAAGCCATTCATTTTGGAACGCTTACAACTCTTTTTCACTTTCTGCCGTGGTCCTGAAAGTTATACCTGAACCTTTTTTTCTCTGATAAATATGACTGTGCAAGTACAAAATAAAGAAAGTGTGACACGTTCAGTTCATATCTCAAGGCAGGAGACTGCACAGTTTGGCCTCAATGTTGGACTGAATGGGTCTAGAACAAACACGATAAGTTAATAAACCTCAAGGCAGGGACTGCACAGTTATAGTAGTCCCACTATATGTGAAGTAAATATCCTCTTGTCCACACACGTCAGGCCTGGCCTGCACAGTCCCGGCCTCATTGGACTGTACAGTTAATTTCTGTGGTGTTTTAATTCTACTTCGAAGGACTGTACAGTTCAACTCTGGCCTCAAGAATGTCCCATTCACGGTGTGGCATATCTCTGAGATTTTCCTGTCTGTGTATTGTATGGGCACTCTTAACTTTCCCTATCATTCATGCGTTTCAAACAAGCGGACGAATATTCATGAATGTCCATTGAGTAAATGAAATTGTTGGGAGAAATGTAGTAAGTTGCTTAAACATTTCCATCTCGTGAAGTTTGGAAAGGCCAACTTGAATGAGACGGGGATTAAGTATTAAACTGAATTCGGAACGAAGCGCTAGGCCGCCAGATAAACTAATTCAAAAAGTTTGATAAGCAGAAAGCCTTGCTCTCGGTTATGTGTAATGAAGCAACAGGCAAAAACGAGAACGTCATTAGCAGATATCTTAGAAACTTATTCAGAAAATGAACAGAGCTCTAAACACGTCGAGCGTAAAGCTAAAATCTGTACCGAGTTCGAGACACGTCGGGCTTTAACCGCTTAACGACCACGCCCGAGATATCTCTGGTATTGAAGGCGAAGGTGATTCCTATGATCACGCTAAGGCCCAACGCGTTATGTTTTTCTTAGTCCTTATGGGGGACGCCCAAGTACTAAATTCCATCATAGTCGGCGATGGCGAGGGAAAACATTTCTTAAAAGTGTGTTGATTTGAGGCAAAATTACCTCAAAGTCTTCTTCGTCTGAGTCTGACATAGTAAACTCACAGCCAAGACGAGGCTTTAAAAACAAACACGTACCACACTAAATAAACACTCCAAGATTACTGCAAATAGGCGCAACAGCTTTACAACAAGCCCTTTGCCAATACACCCGTGCGCGGGCAGAGTTGAAAACTTGTTTCGGGCGCAACTGGTTAGCATAGGAGTTGCAGAACAGTCGCACCGCGTGCGCTGGGCCCAAGTTGTGCCCTGCATATTTTAAGTTTTTTTTTTTTTTTTTTTTTTTTTTTTTTTTTTTTTTTTTTTTTTTTTTTTTTTTTTTTTTTTTTTACGGCGCATCGACAAATCGTGGCCATTAGCGCCGACATCCAGGGTGCAGCCAGGAATTTTCTCAGCAAGCCTTGAGATGAGAAAATTCCTGCCGGAGGTTGGGAGTCGAACCCACCATCTCCCGCTTATGAATCTAGCGTGCTAGCCACTAGACCACGGGAGACCCCAGCATATTTTAAGTATATTTAATGCTATTGTCCTATAACCTAATTACTGGATTTTTACTCTACAATTGGTACCTAGACTACAGTTTTCCATTACTTTTGGCTGAATTTTGTTATCTTTTTGAATGCCTTAATGAAGCTCGAGTTACATCGGGTAATGTCATGAGCCATAATAAACATCTTGTTTGTTTTGTTTTTTTTCCTGAAAACATTATTATTTCACTTTGGACCTTATAAAGCTATATAAGCTTATCATGCGAACCATTCCTCATGAGGTGATTTTACACATAATTTTCAGTAAAAAGTATCTTTTAATTAGGGTCCACTTTCTCGCTGTTTTCAAGAAATCGTTCATTTTATTTTTTGTAGGTTATATACTTTTTTTCCTTCAATAAATAATAATCAGATCTAAAATATTTCGTCTGAAGAAATGTTGAATACAACAACGATTATAAAATTTCCTTTGAGGATTGCTTTGAACATTATAAGGAACGTGAACATTTTTTTTTTATTTAAATTTTAACGTCCATTTATTATTAACTAGGAATTTTAGGACGGGTTATCTATAGGTTACCACCCTTTTCTAGCCAGGATAGGGCTGATGCCTTTTCTTTTTTCTAAAGAAAAGCCACCACCCCTAGTGGGAATCGAACCCACGACCTTTGGCTCAGAGTGTTAAGTGCTCACGCCTTAACCCTCACGGCCATCGGGTCTACGTGAACATTTAAATCAATAAAAAGTTAAGTTGGAAAGATCTCTGACGTGAATATTTTCGGAGTTATGAGTGAAAAAGTACAAAAAAACGTGATTTTTGTACATTAAAAAAATGTCCCGAAATATTAAATTTGCGATTAACAAATACCATTATTTTAACCCCTTCAGACCCGAATTTTTATTTCTAGATAAAAAAAAATTATTTTCCTGTCATAGTTGTATATTGCTCTTGTATGATTGCAGATTTTTTTCAGAATTTTATGGTTAACCTGACAGGAGTTATGCATTGTCCAGTATACTGGACATTGGTTGTCAAGCAATATGATTTGTGGATGAAAAAAAATATTGAAACTTTGGAAATATTAAAAAAATAGATAATTAAAGCAGTAATTTATTAACAATTTAAAAGAAATTAATTCGGGGAAAAAAATGAAAAATTATTAGTAAATATTATTGTAAAAGTTCAAATATAATAAGGTATTGTAAAAAATAGATTAGAATTTTAGATAAGAAAATGTTGTCAGCGCACAGTTATAATGAAAATGAAATATTTTCATAGTCTAGTCTCAAAAAAGTCCGTCTCGCAGGACTGCATCATCTTAGCGCGGTTCTGTTCATATCCGTAGTCTAATTTGGAAAGATTAAAATAGAAGCAGTTATTATTTTGGTTCCACCAGTCTTTTTTTTTAAAATTAATTGTTATAATGGCGTGTCAACCCTTAAGGTCACTAACGCCATTCCTGTGAGTAGTAAAGTCTTGAAAGGTCATGATTTACAACCTTACCTGGAAGGGTCCGCTACACTAGAAACAGACCCGCTAGTGACAAGGTCTTGGAATCTTGAAAATCTATATTTCTAACAATAAATTGTTTTTGTTATTTTACTTAACCAGTTTTATTGTCAAATACATTATCCAACTATAAGCAATTAAAAAATAACAAGAAATAAAACAGACAAAAAGAACCATTGGAATAAACGAAATCAATTAATTTAAAGCTTTAAGCACTTTTTTCTCCGATTGACATCGCCTAATTAAAACTTTCTTCAGAACCTTTTTTGTAGAGCATTTAGTAAGCTTCCGAATGGTAATCTTCCGCTTCACAAGATTGTCAACGGTTTTCCAGATACTAACGAAATTATACAAAGTTACCAAAACTTTTTTTGTCTTACAAAAAACCCTCATTGATATTGTTACATCAATGAGGGTTGACTTCACATGTATAGTATACTCGACATGTATTTTCAAAAATTCAAAAACACCTTATTACAAACTTTATTGATAAAATTGAACTTCCAACGTTTAAAAAGATCATGTACATTAAATTTGGAGCAGTTTTAAACAATAAACAGAAACAATTTGGATTGAGTATGTAAGGAAAAGTTACTAAGCTTTAGAATCCATGACTGCCCGGGGTGGAACAGAAACAATTTGGATTAAGTATGTAAGGAAAAGTTACTAAGCTTTAGAATCCATGACTGCCCGGGGTGGAACAGAGAAGATTTTATACATAACCTTTCATAATCGAATGGAATCAATTTATATTATTTATTTATTTAAAATAAATTTATATTAGATGTCAAATGGAAGACAAATGCATAGAGCTTCAAACCTAAGTGATAGTAAACATCTATCGGCCATAGCCGGTGTGATACAAAGTAAAGAAGTTATGTCCAGCCGGCTGGACAATGGAATTGAAGGGGTTAAATTCAGGTTTTCCGAAGATATTTCCGCATAAATTATCGTGCCCTTTCCACTACGTCAACATCCAACTATGGTTACGTTTTTACAACATTCTGGACTTTTAAATGGAAATATTTCAGATTTAACGAGGAAGTTCTGTTCACAGTTCATTTAGCTTTGCATATGACCGAACAAAAAGAATTCAAATGAAAATGATTTGTACTTTTAGCACTTTCCTCCGAAGGAAAGTAGCTATTGAGGTTGGACTCATGAAGGAATTTTTGAAAAATTTCTTCAAATCTTTATCGATCCTAGAGACACCGAAAATGACCCCCGTTAAAATTTATATATATCTATATATATATATATATATATATATATATATATATATATATATGCATATATATATATATATATATATATAACAGACACATATATATATATATTATATATATATATATGTGTCTGTTAACCCGATAGCGGCCAGAGTTTTTGTTTTTTCGCCACGAAACTTGGTATATAGCATTCAATTAGCAAACGATTGAACGAGTTCGTTAACCACCAAAATCGGTCCACCGGAAGGGGGGGTTTACCCCGGACCCAAAACACTAATTTGACTATGTCAGCCGTAATATTTGTTATATTTCAACGAAACTTGGTATTCGTAGTGGTAATATAGAGAGAAAAGTGAGATATAAAAATGAACTAAATCGGCTCATTAGAAGGGGGGGGGGGGTTTACTCCGGACCCACAATACCAATTCGCCACTACAAGCCGTGATTTTTGGTATATTTCGACGAAACTCGGTATTCGTAGTGCTAATCCACAGGTAAATATGCGTTGTAAAAATAAACTAAATCGGTTCATTAGGAGGGGGCGTTTACTCCGGACCCACAATACCAATTCGCCACTACCAGCCGTGATTTTTGGTATATTTCGACGAAACTCGGTATTCGTAGTGGTAATCTACAGGTAAATATGTGTTGTAAAAATAAACGAAATCGGTTCATTAGAAGGGGGGGTTTACTCCGGACCCAAATTCCTAATATACTCATCCTGTTCCTGCATTAGATCAAAATACGATAATATGAGGTTTTTTGTATTTATTACGTAGTGTAATAGGTACCATGTGTAAACATAACTCTGGAAGCAAATTAATAATTGATCAGTTACTCATTACAAATTTAAAAGAGAACTATTCATGTTTTTATTTTATTTATGTAGAATATTTTAAGCAAATTGTTCTGGAAAGCAGTCTACACTACCCAAATTCTGAGGAAAGTGCTTAGTTATGCAGCTCCTGCGTGACGGACTTTTTTTATTAGTAATAATGCAGTAATTGCAACATCGGAAATGGGAGAGGAAAACCACATTAATAGCGGAGATGATGCAAAAATGACTTAGAACTGATGTCATGGACGGATATACTGATGAACAGTCCCATAAATACCTGGACAACCTTCTAATGACAGCCGTTTACTAGTGCTGGGGATTACACGGACCGTCTTAGATAATCAGAAAAATCATTAAAAAATCAATTTCTCTACGAACTTTGTCCCATGGAAGAGAACATTTGCTTTCAAAGGATGGAATATTAGTTTGGGGGGGGGGATATACATATACATACTATGGGAAGCTATATGGTATGAATGGTCTTGGCGTATTTCCAAAAAAGGCAGTTCTAAAGAATTCTGCACAGAAGCAAAGGACATCTTAAGAAAACTTTATTCTGCGGGCGTTCAGCGTCTAGGATATACTCCCGCTATTAATATACGCTATTTACAACCGCTTTAGTGGGTCTTGGAAAGTTGTTTTCATCCAAGGAGCGAAAAAAAACCTGTCACTTAGGAGCTACGTAAGTAAGCACATTCCTAAGAAGGTGGGTAGTGTACACAGCATTCCTAAATATTTTGCTTGAAATAACCTATGTAAATAAAAACAAAACAATTAATTGGATAGGTCTTTTATATATCTAATGAATATCTGACACAATTATTGCATTTGTAATTAATTTTCTTCCGGACTGTTGTATATGCGAGGTATTACACTATTAAAAAAATACGCAACAACATTTTTCATTTATTGGATAATAAAGGCGTCGACATGTAGAAAGAGAACAACCTGAAACTCGTAACAACGGCGAAACTGGGTACAATGAATGTGGGTAAAACTGAAGTTTAGCGTCCTCACAAACGATTACTTTAACATTTTTCACTATACCGTATTTTAATGCACTAAACACGAATACGTTAAAAAAAAATAATCGCTCTCAACTAGGAAAGAAGTTATTAAGCAATAAAGTTCACTGTTATGGAGGTTATAAAAGTTGGCGTAAACAGCGTATTTGTAAACATGCGCATGCGCAGACATGTAACATTGGGAAATAGAGAACTCTTATTTGAAATGTTGATAAACTATTTATTCAAAAATAATTGTCAATTTTAAGGGCATCCTCACCCGTCGTAACCTGTCGCTTTTGGGCAGATGTGCTATGCGTTTCCGCTCGCTCAAGAAGATATCAAAACTGTAGTCAATCCAACTCGCTAAAATTAATAGAATTCTATTAATTTTAGCGAGTTGGATTGACTACAGTTTTGATATCTTCTTGAGCGAGCGGAAACGCATAGCACGTATGCCCAAAAGTCGTGCAACTTCATTGTAACTTTTGAATATAATGAATCTATGTTGGCAATCAAACTTCAGCAGGCGCGAATTAGAACGAACTAATAGGCATTAGCTAATTATTAAGGAATTTCTGTTATATAATACTTTTAATGAATGAAACAAGAAATGTGAAGAATGTTTCATTTTAAAAAAATGGTTATGAATAAATAACTGCTGGTAAATTAAAAAAAAATATAGTAAATTTCAATTAGACTTCTTTATTACGGACTTTTCCATACCCGCGGATGCGCATGTTGACAAATATTGTCGTTTACATTACCTTTCATAACCCGCATAACAGTGAACTTTAGTGCTTAATAACTTCTTTCCTAGTTGAGAGCGAGTGTTTTTTTAAACGACGGATTCGTGTTTAGTGCATCAAAATACGTTATTGTGCGAAATTTGAAAGTAATCGGTTGTGAGGGCTGGAAACTGCATTTTTACCCTTTTTCAGTTGTTGGTAAATCCCAAATACTCATTCTCCTAGCCCATAGGAATGAACCAATAGAAACGCTTCATTTGAGTTCTCGTTTCATGATCCGGATCCCTGAACGAGACCCACTTTTCGAGATCGGTGCAACTAGTATCCATTGCGATTATAATTTCACGGTTAACTTTATTATTACAATACTGGCTTTAATTTATTTTGTTTACTTTGAACTTGATTTATTTTGTTTTTCTACTTATAAAAACAATAATAATTAAACGGTAGAAAAGGCCGTCACGCAGGACCTGCATAACTAAGCCCTTTCTTCAGAATTGGGTATTGTCGAGTGCATTCCTGAATAATTTGCTTTAAATAACCAAAATAGATAAATAAAATAACAAACATGAATAGTTCTGCTCTTTTGAATTTATTATGAGCACATGTTTCAATTATTACTTTTATAATTAATTTCCTTCCAGAGTTTTTTGTATGTGGGGTACTACACTACGTAATAAACACACAAAGCTTCACATTTTCGTCTACTGATCTTGATGAATAAAATAAAATAAAAATTACGTCTGGTATTGGCAAATAACTACTTTGGCTCCGGAGTATATCCCCCCTCCAGATGGACCGATTTTGTTGGTTAACGAACTCGTCCAATCGTTTGATGGGAGTATACTATATACCAAGTTTCGTGGCGAAAAAAAACAAAAACTCTGGCCTGTATCGTGTTAACGGACACATATATACTAGCTGACTACCCGTGCTTCATCATGGCCGATAAGTATTTTTTATATTGAGTTAAATAAGATATGATCAAAATTAACGCTACTACGTTTGTAATTTTGTACAGCTTATTATTGAAAAAAAAAAAATACAACCGCTTAAAAAGTTAGATAAACAGAGACAAATACACGTGTGCGAAATTTGAAAGTAATCGGTTGTGAGGACGCGAAACTTCAGTTCTACCTGAGCGTGAAACGTTCGTATTTTATTGAAACCATGAGATGGAAATATGTTTTTCCTGTATGAGGCATTTAAGACGCCTCTTGGACAAAATTAGCCACTAACGCGTAATTAGCCACTGAACGTAGTTCACTCACCAGGAAGATTGCAAGCGAGGAGTTCCGGTCTCCTTGCGGCTCACCAGCTATCCAGATCAGATTCTTAAGGAAGAGATCTTACCTGAGGCAGTCCTTCCCGCTGGAACTCAACATCACACATATTTTGCTGCTAGATGAACAGGGAGAAGATGGCCAAACCTCAAAATCCACCATTTCTAACCCCTATTTGTCCTATCAGGAATTTCTGTAGGTGTTCCAGACTTGATGCTGAAGCTAAGTCCTTTGTCTATTGTCTCACGATTGATTCCTTACATTGTTATCATTATTTAGCTCTCCTATGTGGGCAATATGTCTTTCCTCCAATATTTTTTCGTATATGAAGTTAACCCAAAGCGACATATTTTACTATCCAAGAAAGCCGAAAGCAGAAGGATCTGCAGGTATATAGGAATGAGAGGTAGAAACGGGAGAGGTTAATACCTCCTTGGTAAACGATATCGAAAAGTCAGCGATTTGGCGAGGCTAATCCTCTAGATATAGGCCTCCAGAGGTTTTGGGCCGATTCCAGGGGAGATTTCTAGCCAAAACTGCCATCTTCAGACGTATTCCAATATTTATAAGAAGTATTTTTAGTAATCTTTGAGTTGTAAACTCTGAATTTATGATGTCGACACGATGACGAAATAACGAAGACAAGAAGTGCCCATGTTTCATAAACCATAGGCCTTGCTTTACCGTATTAAAAAATAGTCCCCGATATTGACCAAAGGCAAAAAAAATGTACACTGTCTTAAACGAAAGGTCATGCTCCTTAAGCAACAGAATCTACCCTCAAGAGTACTGTTTATTTAAGGCAAATTTCTCACGAAATCATTGCAACACATCAGGTTTTGCGCTATAGCCCTTTCAGATAGATAGAATAGTTCTAATCCCGCATGCGCGAAATTCTCAGGGAAATATTCCCGACGGTTCCACCATTTGCATTTCCATTACAATGAACAACAGGGTACTTTATAATCAATAAAAACTGATTATGTCTCGTTTAGGACCAGGGAAGGCTTTGAGAGGTCAGACAAGGGAGATAGTGTTTAATAGTTATCAATACTTAGCCAAAGCTAAGGCTAAAAACAATTTAAGCTATAGCCTGTTCAAATAGACGGTTTAATTGGAGGGTAAAGGGCGTACTTTATATTCCCCGCGCAAGAAATTGGTGGTAAAAATTCTCTCTGTTATAACCTTATCACTAGGAGAGTTAAGACGTTTTTAGTCTTTGCTTTGGCTTAGTATTGATAAATATTAGACACTACTTCCTTTGACCTTCCCTAGCCATAAACGAGACATAATCAGTTTTTACAATGTTTTCACGTATCGTGTTGTTCCTTGAAATGGGAGTTTGTTAAAGGTGGTAGGTAAGTACTGCCAAACTCGGTTTAGAATTCATCATCAGACGTGTAAAAATACGATTTCCTTTCATATTTCAATAAATAAAATGTGGAAATATTCTAATTTGTGTTGTATTGAAGAATAAATAAGATTGAATGAAACCCTCCAAGGGCTTAGCCCTGAAGTGAGGTGTATCCCCTAGGGAAGGGGGCGTAGTCCCAAGGGTCTGGAGTAGGGGGGGGGGGGGGGGGTTGAAGTACTGAGGGTGCAGAAGTAAGTCTTTCATCTTCCCGACATCAATACTCCTAGGGGAAAACCACTTAGCTTTTTATATGTATGCCATTTTTATTTGTATATATTGTGTAATTTTGTTTAAAAAATATATTTTACCTATAATAATTAAATTGACTATGTGTTGTTCCCATATTTTTTTGTTGTATTTTTAGAGTACTGCAGATGAGACAGTACTGTCGAAAGATCTTTACTGTCAATAAATAATTGAGAATATCTTTTTGGTGTTTTATTTGCTATTTTTAACCGTTATGGAGTCCAGAAACCATCTGAATTTACCAAGGAGGTCACGCGGTTACTTTAAACCATATTGGGCAACAACCGGCCCATTGAAAGATTTGGTCCGGGCCGTGAGACTTTTTGATAAACCCAATTAAAAAAAATATATATTAAACTACTTACTCACACTCACTCCAAATGAGTAAGATCGAGTGAGGTGAGGTTTGTCGTTTGCTCCTGCGGAATCAAGTGAACGAGTAAGCCGAGTGTCTTATAGATTTCTTGCCGTTATTTAAATTTCGTAGTTCGTAATATCACAATTTAATTACAATGTTTTACCTATTATTTTCATTATATTTTGTTATTAAAATAGATTGTATTACAATAACGTGGTCGTATTATTTCATGTCTAATATCTATCGCTAAACGTTATGAGAACTTCTTAAAAATCCTATGTTATTTTATTTTGCACCATGTACGCGGCCCGCTAACATGGCACACTAATGTTTGTCCCACAACATGTCAAAGGTTGCACAGACCTGCTTTAACTTCCTCAAAGGTTGCACATACCTGCTTTAACTTCCTCAAAGGTTGCCATACCTGCTTTAACTTCCTCAAAGGTTGCACATACCTGCTTTAACTTCCTCAAAGGTTGCACATACCTGCTTTAACTTCCTCAAAGGTTGCACATACCTGCTTTAACTTCCTCAAAGGGTTGCACGCAATTCAAGTAGCTCAGTGCAAAATATGACTTGGATTATTTGAAATTATTGAACTAAAAAAAACAGCATTCGAAGAGATGAAGTCAGATATTAGAAAAGTAAGTTTGGGATAACGAGGAGAGGGGGAGGGGGTCTGTTAATAACAAACAATTTTTTTGATGCATCCTCTTTTCTGGACGTAAGAAAAGTTTATATATCTTAGCTTGTTTAAACATGTAACAACTATTTGATTTTGAGTACCCAAAATCAGAGTAGACCATTATTCAATAATCATTCAAATAAATTTTTGTTGAATAAGAAGTTATTCATTGAATAAATTATTCGTCGACTGATTTCTTTTTTATTCAATGAATAATTAATTATTTTTCTTTATTCATTCTTCATTCATTATTTTTATACATTTTAAATAATGAGGTTTATGGAACATCAAATTCAGATTCTTTTAAAGTTCAGTAAACAATATCACTTAAATAAATAATTTTCATTGATGGTAAGAAAAAGGTCAATGAACTTAGTAATTTTTATTAGAAAAGATTGTTAAAATAAATTACTTGTACTTAACGAAAATTTTGAGTCAAATAAATCAATTTTATCCAAAAAATTGTTTCATTCGAATAAATAACTTTTAATCAATAAAAGTTGTCATTCAATAACAATTTTCATTCAATAAATCATTGTTATTCATAATGAATAACATTTAAAAGTTACGTTATTCATTGAATTGAATGAATAGTGAATGAAAAATTATTCATTATTCAGAATAAAATTATAGATTCATTCATTATTCATTATTCTGGATGATTTTTGCCCAACACTGCCCAACATCAATGTATTGGGTTTATCAACTTTTATGGGGAACGAATAAAAATATGACATTTTATGTAAAATCATTCGATTCCAGACTGGAAGCTCTGCATATAAAATTGACCATAATACACGGCCATAGGTGAAAAAATCTCAGTTTTCATAAATATGAAAAATGTGTAAGACTCTAGGGAAGAAAATACAGTAAAATTGAACGGAAGGATAACAGCTCTTGGCAGTTCCCTAAAAGGTTAATGTCCTCTATTGTGGCCAATTCCTAGCCACGTAGACCCCACATTAAGAAGAACTATTTGCTCCTAGACGCCTAGAGTGTACATATGAAAGGTTAGGAAGCAGACTGCCCGCCATAGCACGGAAGACAATGCCCCCTGAATACCTGACTGGACACAATGCTGCCACCTTCAACCAGCAATAGCATTCTAGCAGGAGATACAACAGCCTTCATAATCCAGCAGAAGACTCCATCACATCACAAAGTTCAACGGTAAGAGAGAGAATGTGAGAATGAGTGGTTTATTTTTATAATAACCATATGGTATAACAAATAACGAAAAAGTACTTGGGTAGTGTGTATTGCCATTTTAAATAATTTACTTAAAATAACCAATATAAATACAATAAAAACATGAATAGTCCTGTCCATTTACATTTGCAATGAGCAACTGTTGTAATTAATTTCCTTCAATAGTTTTAGCACTTTCCTCCGAAGGAAAGTAGCCATTGAAGTTGGACTCATGACGGAATTTTTGAAAAATTTCTTCAAATCTTTATCGATCCTACCTAGTAGACACCGAAAATGAACCCCGTTAAAATTTATATATACGTCTGTTAACACGATAGCGGCCAGAGTTTTTGTTTTTTCGTCACGAAACTTGGTATATTGCATTCAATGAGCTAACGATTGAACGAGTTCGTTAACCACCAAAGTCGGTCCACCGGAAGGGGGGGTTTACCCCGAACCCAAAACACTAATTTGACTATGTCAGCCGTAATATTTGTTATATTTCAACGAAACTTGGTATTCGTAGTGGTAATATAGAGAGAAAAGTGAGATATAAAAATGAACTAAATCGGTTCATTAGAAGGGGGGTTTACTCCGGACCCACAATACCAATTCGCCACTACCAGCCGTGATTTTTGGTATATTTCGACGAAACTCGGTATTCGTAGTGGTAATCCACAGGTAAATATGTGTTGTAAAAATAAACTAAATCGGTTCATTAGGAGGGGGGGGGGGGGGGTTACTCCGGACCCACCATACCAATTCGCCACTACCAGGCGTGATTTTTGGTATATTTCGACGAAACTCGGTACTCGTAGTGGCAATCTACAGGTAAATATGTGTTGTAAAAATAAACTAAATCAGTTCATTAGAAGGGGGGTTTACTCCGGACCCAAATTCCTAATATACTCATACCGGTCGTAATTTCTGCTGTATTGTAACGAAACGCGGTATACGTCGTGGGTAACTCATGAGAAAGAAGTTTCGTAAAAATGAGCTGAATCGGTCAATCGGAAAGCGGGGGTTTAATTTGTAAAAATTTCAATAGAAAAGCCCGCCAGACGTAGGTTCACAAAGCCACCGCAAGGAGCGCATTCTACCACTAGAGTGACTGTATCCTGTTCCTGCGTTAGATCAAATACGATAATGTGAGGTTTTTTTGTATTTATTACGTAGTGTAATAGGTACCATGTGTAAACATAACTCTGGAAGCAAATTAATAATTGATCAGTTACTCATTACAAATTTAAAAGAGAACTATTCATTTTTTTTTTATTTATGTAGGATATTTTAAGCAAATTGTTCTGGAAAGCAGTCTACACCACCCAAATTCTGAGGAAAGTGCTTAGTTATGCAGCTCCTGCGTGACGGACTTTTTTGTATGTGAGGTACTACATTTCTTAAAAAATACACAAAAACTCCACATTTTCGCGTATTGATCTCGATGAATAATAATAGCGCACAAGAATATCGCAGGAACGGGATACAGCGCCTCTAGTGGTAGAATTTCCCAATGACCAGAGAACAAGCACCGATTTGCCCAATATGTAACACTTTTTTAACGATTAAACACTTACTAACGGACTGTTTAAGACTTAACTCATTTCCCCTCCCAGCTATAAATCTAACAGAGTTGTTAGCAGAAGGAAGCCAATTTATCGATTTTGTTTTTCGACACTTAAGGAAAATTGGACTATTTGAAGAAATATGACGTAAATGTATATGGGTTTCTATGTTTGTATACGTGCTTATCTGTTTGTGTATGTGTATGCATGTATGTGTGTGTGTATGGTTTATTTATTTTCCCTCCTACTAATATGTATATTTATTTTTCTGTTTACGACCTCCTATCATTAATAAATATGTAAAAACTATGATTTGAAATTCATGAAGATCTAAGTCTATAATTGTATTTACAGACTGCCCTATCTGCCTCTGTGTTGTTCGTACCTTTTTATAGTCAAAGCAAATTGTATTAGTAAATTATTTTTTTTTTTAATTATTTCATTTTTAAATTTGTTCACTTCATTTGTTCAATTTGTTGTTGTTGTTTATTCTTTTCTATGTATTTTAAGTGATGAATTGCACTTGTTGCGGTCTCACTAATGTATAAATAAATAAATAGTGGTAGAAATCAGAAGTCCACAACCCATAATTAAGTCTTTCCCTTTATATCAGTACGATGTACGCCGAGCCACTTTCAGAAGTCCACAACCCATAATTAAGGCTTTCCCTTTATATCAGTACGATGTACGCCGAGCCACTTTCAGAAGTCCACAACCCATAATTAAGTCTTTCCCTTTATATCAGTACGATGTACGCCGAGCCACTTTCAGAAGTCCACAACCCATAATTAAGTCTTTCCCTTTATATCAGTACGATGTACGCCGAGCCACTTTCAGAAGTCCACAACCCATAATTAAGTCTTTCCCTTTATATCAGTACGATGTACGCCGAGCCACTTTCAGAAGTCCACAACCCATAATTAAGTCTTTCCCTTTATATCAGTACGATGTACGCCGAGCCACTTTCAGAAGGACCAAATTTGCTGGTTGACGAACTTGGCCATTCTGAATGTAGTTTTGTAACCTCCAATAGGTTGATTTCTAGCTCCAAAAATGTCTACATTCGTCCACCCTTAAAAATGTCTATAATTGTGGTCGGAATCAAGGGCATATCCACGTTGAATACACCGGTTCCCGTTGATTAACTAAATTAAGCAACGTTGGGACAGTACCTGGATGGGTGACCGTCCACGTGCTGTTGACTTTATAAATGGGTGGACACCTCTAGGTAGACCGGCGCTAATAGCCCAATTGTTGAAAAGCAATGTCGTACCTTCTTAGAAAAACTAGTATAACAAATATAACTCGTTCAGTATTATATATATATATATATATATATATATATATATATATATATATATCTAATATATAAAATTCTCGTGTCACAGTTTTCGTTGCCATACTCCTCCGAAACGGCTTGACCGATTTTGATGAAATTTTTTGTGCTTATCCGGTATCTATGAGAATCGGCCAACATCTATTTTTCATCCCCCTAAATGTTAGGGGTAGTCCACCCCTAAATTTTTTTTTTTATTTTTTAGACAAAATTTTTAATTTATATTTTTTTATGATACAACATACAAAAATACATACAATCCTCAATTTTCACCCTTCTACGATCAACCCTTATTTTTTAATAGCCATTTTAGTAATTTAATCATTTTTCCTCTCCGGTCGAAAACTGATCAATCGTCATTTAATTAGTTATCCCCGCCAGATGTCTACATCTTGATAGCTGACCCGGAGTCCTGAATAGCAGAATAAATATTTAAAAAAAATTATTGAATCGACTTTTAGGCGGTACGAAGTTCGCCGGGTCAGCTAGTATATATATATATATATATATATATATATATATATATATATATATATATATATATATATATAAAGACATGAAAGTTTCTACGGATGGATTAAGAAGCAGAGAAACGAAACATTCCTTTCTGCCCTATCAAAGCGGATAATGAATCAGTCAATTATTATACAACGAGGAATGATTAAAACAAAAAAGAAAACCACTTGGCTAGTTGCTCGAACGGAGCACGGCCGTTGAATACATTTTCCGCATTGATTCAGAAAGTGAGAATTTTTCAATCAGAACATGGACTAATTGAAGAATACATATCAGTGAACAGTAATTACTCCCTATCCATTAGATTATATAGTCTAAACGATATGTGGGAAACAACTGGCCCGCGGGCCGAATCCGGCCAGCTGTAAAATATGATCCGGCCCGCAAGACATTTTGAAAAACACTATTACACTACTTAAACACACTCACTCCAAATGAGGAAGATCGAGTGAGATGAGGCTGGTCGCTTGCTCCTGCGGAATCAAGTGAGTGAGCAAGCCGAGTGACGGCGAACATAAACAAAAATATGAACACTACTTTAAACTTCGACTTTCCGAATTTCAAGATTTCATTATCATGTTGTACCAATTTTTACCATTTATTTTTGTGATTTTAATAAATTGTGTTATAATAACATTGTCGTATTATTTCATGTCTGATGTGTACGCCTCTTGTTCTCTTTGTCCAGTCTTGGTGGGTTAGTCTTGTTATTTCTACGTTTGTTTGTTCAGTGGCTGTTTTTGCATGAGAGTCGGCCAACGAACTTTTGCCTAAGTCTTCGTGACCTGGTAGCCAGTGGATGGTAACGTGTCTGTTTAGTGTGTGGGCCTGAAATAGTATTCGCTGTAATAGTGGATGATGTGTGTAACTGTCAGTTAGTGCTTCAAGTGCGCTGAGTGAGTCCGTGTAAAGTACGATATCTCTTGTACCTGTAACAGGTATATTTTCCAGGCCAATAAGGATGCCAACTTATTAAGCATATTGTAATGTAAATATGTAAATAGACAATACGTTGATATAATGTAATTTAATAATATAGATATATGTGTGTGTGTGTGAGTGAGTGTGTGTGTATAATGTAAGTATATGAGACAATGTAATGTATATATGTAATGTTTGTAATAACTATATGTAAGGGTACTCGCATGGTGAAGAGGTAGAGGTAGAGGTAAGAGGTAAGAGGTAGAGGTAGAGGGAAGAGGGAAGAGGTAGAGGTAGAGGTAGAGGTAGAGGTAGAGGTAGAGGTAGAGGGAAGAGGTATAGGTAGAGGTACCTCTATGTAACACAAACACATTGTTTGTAATGGGGACTGCATAGTGAAGAGGTAGAGGTAGAGGTAGAGGGAAGAGGTAGAGGTAGAGGTAGAGGGAAGAGGTAGAGGTAGAGGGAAGAGGTAGAGGTAGAGGTAGAGGAAGAGGTAGAGGGAAGAGGTAGAGGTAGAGGAACCTCTATGTAACACAAACACATTGTTTGTAATGGGGACTGCATAGTGAAGAGGTAGAGGTAGAGGTAGAGGGAAGAGGTAGAGGTAGAGGTAGAGGGAAGAGGTAGAGGTAGAGGTAGAGGGAAGAGGTAGAGGTAGAGGTAGAGGAAGAGGAAGAGGTAGAGGGAAGAGGTAGAGGTAGAGGAACCTCTATGTAACACAAACACATTGTTTGTAATGGGGACTCGCATAGTGAAGAGGTAGAGGTAGAGGTAGAGGGAAGAGGTAGAGGTAGAGGTAGAGGGAAGAGGTAGAGGTAGAGGGAAGAGGTAGAGGTAGAGGTAGAGGAAGAGGTAGAGGGAAGAGGTAGAGGTAGAGGAAGAGGTAGAGGAAGAGGTAGAGGTAGAGGGAAGAGGTAGAGGGAAGAGGTAGAGGTAGAGGTAGAGGAAGAGGTAGAGGGAAGAGGTAGAGGTAGAGGTAGAGGAAGAGGTAGAGGGAAGAGGTAGAGGTAGAGGTAGAGGGAAGAGGTAGAGGGAAGAGGTAGAGGTAGAGGTAGAGGTAGAGGTAGAGGTAGAGGTAGAGGTAGAGGAAGAGGTAGAGGGAAGAGGTAGAGGTAGAGGGAAGAGGTAGAGGTAGAGGAAGAGGTAGAGGTAGAGGGAAGAGGTAGAGGTAGAGGTAGAGGAAGAGGTAGAGGGAAGAGGTAGAGGTAGAGGTAGAGGAAGAGGTAGAGGGAAGAGGTAGAGGTAGAGGTAGAGGTAGAAATAGAGGTAGAGGTAGAGGTAGAGGTAGAGGAAGAGGAAGAGGTAGAGGTAGAGGTAGAGGTAGAGGTAGAGGTAGAGGAAGAGGTAGAGGAAGAGGTAGAGGTAGAGGGAAGAGGTAGAGGTAGAGGTAGAGGAAGAGGTAGAGGGAAGAGGTAGAGGTAGAGGTAGAGGAAGAGGTAGAGGAAGAGGTAGAGGGAAGAGGTAGAGGTAGAGGTAGAGGGAAGAGGTAGAGGGAAGAGGTAGAGGTAGAGGTAGAGGTAAGAGGTAAGAGGTAGAGGTAGAGGAAGAGGTAGAGGGAAGAGGTAGAGGTAGAGGTAGAGGAAGAGGAAGAGGTAGAGGGAAGAGGTAGAGGTAGAGGAACCTCTATGTAACACAAACACATTGTTTGTAATGGGGACTCGCATAGTGAAGAGGTAGAGGTAGAGGTGTACCGCGCGGGCCTCCTAGAGGTTTTTCCCGCCCGCTTTTAAAGACAAACTTGTTTGCCTTTTCGAGCGGTCTAAAGCGCGGTCTATGACGTTGCTTCTCCGTGATTGGTCTATTCAAGTCCTTTACTATCCCATTCCACCCTCTGCTGCACTTGTGGTCGTTTGTGTAGTATTTTCACTCTAGAAAAATTGAGATTAGTGTTTTGGGATTGTGAATAACTATTAACGGTAGTGAAATGAAAGAAGATTTAAATATCGCGGTGCATTAATTACCCACCATTTACGCCCTGTCGACATGTCATCACTATCTTCACTACTGTCACTTAATATTGTAAAAAAATAAACTATCCTAACAACCTCTCTTCTTGCAACATAGTTGAAGACTGTCTCTCAAATCACGTGAAACTGGAAAAGCAGCGCGGTATCCCTCTTCACTATGCGACCCTCCCTCTATCAAAACCTCTACCTCTACCTCTTCACCATGCGACTACCCTAAGGTGTACATCGCCCTAAAGCGGAACACCAAAAATAAATAAATAAATGATATGTACGCCGCCCGCGAACGTATTTTCACACTAATGTTTGCTCCAGAACATGTCAAAGGTTGTCAATACCTGCTATAAACGTTCTACTCTGGAACTGCGTAATGTAAGCGTGTTTCCAAATCAAGTGAAACCAACAGGTTTAAATCTTTAAGAGCCTTTTTCTTCGATACAGAAGACCTATCTAAATTTACGCCTGAACTCATTTTGTAGGAATGACCATCTTCAAAATTTATATATTCGCATATTTCTTCACATTTAAAAAAAAAATAGGTCCAAAACTACTCATGTCTATTGATAAAATATTTCTTCAGTTGCAAATATTTATATATTTCAATTTAATTAAATACCAAACGTTTGAACCTGATTTCAAATTACTCCGTCGTTTTCTTTCAATTTGAATTCGAACAAAAATACATAGTTATAGCATTGAAAGCGATTTTATGTCAAAATATCTCAAAACAATGAGTCTGGAAGACTATAAGATTTGTTTCGCGTAAATTGTGACGAAGAAAACTATGACACAGCGTGCGAAATCAACACTGCAGAGGAACTATTTTGTGACCTGATGAGATGAAGAAAGTTACTATTTTTTCCCCCTTCGAGTTAGAGAAAACCCTCACAATAGAAAATAAAACTAAAATCGTGACGACATTTAGGAGAAACGAAGAAGAGAGATGGCACGTTTCCAATATTCTAGGATCATTTTCATGAAGAATTACGGGCTCACAGATTGTAGGCACTTTCCAAAGGAATGTAACTCCACTAATGAAGAATTCTGAAAGAATTTTCATCAATTCTAAATGCTAATATATATATATATATATATATATATATATATATATATATGGGGGGGGGGGTTCAGAGCACAACTAGTACCAAGTCCATGTTACAAAGTTTTCAGAAAATGAGTATAATTCGTTTTAATTGCAGAGATGTTGAATAAATCTACATTATTGACTAGTATAAGTCTATTGAACTATAACTTTGTCAGTTCAAAGTTATGTACGTATAGCCTTGTTCATAAAATAGTTATAACTTGGACTTGGCACACTTCTGCTCTGAAAACAAGTAAGAATGATTTCCGGAGGTTTTTTAGGAACCGCTAGAAGTGGCAAAATAATAAAGTTTCGACTTAGTCTCCTGTAGCACTGAAAAGACCCATTTTAGTAATAGTTTTCAATAGGTATACAACAACATAAAATGTCAAAAATGTACTTGGTCTAGTTGTGCTCTGAGTCCTCCATATATAATATAGCATTTACATATTTATGTATAAGTTGAAGGTAAGGGTGGGCAAGGATCAATGGATTTTTGAGGAAAACGGCAGGAGTTGCCTCCCAAAATTGTTTAAAACATTACTTTATATTTATATTAATTTATCAGCAGGCATCTAATCAAAATAAAATAACAGTAAAATGTAGAGTAAGAAGGAGACTTCTCCTATGTCACTAGTAACAATACAAATATGTTAAATAAGGCAACATTTACATATACATACATACTCATATATATATATATATATATATATATATATATATATATATATATATATACTAGCTGTTCCCCGACGTGCCATGCTACACCACTGTGGATTTGTAAAGAAACAAACATACAGACAGACAGCTGAGAGACAATTATGACTTTGCCTATGACGTCCCGTATCAAGATCTACCTGTGTACCAAGTTACGTCAAAATCGGTCAAACGGTGTGAATTTGCATTAGGAAGAAACATACAGACAGACAGCTGGTAGACGTTTGTGACCTAGCCTATGACACTCACCGTATCAAGACCTACCTACCTGTACTCCAAGTTTGGTCAAAATCGGTCAATCGGTGTGGATTTGTATAAGGAACAAACAGACCGACAAACAGATAAACAAACAGACACGTGATATATATATATACATACATTTAGTTTAGCATTTATGATTTGATATTTATTCGATTGGATGCTTTGCTGAGGGACTTTCTCAGTTTGCACAGCTCTTGTGATGCCGGACTTAACATTTAAATTTCGTTTATATTTTGAAGCATAATACATCTTCGATACAAATGAATGTATAAATCGCCACTTTCTAGAGCGAAATAACTTGTATTTATTACTTTGCTTTTGGACAGTCAAATAGTCGGCAGATTCAACCTTTTGACAATGGTTACCTTTTCTCATTCACAGAGTGAACTTCTAGATTCGAGAGTTTGCCGTAGATCGGTCCAACAGCAATCGGTATAGATTGAAAATGAAAAATCCGTTTTTTAAGATTCGATACTTTGCATTTGTATCGACGATATAACTGCTGGGATTTTGGAGTGTGTATAAATATACGCCGAAAGACTTATTGTTTCCTGTTATCATCATCCCGAAGAGATAGTGAAATATCAACAGCTTCTCCTGGCTGGATCATTTCGAAATTAATTCCAGTAGCTGAGTCGAGAGTTTCATGAGTAACATCAATCAGAAGTCCACGAACTTCAGGTCTAAGTTTTGTCAAGTATCGCGTGCCGCAACCCAAGGCGTTGCCCTAATGTTGTTGAACCTGCACAGAATTTCATTAACGCCTAACTAGTTTTCGATATTAGTTACAGATTATAATTCCACCGAAATTACTCCTGACGTGTCTAAACTTTCAATGGATTGTTAGTTCTACACCACAGTCACTACCATCCTTACTCTCATTTCTGAAGGCATAGTTTCGAATGAGTTTTTCATTGTAATGTTTATTTATTTATGAGCACTGGCAACTAAGGTGATTCATTCAGTGTAACTAGACACATATCGCACTAGTATTTCTAAAGTGACACAGCTCAAAAATCGGTTTTATTCACACCGTTATAGTTAGGACTATGAAAGACATGGTCAATATATCTTTAACGACTTTCAAAACTGTATGCACCTAGATTCAGAACCTGGGGCACTTGTGTGACCCTTCCTGTATTAATGCTACCCCCCCCCCAACATTGGTAAGAGTGACACATTTTCAGTCAAGTTTCATTTTGAGTTGTTTTACGTTAGAAATACTAGTGCGATTAATGAAATAGAAAATTGCCTTAAAATTGGTATATTGGTTTCGAGAATGGAGTGACTTTTTTTTAATAAACACAAAAGATTTATCTCAGTAGGTTTGGACGTTATATAGAAATTATAAATTACGATAGACAGGGGGTAAATCAATATTGATTTGTTCGTAGGATTACAGATAACCACAGTCTTCACTTCTAATGGGCCGATTTTGATTATTTTCACAATGCATGTTGCATAACGTTGTCGCTGTTGTATGAACCACTTTTCATAGGAAAAACAAAACAAAAAATGCGGCCACTTTGACGATACTTGTAAGTTTAATAATCAAACGTTGGACCCCTCTGCCGCAGAATTTGGAAAAAAGAGAAATTAATTTGGAAAAAAGAGAAATCTATACCAAGTGTATATAATTCTACCAGGAAAAATTCGAAGAAAAATTCGGGCGAAGAAAATACATAGTTGAAGGCCTTTGGTTTGGAGCAAGAGGGGCGATTCCGAAACAGATGCAAGACTTCCTGCAAGATCTCGGCGTGGACCCCAAGGAACTACCTATCCTCGCGGAATCTATTTTGATAGATTCCCTAGGGATACTCCACAATCATATATACGGGAGCTAGTCAGCTGCTTGTCAATCTTTCGAAAATCAAATTTGGCCAAACTTGTCATTATAATTCTTTGCATTTAAAATATTATCAAAATTCGTTTAATATTAAAATTAATTATTTATTTAAAACAGATCTTAAAAAATTCATTTTTCCAAATTAATATAATAACCTTTTTTTAACCAACTGAAATGAATTTTCGTAAGATTGGTAAGTACGCTGTGTTTATAGCATTCCAAAACATTTAGGCAGCACACTTTATTTTTATTAATAAAGAATTTCTTCTCCTTCTTCAAGAAAGAGTGACTCTGGTAAGCCCCACTCCTAAAGGACTTAATTTGCATGTTTTCGCAATGTGTCTTGCAAAACGCCATCGAAGTTGCATGCACCACTTTCGTTGCAAGAAAACAACAATTACGGCCTATATGAGTATATTAATAAATATTCGTGTAGATTTCATTACAGAACGTGTTTAAATTTTGAACAGCGCTAAGAAACGTAGCTCCCACGAGTCTAGATGTTTTTTTTTTTTACTAGATATGCATTATACACATATTTTTTTTTTTTTTTTTTTTTTTTTTTTTTTTTTTTTTTTTTTTTTAAGGCGTGTCAACCTTAGGGTCATTAACGCCATCGAGTGAATGTTTTATTATATTTTGTGGTGAAATATTTTCTTATTACTTTTGAATTTATTAAATGGTTAGATCAGCTTTTGAATTTTATTTAATTATTTATTATTGATTCTGGTATATTTTGCTTACTGAGATTACTTGCAATGTCATTTTCATTGGCAAATATAGATACAAACATACTCAAAATGTACACATACACACATACAGACACACATGGACACACCTACGCACATACACAAACCCAGTTCCATTCAGCCTTAATCACAAACATTAAACATATAGATACAAACATACTCAAAATGTACACATACACACATGGACACACCTATGCACATACACAAACCCAGTTCCATTCAGCCTTAATCACAAACATTAAACATATAGATACAAACATACTCAAGGTGTACACATACACACATACAGACACACATGGACACACCTACGCACATACACAAACCCAGTTCCATTCAACCTTACTCACAAATATTAAACATATAGATACAAACATACTCAAAATGTACACATACACACATGGACACACCTATGCACATACACAAACCCAGTTCCATTCAGCCTTACTCACAAACATTAAACACACTCACCATTCGCTATCTGTTCAATTGAATGCTTTAGATTTTATTAATTAGTTCCGTTTTGTCTATAAAGTTTAATAGCTTTCTAACGTTATCAGCATCATCTCCAAGGATTTCATCCATGACGTCTGATAACATTAGCTCTTCTCTAATTGATTGATATATTCGGCATTCTGTAAGTAAGTGTTTTACTGTTACTTGAACGTTGCATGATTCACAGATTGGGGGCGGTTCTTTAGAAAAAAGGAATGAATGCGTTAATCTTGTATGCCCAATCCGCAATCGACTTAAGGCAACTTCATGTTTTCTATTGATGCTGGGTGGGGTCTTCCAAGCTTTAACTGTCGATTTTATTTCTCTTAATTTATTGTCCTCTATTATCTGCCATGTAGATTGCCAGTTTTGCCAGACTATTTGCTTGAGGTAATTAATGATATCATTCTTTGGAACATTGTGATAGGGGATTCCTTCATTTACAGCTTGCGCATATTTTTGTGATAACCTTATTTGCCCTTATGTGGTCGAGAAGGTAAGCGGGCATCACTTTTTTGTAGACGCAAGGAATCGTACAAAAAAAAAGTAATTTAGTTTTATTCAATGCCATTAATAAAGCACAAAACATAAAACAAAACTTCCTTTGAGATAATAAGTCAGAGAGAGAAGAGGAGGGGGCGGGAGAGAAAATACATCCGCTTTCAAAGAACTTAGAAGAAGAGCATTATAAAGTTTATATTGTTTTCTTTCCACTTAAGTCCGAATTCAAAATTGCTATTTAGATAAGTAGTGGGAGGATAATGGAAGGCCTCAAGTTTGAGAAAAGCCTCAAGTTTGAGGGGGCAATGATGTCGGAGAATCTTGAGCCCTCAAAGCCACTCAAGAAAGTTTCTTGAAGTCCTCGGTAGGGGAAATGACTTCCTAAAACCTATACAGCTTTCAAGGACTATACTATTCAAGGATTGTTCTATTCTTTAAAAAAGTGACATTGGTCTAAGTTTAGAATCTTTTGAAGTTTGGAAACTTTTCCATTTTCACCCCTTCAAAGAATAGGATAGGAAGTTTTGCGAAAATCTTAGCATTGTATTAACAAAGGGTGGTGGGATAATTGATCCCAGAATCACCCAATGGTGATTCTGCATAAAAAAAAAATAGTCGACATATCGTCCCTATCATGTCAAACTATCGAATATGAAAAACCTCGTTTTTCAGATTCGAAACTTTGCTCTTAGATTGTGAACGATACGGCTTGTCGCAAATTGTCGCAACTCTAACGTCTTTATAATAAGGTAAATAAATAAAGTATCGAATAAGACCATTTTTCAATATATTACTTCGTCAATGGATAGAATATGTTCGTTCCCTAGTTGGCTCCGATTTGCATATTCGATGGTAGGGACGATATGCCACAGTGTTGCGTTCAATACACCTTAGGAGCAGAGAAATAAAATAAAATATGTATACAATGCTTTATTTTAAGCAATCAGGGATTTGTTGGGATTCGGCTAAGAAAACATCAATAAGATTTTTGTAAAAAATCTATATTAAGGACGTTTCGGCTACTCTTTCGGTCTTCGTCACCTAAAATTACAAAACCAGAGAAAACAGAATTAATAAACAGAAAAAAGTTTTTTTTTTTTTTTTTAATAAAAACAATTTGTTGTTAAAACATGAGAAAAATTATGTTAGTTACTATTTTAACTTGTTCTCATATTTTAACAAAAAATTGTTTTTATTAAAAAAAAAGTTGATTTGTATGTTTAGATCTATCATTTATCTTACTGATAAACCTTTTTTCTGTTTATTAATTCTGTTTTTTCTTTGTTTTTGTCATTTTAGCTGAAGGCTACCAGAGAGTAGCCCTTAACATAGTTTTTTTACAAAAATCGTATTGAGTTTTTTTTTTTTTTAGCCGAATCCCAACTATTGTCAATCCCTGATTGCTTATCACCTCGACGGCTAACTATCTAACCTTCATGATGCTTTATTTTATATCTCGAGTTTGAAAAATTACATCGTCATGATTCTTTGACTAATTTATTTTTTTTAGAGAGTAGATTCAAGGAAAAAATACAATCGTTAAACAATAATTTATGTAGTTTATTATTATTATTAGTTTATATAAACACTAAAAATAATTGCATATTTAAAATCAGAACCCCAAGAACCTAATACTCCCCAGGTAAAACACTCATTTGATATTAACGTGTTATCTTGTTCATTATAAAGGGGAAAACTGCTAATGACGTCCACCCGATGATGACATCCCCAAAGGTGCAGACAAGGAATGTCGACGTTGCAAAGCCATTAGGTCTCGACAAAGGGCCATTCAAATTTGCGTGGGTGTATGTATTAATGCGATTTTGATGAAATTTGGCAGGAAAAAAAGTCCGTTAACCAGCAGAACAACTGTAAAATTATATATATATATATTTATTATTTTCCTTTCCAACCCAACCAAGAATGGATGAAGTTAGCCTGACGAAGCCGGAGAAGCAACCGGTGAGCCAACCATAAATCGATCGGCCATTTTGAATAGAGATCCATTTTGAATAATGACTCCAATTTATTTGTTGGTGTTCTTGATAATTAGAATAATTTGAACTCATTGATGACTTTACACCATTATATAATCATGTAATGCAGTTTATTTCAATGTTATATCAACAGTCACTGTCTAACTAAGGAGCGCTGGCCTTTCTTTGATAAGAGCTATCTATTCGCAGGCTATGTTGCTGGCCTCTGTCGGGTTTTTTCTGAGCTGATGTGGTGCTGGCCTCTGTTGGCTGTTTCACGAACTACATCTGTACAGATATAAACATATTCACACCGTTTGACCGATTTTGACGTAACTGGTTACACCGGTAGAGCTTGATACGGGGAGAGTCATACGCTGAAAGTAGGTGTAGCATGGCACACAGGGTAACAGCGAGTATATATATATATATATATATATATATATATATATATATATATATATTATTAATAATCACTTATGGGCCCTTTAGGACTTTGCGAAATACAATTAACACTGTTTTGGCAAGTTTGATCTTCTATTCTTCCAGAAATTCAGCTCCTTTGTCCATTTGAATAATTTTATATATATATATATATATATATATATATATATATATATATATTATATAATATATATTTTATATATAATATATATATAATTATTATATTCATATATTAATTATATATAATTCTGTCCTTTGCACTTGAAATTTAGGGATGAGCACTTTGATGGACAGGCGTCATAAGCAGCATCCGTCATAATATTCAAACGTCACGTTCAGCTCATTTCCTCTTCAGATTTCACTAGATTCTCTAGGTAGGGTTAGAGAATTTCAAGTATTACCAAGCAGTTTTTGTATAAAAGCTCGAACAATATTACTGGGTTTCTTCCAAGTGACAAGTACTTTACAGATAGTGAGTTAATTACGCTTTGTCCTTTAACTAACGCGTCACTAACTTGTCTTGGACTCTTTACACAGCTGCTTAGTAGAATCTTGGCGGTAGAGTTTAACAGTAGCTTAGTAAATAGTGATGTCAACAGGTTGTGAAATTTTTTTTTTATAGAATTATTAAAATGAAAAATAGTTTCACATTATAAGTAGAAGTTATAAGCATAGAAATTTAGTTCATGTACACAAAAATTGTGAAAAGATAAACGAAGTTGATTAAAGCGAAGAATTAGATGAGACACAAAAAGCTGCACATAAATACACAGAATTTTCGGCGTTAATAGCAAAAATGTTGATACGCCGTTAAACAGAAGAAAAAATTGGGCCAATCAAAATCTTTTCTGTCAACAACACAATTTTTTTTTTAAAGATTCTTCTTAAATTTAACTCGAACTTTCTCAGTTTGTTCTAATTACGGGTTAGTCACCTTTGGCACTGAGCCCTTCAATTAATAATGATATCGTGTCACTTTTATGGATTTTTTTTTTTTTTTTTTTTAAGGATGCTACTAAGTTGTCGAGAATAGATTTTTTCGTTTCGTAGATTGAAGTAATAGAAAAAGAAGATTAACAGATATTCGTAGTTTTGAGATTTTCCACTAAATATCCCAAAGTAGGATAGGGAAAAGTATCCATCCGAACGTTTAATAAATTTACAATAAATTATATATTTGCCTCAGTTTAAAAAAAAAAAACAAAAAAAAAACAAAAAAAACAAAACAAAAAAAAAAACAGAAAGAATTATCAACAATCATGAGCAGTCCTGGAATGTTTGTTTATTTTTGTTTTCGTAGATTTGTTTCTTCGATACACGTTATACGAACAAGTTTTCACGTCTCTATGTTTTATACGCTGCTTATTTAGCGATAAAGCTTTAGGCATGTAGCGAAACTTGTTGTGCTTGCTTTGTAAAGTTTTTTTTTTTTTTTTTTTTTTTTTTTTTTTTTTTTTTTCGTGCGTCTTTATAAAACGGCTTTTATTATTTCCTGTCAAATATTATTATGTTGCTGAAGTCAAAAGCGTCTTATTAATAATTTTAATATAGACATCATAGTACAAAAGTTCATTATTGACAAGACATATTTAGGAATGTAGAAAAATAAGCAATTTTTTTCTTGCTGTATTTTTTTAAAAGTACACAGTTTGCTAGGAACACTTATAGTCTAATAAATAAATGCAATACATTGTTTATGTATGCTTTTCTTTAAGCTATAGACAATTCATTAACAATAAATAACACATTAATTAAAATATCATGCCATTTTGGTTTTTCGTAAACAAATTAAAAGGGATAAAAATTGAACACAATTCTCTTCAGAATCACACTAGAGAATCACTAAGGTCTTATCAGTTCCAAAGAGACCTTATTTAAATACATTTTTTTTTGTTTTTTTTTTCAAAACAGACTTAAAGCGTGCAAACATGCTTTTCTCAATGAGATAGACAAAAACAATCAAAGACGAACACGAAATGCGTAAACCTGTGTACAAAATACGTACCGTAAACCACGAGATGACCTAAGAAAAATAAAATCATAAACATAAATTAATTAATAAACAAAACAAAAAAATGATTAAAATAAAACAAAAAATATATAAAACTCATATTAACAAACTAAATAAAATTGACTAGCTACAATCTTTAAAGACTAATAAAGTTTAAAAGTCTAATTGATTAATATTTATTATAAAATTGTTAAAACAATGATATGAATAGGTAAAGCAATATAGGAAAGTTTAATTGATAAATTTAATCATTATTATTTTATTATTGATGAAATTTTTTATTATAATAAGAAAAAATGGGTATATATATGGTAGGTATGGCCTAAACGACAAAAAAAAAAAAAAAAAAAAGGAATCCTTGCAACCAATAAGAAATAACGATCAAGCAAGGATAAATTTTTAGCAAGTGTGAATTAATTTATTATAATAGTATTAAACTTACATAAAACCAATAAATAAATGCATTTATTACAAACTAAACGTTAATTACGTATTTGTAATTTGAAGGACTTTTATTGTTTGATTTCCTTCCGTGATATGTCGGTAAATTATTAATAAATGACAGTATTTAAAGAATATAGGAATAAAAAAATATAGAAAACATATAATTCTATTAAATAAAAATAATAAAATAAAAAGAACATAGAATATAATAAAATGAATGTAAAAATAAATTATACTTTTTTAAGAGTTTGCTGCATTGTTATGTTGAAATGAATTATATTATGAATAAGTTTTAAGAACTTCCTAATTAATTTTAAACAAATATTTCTAAAGTAAAATATAAAAATAGAAACTAATGTTTCAATATCCAATTAAACATTATTACTGATAATTAAAATTTTTTAATATAGTTTAATCGAAGACAAATATCCTGCACAATTTTAGGATCCTGTATTTATTTGATGAGGTTAAAAAATCAACGAATTTAATATTTTTTTACATAAAAATTATATTTAGTCCCAAAAAAAAAAATCGTATGATCATGTTTGCCCTTTTTAACATAGTAATAATTTATTGTTTTTATTTCATCCCACAATAGTGTATAATTCTTTTGTTTAAAAAAAATTTTCCTGGTTAAAATGATTTTGGTCATAACATTACTTTTTAATCAACATTCTTTCTAAAATTTCCTCCAAAGAAATCTTACTTTTTTAATTACAAAATATTATTACAGTAACATAGAAATAAATAATTTCTTGGACTAGATACATTTCTTAGATTTATTGATAAATAGATGTTAAAAATTAAATAATTTTCTAAAAACCAATAGAGACCAAGAGCATACAAGTTAGCTTTAGCCCTGAGAATGTATAGTTAAAACAGAAGTTTGGTCTGAATATTTTGACACAATGGCTGTGTTATTGCATATTCAATATTGTCATTTATCCCATTGATGATATAAACAAACGTGTAAGACAATAATAAGTACCTAAATACATTACATAAGACAATAAAACATCTCCAATCCCAATTAACAAGGTCTCATTAAAATGCAAGCTATATAAGGAGATGGCCTTGACAATGGAGGAAGCTCACCTGGGATTCTAAACCAAAGATCACTGCCATTTGAATTAAACATTGTCAAGAATATAAGACTTTGATCAGTTGGTTGCATCTTTGGTCAGAATTTTGCAGTCTTAAGGACGAGATTCAGTTGATGTAGGGGTAGTATAAACAATATATTTATAGGAAACAGGTTGGCAGAATTTGCATAATTTGTCCATTTAACTATTTAAGTTTTCAGAAACTACATTATTATTACTAACGTTTTGGCATGATCTTTTGCAGCCTTCACCAGCCGATTTCTAGGGCATGGAGAAAGATCAGGATAACGTTTTGGTGACCATTGGTAAGTGAGCAACACTTGGTCTCCATAACCTTATAGTGGGCTCTCTTCGTCTGTTGTAGAACTGGTCAATATTCTGACAAAGCCTACCAATATAGAAGACAAATCTGAATCTATAACATTTTAAAAATATCTGTGGACTTCAAAACAAACCCAACTGGTGATCCATTCAGACGACTGAAGTTCTTTACATCAAAGGTTCTTTGTTAACCTCTCCATTCATGTAAGACAAAAGCTGAATATCGTTTTACGTTTACTATGAGAAATACACTACCCAAACTCCCAAGCTTTTAGCCCAAATCTAGCTCCTTTGTTTTAACCAAAATTTCTATGGTCTTCCTAAAATCCTAGAAGAATAATGTTCAACGCATAAAAGCTTTTCTTTGATTTCTGTAGTTTTCATAGTAAACAACAGACACCCCATGTTCAGGGTCTTGTTAATCTAGGCACTCTTCCATGCACTAATCCAGCAGTGTTCTGACGTTTGTTTCCTCGTGTTCAATAAATGCAAGGACTATTTTGAACTAAATCCAAATCCTAACGCTCAAAATAAGACTCTTGCAAATCTCTGTCTTCTTAGCCCAGAGCTACCAAATATAACCTAACCCATGTTCAATACGGACAAATACTCCTGCAGATTTCTTCAGTTTCTTTTTGAGGAGATTTAACGCAGCATCTGAAGGCCGAGAAGTCCTAGCTTCATTGTATCCTCGTATAAGGCTTAGGTAAGCTATTGTAAGAACCGTCGCATAAACACTGACGCCTCCTATGAATATATTTTATGGTCCAAAAATAATCTGTCTTTCTGTAAATCATGCATAACAAGAGGCCAAATATGATATCTCCTATACTAAAAATATAATTAAATAAACAAATAACAATATTGTGGATAAATACCTTAGGTAAAGCTGCCAGACACTGCTGCTTGACTTCCCAGACCAGCTGATGGCTGGGGAATTGAAGACACTTGTGTACGTTGAGTTCCGGCACATGAACCCTGAGCAGGAGGTACCCAGGCTCTGGGCTGTCCGAACCACCCACCGGCTCCATATCACTAAAATAACAAATATATGTAATATAAACCCATAAATTATATTATAACATATTAAACAAGAATAATTTTTTAAACAGCAAAAAGTATTACACCTCTACATAAAAAAAAAAAAAAAATCTGATAAAAAATCTCGCAATCCAAACAAACTCATGTCCATAGACGTCTCACTAAATTTATAGAAATGGGGATCTAGGAAACGCCCGTTTTTTAAGCTGGTTTTTCCTTCCCTATAGAATAAGAAAATCCATGCATGATATCGAGTTGATTAAGCAATCAAAAGTGCTGCCACGAGATGTCGAAATTTCTGTTTTTTGGATTGGTCTAAAAAAAAAAAACACGGTCGTTCTAATTTCTAGGTTCGCACTCTATCATCTAGAAACTTCAACATTTTTGCACCACAAATAAAAAATGATTTATAAAAACAAATAGTTGAAAATACGAAGCTTATTAAGTTATCCACAAAAAATGTGGATGAAATACAAACTGAGCCAGAGAAAATCGTGCTCAAAAGTTAGAACAAGTTTTTGACTTATCCATTTTTTTTTTTACAATGATTTTACCAATAAATGCGTCTTCCATGATAAGTAGCAATCAAAAATGAGAATGACGTTAATCCACTTTTTAATTTTAACACTCAGTTCCTTAAAATCCAACAGAAGTTGAGCAACAGGGGAGAGCGTAAGTTTTCAGCAAAAAAACCTTGACGTTTAGGAGCATAGCTTTTAAACTCACAAAGAATATTCTAGTATCTGTTCAAAACATAAACATTCCGGAATTATATCAAAATGAAATTTTAATTTCATAAACGTTTTTTAATGGTACAACCGAGTTTACAAATATCAATTTTTTAAAAAGAAAAATGAACTCGCCAGGCTGGGATATGAACATAGATCCACGCTCGAGAGCGTTGGCAATGTTGCTACTCGGCTTCATATGACAACATGGTAAATCAATCCAAAGAAGCCTACGCACCAGATAACCACCATAGCTTCATCTTTATTCCCATATGCCATACTGTTGCAAGAAGATTGGCAGCCAAATTGGCAGTGTAAAACAGGAAGATCAGGGTTCAAATCCCACCCTGAATAAATATTTCAAAGTAATTTATGGTTTGTACCTTCCTCTGTATTACCTATTGATTTGACAGGGGAAATGTTAATCTAAATGTTTACCACATGTCAGCCTGTCCCACCGTATTGTAGTCAGCTGTGAACAAGCCTAAAACACGGAGACGACGGGGATTTCGAAGGAGGAAAAAACCTAGCGATCTATGAACGAAATTAAACATGGCTGCCAATCATTCACGAATGGTAATGAGATCAAAATAGAGTGATTACGTAACGCAAGCCAAGGCTGCCCGTAAAAAGACCAGATGTTATTTTACCATTTAGCGCTAATGTCCGTTGAGCGAGACGAAAAGCTGACGTGAAAGAAATAACGTTATGGTGTTACTTAACAGCAGTCTCTCTTAAGATTTGCAAAGCAAGAGCCTTGCAGAGAAGATTGGAAACTTCTTTTATTGCAAGGCACAAATCCTTGCACTAGGCTTGGAATCGACATAAAGACAATCAAATTACTCACGACAAAGGACTGTCCAAAAGTGGCAGATATGTGGATGTCGATTTATATGGCTGCTGATTCTTGGCATTCCGTAACAAAAAGCACAGTAAATAAAGCCTGAAAAAACCTGTGGCCTCGAATTATCCATGACAGCCAGAAAATTGACGAACCTCCAAGAAATCAGCAGTTGTGCGATTTGTTAAAAGACCTCAACTCTCCGGATATAATGGATTCCGGAGTTGTAGAGTGGTAAACGACGACACAATAAACAGAGCGACAGTCCTTACGGAAGATGAAATTATTAATGAGGTAATGATTCCAATCCCGAAGAAGATATCGAAGAAGACGTGGAAACCATTCACCCAAAAATAAGCCATGAAGAGGGTTTCAATCTGCTTGACAGATCCCTTCTCTATTTATAAAGCAGAAGCGATGTACCACCAAATGAACACATGATTCTAAGAAAATGGAGGGACACAGAAAAAATGCTGCCGACAGAAAAAGTTCATTTAGGCAAGCCACAATTAAAGATTTCTTTTTTAAAAAATAATGTCACGGTTTCTGTTATTACTACATATTATAATTATTATTAATTATTCAATATTAGTTGTTTTAGCATATAAGTAGTTTTTATTCAAAAACAACCTACATTTCCAATTACTACTGGTATGGTTCCGATTAACCGATTATTTCGATTAACCGAGGTAACCTTCGCCCTTATCGACTCGGTTAATCGGAACCCTACAATATTTATATGCATTAGTTGTATTTCTTTCAGTTTTTCATTTGAACAACAACAATTTTTATTCAATCATTAGTTTAAAATTAACAAAAGAACTTATGCATGTTATTGAATCAATAAAAATATGACATCTAAAAATTAACATAGTCAAATAACCAAGGTTGTCTCTTAAGAAAGACGCCATTAAAAAAAATGTTGCATAGATTTTTAAGTAAATGTTCTGTCGATTTTAAATAAATGTTATATAGAAAGATATTTTATAGATATCTTTCGTTGGAACAAAACAAATATTACAGCCGCAAAGAGCGCACGAATAGTCTGGTTTAGTTTTCATTAGTTTATGTTGTTGTATAGAGACTTTCGATGAATCGTTTAAAACATTTCAAACTTTAGACAAATATTAATAATTTGGGGTTGGAGTAAACCTCCACTTCTCAAGCCGATTTTGCTTATTTTCATAAGAAACTTTACGGTGTGATAATAAATAAAAAAAAAATCAATATTTGCATATGAACGAGCTGAGATATTGTAGTAATCTTTCAAACCAGCAGAACCTATTAAAGTGTTGCGGGCTTAGCATTGGATCCATTGAAGGCTCTTCCAAAAGAGGCCAATTGGATTGCCGGTTGCATGTTCTAATTTTATGAATTTTTAGCTCTTGTAGGCTTCTCACAATTAAAACGTAGAATTCCTTATATATGCTAACTTATGTAGCCGTTCGTGACGGGTGTTTGAGGAAATTTGAGAAATAAAAATCCGTCAAGCAGAAGCTGCCTGATCTGCTGATTTTTGTTCTACTGCCATAATCCATTTTATTATTTCTATATAGTTAGTCTCCATATTTTGACATGACGTAGGATATGAATATGAATATATCATTTACGAGGACCCGAGAGGTCAAGTGGTCTATGTAACAAACCGAATGTTTTGAGGAAAATTGAGTCAAAGTTGAACATATGTGGTACTAGCAAAAACTAGATTTTTACACTTCCGATCATACTAGACGAATCCTCAGGTCCTTTGCTGTTTATTATCTATGGTACATAACAGATACATCATCCGGTTTATGATTAATATGCAAAAGAATTGGAGAATCCGCACAGAGACCCCTTAATTTTCTTCAGGATTTAATATTACAAAAGTGATAATACTCAAGAGAACACAAGCTAGGTGGCAGCAACTGTCAAGAAAATCACTTGGATCTCATTATCACCCACAAGATTACGGTGTTCACTCCTGTATCTTAACTAATTTTTTTTCAAAAATGTCACTCAGACCTCTTGACTTTATTCCATTGCCTAAATTTGCACATCTACATATTTGCATGATTGAATTCTTAATGTCTACTTTTATTATTTTCGCTTACACTTATGGCCTTTTCTGTTTCACCACATCAGATTTGTAAAGCCATTGAAAAAGCTGATAACATGCGTTTTTTTATGGCTACATCGTCTGCCATATTTTCGGGAAACTTGTTATAAATACTTTTATAGCAAATTTCTTAAATCGCCTTTTCGAAGAACAGGTTGAACTAAAGGCGAAAATATCACAAAAAAAAAACCGCTAACTATTAGTATCTATACGTTGCGAATAAACGAAGTGACCTACATCAATGGAAATAAAAATCATGAGTAATAATAAAATTTTCAACATCCAATTCGGTAAGCAAATAGAAAGTCTCTTAAAAAAAATTCAATCAAAAGATTAAAGAGTAAATCTACCTGTAAATATGATCAATCAACTCGAGTTAAAAAAGGGAAGACCCATCGGCAATATTTCCCTCAACTTTCATCTCTAAATTAAGTCAAATATGGAATCTAATATAATAAAATGTGTTGTTTTTTTTTATTTTCTTTTTTTGTGTGTTTTAATCATCGGCAGCCGATTGTGTTAGATGGAAGGATTTATGGTATTTCAACGTCTAGATGTTTACCATCGGGCTATGTAAAATCCGGTGGTGTACTGACCACGTCCGACGTTGCTTGAATTTGGAGATTTCGAGGGGGGGGGGGCAGGGAACTGTCATTTTGAGCGTGCATTTTGCCGATAAGTGCTAAATAAAAATTGCCCTAAGAAGGCCTTTCCTTTGGATAAGAAGGTAATATACGACCTACCATCGTGGAAATGCTGGTTCAGACCTAATCCGAGCTTATCATAATTAGGCTACAATTACGAGACTACCAGTCCCGTAACAGGCCACAAGGGCCCAGAAGAGAAGATGCTGTAAGGGATCTGATTCTTGCCACACAAGGGAGTTAGTGTGGTCAGTACTATGCGCTGGCCGCATGATTTTCTCCCTTGCAGTTCATAAATTAAATGCTGGGTGGGCCAAGGGACGCACAGTGGGGCCAACCGAAATTTCGTGTGTCAAAAAATGCCTCTAAATCTCAACAGATTGCAAGGCATTTTTTTTTTTTTTTTTTTTTTTTTTTTTTTTTTTTTTTTTTTTTTTTTTTTTTTTTTTTTTTTTTTTTTTATATGAAAGCTAATAAAATTTCAAACAACTTTGTCGGGCCAGATTATTGCTTTTTGGTTTCCCCTGTTTATTTAATTACGTGTAAATAATTCATGAACTTTTACAATTGAACATAAAATAATAATACATTTTTGGAATATAGCGATTTTACACAGCTGATTGACGCTATAAGTAGGTAACAGTAACCTCATATTGGCCTGGCCTTTGTACGGGAAGGTACACACTTAGTATAAGTAGGCCGATTTTTTGGTTTAGTGAGTTTTTTAGCTCCTGAAGAGGCACCTAAAGTGTGAAACATGTAGAGCAAGAACAAAAAACATGAATTGATTTTGTTAATTGTCTTTTATTGACCTTTCGCCTGAAAAATATTGGAGAGAAAAAATTATTTTTAATTAAAAAAAAAGAAAAAGCAAATCGCCTGTGCAACGATGATGAAAATAAATCAAATGCAGTAACCAAGATGAATAATAACCCGTCAAACTACTGGAAACAACAAATCCCTGACTAGCTGAAAATCAGCGCAAGATGACAAAGCAGCCGATTTAAATTCCAGACAGAGAAATAGGAGTGACAATCATCACTGTTACCGCGGAGAGAGTAGCAGTGAAATAGATCGTGCTCGAAACGGGTCGGTCCGCCCGTCAACTACCAGCCACCGGCTTAATAATGGCTACATAAATTAGCAACCCCGTCCTGCTGAGAGTAATTTCACTACTCGATATCCACTAACTCAGCACGACTCGAGCTCCGATACTCTGTAGCATACTCATGATAATGAGGCTCCCGGGGAAAAACTCACAATGGACTGCACATTTAGCTTTAGAGCTTAAAGCTTAATATTTAATGACAAACCAAACTGTAGACTTTGCAACGTTCCACTAAAAATTACTTACAGACTGCAGAGAAAGAGAAAACATAGACTTACCAAATGATTTACACGAACTAATCACACAAGAGAGTAAACACATTGATAATGTTCTTAAATATCTAAAACATCAAAAGAAAATTCAACTTTTTTAAGAGGCTATAATTTATTTAAGATGTAAATTTCTTTATATTTTTATTTCTATTTTTAATGTGTTAATTTAGTTATTTATCCCAAACATTACTATTTTATAAATGATCTTCCCAATTATGTATAGTCTTTTCTTGTTAATATTTGTATGACTTGTTATGTCATGTTTACATTCTGTAAAATAATTACATTTTGTAACGTGCTTACATTGACAAGATAAAAATAACAAGGATCTGCACCAGCTCCCCCCCCTTGTCTCCTCGGGTAAGCGAGATGACTAAGGACAGCGATTATAGCGAGAAAAATATAGGGTAAATGACCCGATCGTTGACACTGCTCCTTAAGTTGACACTTCAAATTTAAATTTGAAAAATAACAATTAGATTCAAGAGAATTCAATAAGTTTGCATCCAAATGAAAGAACAGGTATTGAAGAATAATGTCGACTGACCCGATCAACTATGCAACTCCGTTAATAACATCTGCAGCCATTTTAGTATGAAAAATCCTCGAGTCAACTCCTGCTGCTCTCTTTGCTTAGTGAATTTGAGAAGAGATTAAGAATATTTCTTAAGAATTTTTTTTTGTAATGCGTGCATTAAATTGTATTTTTGTGATTTCTATGAACTCTATGATACTTAAATTATGCACTGTAAAAGGTTTGACTCAAGTTAAATAAAAAAATCTTGAGATAATGGTAGTGTCAACATTGGGAACCCAATAAACAACCAGGGCTCCTTTTCTTGACACTAATGTCTACTTTAGGAAAACGGTTGTAAGTGATGAATACTAAAACATTTAGTTGAGATTTTCATTAGAAATTCATGTATCCTGATTTTATTAATTTCTTATGACTGGAACCTTAAGTTGACAACATGTTTTCCTAATTTCAACATTCTGTTCCTAATGTTGACAGGCAACTTTTTATAATAGTTTTCTGCAATTTGAAATGTCACACAACTTCTTAATCAATTTGTGGTACAATGGTTATAACAGGCGGTACCTCCAAATGCTTCTCACATTAACTAAACTATGGATGTATCAGGTTTCCGAACGTTTAAAGAAGGTTGGAAGCTAAAATTTCATGAATAGAGCAAGTCCTGCATTAAAAAAAACACAGCTGAAATCGCCAAGAAAAAAGAGCGAAGGCTAGATTGAACAAAAAAGAAGAAAAATCCCTTACAAGAAATAACTTTTAAATTTTTCTCGTCGGAAAAATAAGGTGAGAAACTCCATGACTGAGGAAGATGGTGACTCCTCCATTCAGCCTGAAGAAGGAAGGACATCACTAGCATGAACTGTGTAGAATCAACAGGTTAAGTAAACCATCATCAATGAGTTACACAAAAAGTTAAAGAAGAAGAGCGATTGTTCAAAAATTACCAAGGGATGAATGATGAAAATGGCTGTAATAAGCAAGTTATAAACAAAGTTAACGTTATTAGAGTAGGTGATTGATTAGTGTATAGTTCAAGTTGAAGGAAAAACAGCACGATTTCAATCCAATTTGGTTGTTTGTTTAAAGAATGAAGTTGTATTATTTTCATTTTCCCTCACTGTCATCCTTAGGAACAGAAAAGTCAAACTTAGGCACCGACCTACTGCAGACGTGTCAACATTAGGACCAGAGTAAGGCAGCATTTAATGATATATTTTACTTGAAATACTTAATGTATCTAAAATTGGTTTATGTGAATTTCACAGAGAATGAGCTGACGAATAATTTGATATATTCAAAGTTTATTATTTTCAAAAACTAAGCGAAGAAATATTTTAAGTAAAATAACCCTTCCTTAAAGTGTCAACTATTGGGTCACTTACCCTAGGTAAGATTATGCACAGAGAGATATAGAGAAAGAGAAATTGAGATAAAACTATGCACTGGCGTCAGCGAGAAAAATATAGGTAAAATTATGCACAGAGAGATATAGAGAAAGAGAAATTGAGATAAAACTATGCACTGGCGTCAGCGAGAAAAATATAGGTAAAATTATGCACAGAGAGATATAGAGAAAGAGAAATTGAGATAAAACTAAGCACTGGCGTCAGCGAGAAAAATATAGGTAAAATTATGCACAGAGAGATATAGAGAAAGAGAAATTGAGATAAAACTATGCACTGGCGTCAGCGAGAAAAATATAGGTAAAATTATGCACAGAGAGATATAGAGAAAGAGAAATTGAGATAAAACTAAGCACTGGCGTCAGCGAGAAAAATATAGGTAAAATTATGCACAGAGAGATATAGAGAAAGAGAAATTGAGATAAAACTATGCACTGGCGTCAGCGAGAAAAATATAGGTAAAATTATGCACAGAGAGATATAGAGAAAGAGAAATTGAGATAAAACTATGCACTGGCGTCAGCGAGAAAAATATAGGTAAAATTATGCACAGAGAGATATAGAGAAAGAGAAATTGAGATAAAACTAAGCACTGGCGTCAGCGAGAAAAATATAGGTAAAATTATGCACAGAGAGATATAGAGAAAGAGAAATTGAGATAAAACTATGCACTGGCGTCAGCGAGAAAAATATAGGTAAAATTATGCACAGAGAGATATAGAGAAAGAGAAATTGAGATAAAACTAAGCACTGGCGTCAGCGAGAAAAATATAGGTAAAATTATGCACAGAGAGATATAGAGAAAGAGAAATTGAGATAAAACTATGCACTGGCGTCAGCGAGCAAAATATAGGTAAAATTATGCACAGAGAGATATAGAGAAAGAGAAATTGAGATAAAACTATGCACTGGCGTCAGCGAGAAAAATATAGGTAAAATTATGCACAGAGAGATATAGAGAAAGAGAAATTGAGATAAAACTATGCACTGGCGTCAGCGAGAAAAATATAGGTAAAATTATGCACAGAGAGATATAGAGAAAGAGAAATTGAGATAAAACTAAGCACTGGCGTCAGCGAGAAAAATATAGGTAAAATTATGCACAGAGAGATATAGAGAAAGAGAAATTGAGATAAAACTATGCACTGGCGTCAGCGAGAAAAATATAGGTAAAATTATGCACAGAGAGATATAGAGAAAGAGAAATTGAGATAAAACTATGCACTGGCGTCAGCGAGAAAAATATAGGTAAAATTATGCACAGAGAGATATAGAGAAAGAGAAATTGAGATAAAACTATGCACTGGCGTCAGCGAGAAAAATATAGGTAAAATTATGCACAGAGAGATATAGAGAAAGAGAAATTGAGATAAAACTAAGCACTGGCGTCAGCGAGAAAAATATAGGTAAAATTATGCACAGAGAGATATAGAGAAAGAGAAATTGAGATAAAACTATGCACTGGCGTCAGCGAGAAAAATATAGGTAAAATTATGCACAGAGAGATATAGAGAAAGAGAAATTGAGATAAAACTATGCACTGGCGTCAGCGAGAAAAATATAGGTAAAATTATGCACAGAGAGATATAGAGAAAGAGAAATTGAGATAAAACTATGCACTGGCGTCAGCGAGAAAAATATAGGTAAAATTATGCACAGAGAGATATAGAGAAAGAGAAATTGAGATAAAACTATGCACTGGCGTCAGCGAGAAAAATATAGGTAAAATTATGCACAGAGAGATATAGAGAAAGAGAAATTGAGATAAAACTATGCACTGGCGTCAGCGAGAAAAATATAGGTAAAATTATGCACAGAGAGATATAGAGAAAGAGAAATTGAGATAAAACTAAGCACTGGCGTCAGCGAGAAAAATATAGGTAAAATTATGCACAGAGAGATATAGAGAAAGAGAAATTGAGATAAAACTATGCACTGGCGTCAGCGAGAAAAATATAGGTAAAATTATGCACAGAGAGATATAGAGAAAGAGAAATTGAGATAAAACTATGCACTGGCGTCAGCGAGAAAAATATAGGTAAAATTATGCACAGAGAGATATAGAGAAAGAGAAATTGAGATAAAACTATGCACTGGCGTCAGCGAGAAAAATATAGGTAAAATTATGCACAGAGAGATATAGAGAAAGAGAAATTGAGATAAAACTAAGCACTGGCGTCAGCGAGAAAAATATAGGTAAAATTATGCACAGAGAGATATAGAGAAAGAGAAATTGAGATAAAACTATGCACTGGCGTCAGCGAGAAAAATATAGGTAAAATTATGCACAGAGAGATATAGAGAAAGAGAAATTGAGATAAAACTAAGCACTGGCGTCAGCGAGAAAAATATAGGTAAAATTATGCACAGAGAGATATAGAGAAAGAGAAATTGAGATAAAACTATGCACTGGCGTCAGCGAGCAAAATATAGGTAAAATTATGCACAGAGAGATATAGAGAAAGAGAAATTGAGATAAAACTATGCACTGGCGTCAGCGAGAAAAATATAGGTAAAATTATGCACAGAGAGATATAGAGAAAGAGAAATTGAGATAAAACTAAGCACTGGCGTCAGCGAGAAAAATATAGGTAAAATTATGCACAGAGAGATATAGAGAAAGAGAAATTGAGATAAAACTATGCACTGGCGTCAGCGAGAAAAATATAGGTAAAATTATGCACAGAGAGATATAGAGAAAGAGAAATTGAGATAAAACTATGCACTGGCGTCAGCGAGAAAAATATAGGTAAAATTATGCACAGAGAGATATAGAGAAAGAGAAATTGAGATAAAACTATGCACTGGCGTCAGCGAGAAAAATATAGGTAAAATTATGCACAGAGAGATATAGAGAAAGAGAAATTGAGATAAAACTAAGCACTGGCGTCAGCGAGAAAAATATAGGTAAAATTATGCACAGAGAGATATAGAGAAAGAGAAATTGAGATAAAACTATGCACTGGCGTCAGCGAGAAAAATATAGGTAAAATTATGCACAGAGAGATATAGAGAAAGAGAAATTGAGATAAAACTAAGCACTGGCGTCAGCGAGAAAAATATAGGTAAAATTATGCACAGAGAGATATAGAGAAAGAGAAATTGAGATAAAACTATGCACTGGCGTCAGCGAGAAAAATATAGGTAAAATTATGCACAGAGAGATATAGAGAAAGAGAAATTGAGATAAAACTATGCGTAGAAGAAATAAAGTAAAATGCATATAAATACTATACGGAGAAAAAGCGAAGGAGTGGTGTCAAATAAATGCTATTGGTTGTTATCAGCCTTCTTCCCCTTCCCTCCTCAATTTCTCCATCGATCCCCGGGGAGGACAAAGCCAAGTATCCCCCTCTTAACCCCCCTCCCCCCTCACTTCTTCACCAATCTCTGTCTCCTCAATATTTCCTCAATTTAGGGCTCAATCCGTTTTCTATCTCATAAATTCCGCTCAGCTCTATTTTAACCACTTATATGCACAATTCCATTGTATTGTGACACATGTACAATTGAATAATAATATCGTCGATACAAATGCAAAGTATCGAATGTGAAAAATCGCATTTTTCATTTTGAATCTTTATTGATTGCTGTTGGACTGATGGATGGTAAACTCTCGAATCTAAGTAAACACAGTGAAAGGAGGATGTAACCACTGTCAAAAGTTCAAATCTGCCGACTATTTGAATGCCTAAAAGCAGAGTAATAAATAAAAGTATTTTCACTCTTGAAAGTGGTGATTTTCATATTCATTAGTTTGCATTTGTATCGACGATATGTAGACTTAAAAATAGTGAAGATAAAAGAAATGAAGATAATTAACCGAAAAAAGTATTTACACGCCTCACTTTTGTGAATCATAATCCACTATTTGAGGGGGGAGAAACATTCAGTAGTTATCCAAATGAGGTTAAACAAAATTCAATAAAATCCATTTTGTTCGATATAAGAAAACTAAATAGAGAAATCACAATTAAAAAAGTCCGTCACGCAGGAGCTGCATAACTAAGCACTTTCCTCAGAATTTGGGTAGTGTAGACTGCTTTCCAGAACAATTTGCTTAAAATATCCTACATAAATAAAATAAAAATATGAATAGTTCTCTTTTAAATTTGTAATGAGTAACTGATCAATTATTAATTTGCTTCCAGAGTTATGTTTACACATGGTACCAACTACACTACGTAATAAATACAAAAAACCTTATATTATCGTATTTTGATCTAACGCAGGAACAGGATACAGTCCCTCTAGATACAAAGCGCTCCTTGCGGCGGCTTTGTGAACCTAAGCTACGTCTGGCGAGCTTTTCTATTGAAATATATTACAAAGCAAACCCCCGCTTTCCGATTACCCGATTCAGCTCATTTTTACAACACTTTTTTCTCATGAGTTACCCACGACGTATACCGCGTTTCGTTTCAATACAGCAGAAATTACGACCGGTATGGGTATATTAGGAATTTAGGTCCGGAGTAAACTCCCCCCTTCTAATGAACCGATTTAGTTTATTTTTACAACACATATTTACCTGTAGATTACCATTACGAATACCGAGTTTCGTCGAAATATACCAAAAATCACGGCTGGTAGTGGCGAATTGGCATTGTGGGTCCGGAGTAAACCCCCCCTTCTAATAAAGCGATTTAGTTTATTTTTACAACACATATTTACCTGTGGATTACCACTACGAATACCGAGTTTCGTCGACATATACCAAAAATCACGGCTGGTAGTGGCGAATTGGTACAGGCCATGTTTACTATATATTTTTGGGGTCGCTGAATCCGAATCCGGGGTCAGACAAACCCCTGCACTTTTTGTATAAGCCCCACCCCTCAAAAATCATAATTTAGGACATTTTACACTATAATATTTTCATTCAAGTTGTTAATCAAAATAAACGACTATTTCCTGTGTATCGCCTTTTAGTGCTTAAAAATACTAATTTTTTGAGACCTCAACGAACTCCATTGGCCCAGTTGGAGCGAAGTTACAGCCCTTTAAATATATGACTTCTCTAAATAAATCGCACTTTTTCTTATAATGTTGTATTTATTATGTTTTCGAATGCATAAAATCTTTGCGTTTTTAAACAAAAATTTGCAAATTTGCAATTGGTAATTCTTGAACTGGTGAAATCCTTAAAATCCCAAAATATAACCCCTAAAAAAATCTCCCCATATTTTACTCGAGCAATTTATCAATTGAAGTAAATTAAATAAACGCCCTAAAATAAATTAATTAAGCTTCCATTTTCGAACTATTTTTTTATACATTTGCCTACCTGTTAATTAAAGCGTCCTCTATGCATTGGAAGAAGATAGGACCCTCCAAGCGGTACTTGTTCTCGAGATATTTAGCCTCAAAGATCCACTTGTTAACACTGGAGACATAGGCAGGGCGTACCCATGTTTACTAAATAAAAAAGCGAGTTTGCTAACCATTTTTCTGGAAAAGTGGTATAAGGTACCGTGAGCAAGAAAAGAAACAAGAAATCAACAGAGGATCCAAGTAAAAATGGCAAAACATTGTGTCTTAAAAATATGTAATTATCTCAAATTTGTATTATCAATTACTTTCATCAGTTACTTGAATCATAATAGACATTAAAAGCGTATTCCGAGTATTTTAGTTTTGCCTGATAGGCTAGGAGTTGTAGGTTTTGTTTTTTAGATTATCAAATTTACTGGTTATAACAAACATAAAAGAACAAAACTTTAATATTTATTTAACTAGGGTATCTACAAGGATATAGTTTGGTTTACACAAAGTAGAATATTTTTATATGGTTTACAAGTTTTCAATGTATTAACTATAAACAATATTTTAACGGTAATTCATTGTACAATTGATTCCAAGACAGGACAATTTCTTGACATATTTTGATAGTTAATAAGCATTTTCTTTACGTCTTAAAGTAAGTTTCACTTAATAATAATGTTTGCCAATTGTTGTTAATAATTTGCAAAACTTTCCAGGAGATGTTCGGATAATTAGTTTCCTTGTGATAATTAAACGTCAGCTTTGAGGCTGTTATCAGGAATGGCAAAGACAGGCTTCAGGGAAGTTGTGCTTGATCCGGCTTGGGATCGGGTGATCGATGAGGAGACGATCACGGGTACAACACGATATCGTCTAAGTATCGTACGATTACATACAATATCCTACGTGTTATCGGGGTATTGATCAGTGTTATGTTTCAATTAGTTCACAAATTGGTAAGGTGATCATGGAAACAACCAGTCCAAATAACTCCAAGACATTCACGAGCATTATAACGCTTAATAAGTCTATCAAATACTTGCAATAACCAGATATAAAGAACATATTTAAATATTAAATACATATTAAGTAAAGATGGAATGGTTGGGATTCGGCTAAATAAACCTCAATATGATTTTGTTTTAAAAAATCTATATTTCGGACGTTTCGGCTACTCATTGGTAGCCTTCGTCAGCTAAAATGACAAAAAAAGAAATTAATACAAAAACACGTAAAAAAAAAAAAAAAAAAAAAAAAAAAAAAAAAAAAAAAAAAAAAATACAAAAACAAAAAAAAAATATGATTGTGAATGAGTAGAATGAAAAAGTAAATAGGCACAATAATTGATTTTAATAGTAATTAGTAACATTAATTGATTTTACAACGAAATAAGAAACTACCTACCAATGACAAATATAGTAGCTAATAGTAACATTAATATATTTAGCTAATGTTACTATTAGCTACTATATTTGTCATTGGTATGTAGTTTCTTATTTCGTTGTAAAATCAATTAATGCTACTAATTACTATTAAAATCAATTATTGTACCTATTTACTTTTTCATTCTACTCATTCTAAGAATTTAAGACGATATGATCTTTTATAAGTTAATTGTATCTATAGTTCTGTTAACTATCACAATCATAATTTTCTTTTTGTTTTTGTATTAATTTCTTTTTTTGTCATTTTAGCTGACGAAGGCTACCAATGAGTAGCCGAAACGTCCGAAATATAGATTTTTTAAAACAAAATCATATTGAGGTTTATTTAGCCGAATCCCAACCATTCCATCTTTATTTATCACCTCGACGGCTAACTATCTAATCATCATGATAAATACATATTTAAAAACTGACTGCTGAACTAATAGGAAAAACCTCTTTCAAATTATATTCAATCAGCTGGCTTAATCTTAAAAAAAAAAGTTTATTTTTCTGGTTAATATCAACATTCACTTTAGAGTTTTGAATGTTATGTATATTGAATTGTTTGAATTTTTTTACAAAAATATATTTAATGATTCTCGTTAACTTTCAGGGTCTATGTTACATAATAATTTAAGGTCTTTTGGATATGGCCGTGTCATCGTGATAACCGACGTTTCACCAGGAATTCTCCCGGCTTCTCAAGGTTTATTCTCAGGAAAGTCTGGCGAAACGTCAGGTATTATCACAATGTTACAGTCATAGTCAGAAGGCCTTAAAACAGTAAAAAATAGAATTTAGTTCCTGAGTAAATCCCCAAGAGATCATACTCATCAGCTGGTCACGATGTACATAGAATTTTGTTGCAATGATTTAAAAATCATGGCCAGTATGGGAAGGTGAATAATTTGGGCCCGCAGTGATTCTACCAGGACGAATTTTGCTGATTAACAGACTCATTTATCATGATGATTAGATAGTTAGCCGTCGAGGTGATAAGTAAAGATGGAATGGTTGGGATTCGGCTAAAGAAACCTTCATATGATTTTTGTTGAAAAAATCTATATTTTGGACGTTTCGGCTACTCATTCGTAGCCTTCGTCAGCTAAAATGACAAGAAAAACAGAAATTAATACAAAAAAAAGTTTCCTCCAGGCATTTCCATAGATATGTAGTATCTTATTTGTTTGTTATAATTAATTAATGTTACTATTAGCACATATTTACCTATATAAACTTCAATATAATAGCCTTTTTTCTTCTTTTTGTTATGTTTCTTTTGATTTTCATTCGACTCATTCTATGAATTTAAGACCAAATTGTTCTTTTATAATAAGTTAAGTGTATTTATATTTCTGTTACTTATGTTAATTATAAACTTTTTTTGTATTAATTTCTGTTTTTCTTGTTATTTTAGCTGACGAAGGCTATCAATGAGCAGCCGAAACGTCCAAAATATAGATTTTTTATAAAAAAAAAATCATATTGACGTTTCTTTTGCCGAATCCCAACCATTCCATCTATACTTTTCAAACTCATTTGTTCATTCATTTTTTTTTTTTTTTTTTTTTTTTTACGGCGCATCTACATCTAGGTCATTAGCGCCGACATCCAGGGTGTAGCGAGGAATTTTACCAGCGAGCCGTGGGATGATAAAATTCCTGCCGGAGGTTGGGAATCGAACCCACCATCTCCCACTTATGAATCCAAGGCGCTAGCCATTAGACCACGGGAGACCCCTTCATTCATTTATTACGGAAATGCTAAATACCAAGTTTCTTGGCGAAAAAACTGTGGCACTTTCATGTTAAAAGACACTGTATATATTAAAGTGTTAACGGTGGTCATTTTCGATATTTATAAGACTGCAACTTGAATGGAAAGTGCTGAATGTACCTTTACATTTGGGTCTAATTTCTCATTGTGGAAGAAATCGCTTATTTTCTGTTTTTTATGTGATTCAATTTCTCATCAAACGAGTAGTCAACCCTAAAATATTTGAATACACCAACGAACATTAACGTTCTTGTGAGAAGGAGCTCTTTTAATCAGTGAACAGTGATTGAAAAACCTACATTGAATTGCTTCGAACGTAGAGGGAACATAAAAATGTAATTTAATAAACCATTTAGGATTTATCATCGCATTTCGGGGTGGGGATCTGAAAATAATTAATCCCTTCAAAATAGCCTTTATATAACAGCATTCTGTCGAGGATTTTATATCGCTGATAACTGTATGCACATTCAAATTTGATGACGCAGTTTTTTTGAGACCTATGGATTAAAGCAGGCTATGCACGTTCCGATTCGCAGTACGACTAGTGGTCCGACTTCCGAAGTTGGACCACTAGTCGGATCTTGAATGGGCTCGTGATGGAGGGGAAGTCTAGTTGGACGAGTCGGAACATTTAGAGGGACGACTCGAAGGTCCGACATCCGACTAGCGAAGGAGTTGGAGCGTGAGTGGGAGAGTCGGATCAAAGTCGTGTCCAACTTACCTCAGTCAGTGCTTGCTCATCGGGCAACTTCGGTCTGCACTCGATACATTTTTCGGCTCGTGAGCTACGTACACAGTCGTGAAAACAGACTAGGACTAAAGTTGGATCGCAAGTCGGAGGGTGAGTGGAGTTGGCTATCCAACTAGTAGTCCTACTACTACGTAGTGCAAATCGGAACGTGAATGGCCTGCTTAAGAAATGTCGCCAATATTCCTTAGCACTTCCGGATTGCGTAATTGGTTTGATGGCATGGAAACACTTTAAAATGTAAAGTAAATGAGAATGCAAATTTAATCCTTCTTTTTATAACGGGTATTTTTGTGCTCCTTAATAATTTAGTTAATAGTGTTGTTTTGTTGAAAGATATAAATGGTCCCCTGGAGAGATCCTCATAAGGCCTTCAGTGATGACAGTAATGGAGATGTACTCCAGACAAAGCACTGGAATCTACTGGACAGCCGAGACTTTCTTACAGTCCTGGAAAATAACTTTCATCTCAGACTCCATCCCCTAAGTCATTTTTCACCGGGTAGCTCTCCTCCCACCCGATTCTTGGCAACACTCCCCTTCTCCAGACCTTCTCCCCGTCTTCTTGTTTACAAATACCGAAGCGGAAGACGCAGAGCTACGGAGTCTTACATCATTTTCTATTACGACTTCTTCTTCGGTAAGGGCTAGAGGGGTTTTACCCCAGGGTGCCATCTCGGAGAGAGGATCGCCTTTGCAGGGGACGGTTCTTTGGAATTTAGCCAAGGTGGATGTCTGCAAGGGATTTTGGTAAACGAATGATGCAGAAGTATCACATTTTCTTTTTTTTTTTTTTTGTGTGTCTTTTAGCGTCCTTCCTCCTTCTATTCTAGGGCGTAAAAACAATCCATTCGTCGCGGGACAAAATGTTCATGACTTCCAAGTATCGTTCAAATTTTTGCGTTCACACTCATTATTTTAAGAAAGTAATTTATGAAGTAACATACCAATAAATTAGTCGGAGTTTCATGAAATTTAATACAAATCTACATCGTCTAACACAAATAAAACCGCTTATCGGAGCGCAGGTTCTCTTCCTAAATTCGCCCCGATATTAGTGTGTCAAAAGCTCGGTTGTATACTAGCTGCCGCTGTAAAATGTCCCTCTGGAATTGAGGACAATTTATTTAATTATCAGCATCCGCTCACAAGGCGATATATTTTTACATTCATAAATAGTTATACAACTACTTATACATTTATATAATATTATATATAGGTACATCTAATTATAACTTCAAAATAGAAGTACCCTAAAGAAAATAAGTATAAAAAAAAATAATAGTGCGAAATGTAAAATATTGAAAATTTATGAGTAATTGCACAATTATTTAAGAGATAGCACCGAAATGTCTTGAACCGTTGAAGTCTTGTACTACCATTCCTACGGACCATATCACATTATACTTTGGATCTGAATAATTTTTCACATATTCAAATTAATCAAAACTAAGGTTTTTGGGTTTTTGTTACATTTTGAGAAAAGGAAATACATAACAAAAAAAATTCAATAACCATCAGGATTTAAGAATCGTTTAATAAAAGTCCTGATAAATCGCCCTAAAAAAGATCGTTGGATGTGTTGCTTTCGCCCCATTGGTATTTATAATTTTTTTTTGTCGTGTTACTTATAACGCTCTTTATTTGACATACAAACAGCGATTGAACCATAAATAGGTACGATTTTTAAAGGTCGTTGTAAAGTGTTCCTTAAGAACTAGCAGAAGCCTCGAAACGGAAGGAGGGTATCTGTTATATTCTCTTTCAATTGCTACTTCTGCTTTCTTCCGAAGAAAGTTTTATTTCCATTTTTAAGCACAAAATAGAAGATTCCAAAGAAAATGAAAAGATTCCTGCCACACTCCATATCCCAAACCTTAAAAGGTAGGAAATGCAGGGAAGGAAAAAGTCCGGCCTCCATCGAGAGCTGAGGTAACCACGGGACCGGTTCCGAATAAGGACTCAAAAACCAGCTAATAATTACGTCATAGAGTAAACATGCCGCCGATTGGTTTCCAATGTTCCACCAACCAACATAGCTAGCTTCAAGTGGTACAAATATTTCCAATTTAAAGGTGTTCCTGATCCCGTACACGACAAAAATAGGTAATGACAAAGTATTAAATCCCATATAAAGAGAGCATTACAATTAATACAATATAGTAAAATAATAAATAATATTTACTAAGCGACAAGTAAGCTTCACCCGAACATTTTACTACGCAATTGTCCCTTGTCACGTCGAGTAACAGCCCAACAAGCGTTCAGTGTCAACTTAGTAATTGGACAGCTAGGGAACGCTATTGTATGGTATTTGTCTGGCGTGTGGAGAAGTACTTGTCATTTGTCACAAAGCTAGCTTAGTCATGTCATTAAGTGTAAACTGGGCATCAGGTGTAGGGATCCGCCTGAACTGTAAAGTTATAGAATAAGTCCTTCGTAACCCCAAACAGTCCCATTCTAAGTCAGGTTCTCCAGGCTTGAGGGGATAGACGCCAAACGCAAGTCTTCATGCCTAAGCGGTTAACGGTTCTCCTCAGTTACTCAGTTCGTTCACTGCTACTGTCGTGGTCGTATCATTTGTCACAAAAATCAATCTTAATTTCTCATCAAATAATTGCATTGATTCATTCGCTATTTTTTGCTTTTTTACAAAACCTACTGATTTCTCCCATGTGTCAACACTCTTTTGCGTGGAAACCGTGCGATCCACGAAAACTTGTTCAGAGACATAAATTGTAGGTAATTTTATCCTCATTTTTTTACTAAAGAATTGCTTTTCGCGTAAATAACTTTGTTTGCCAGTTATAAGCTGAAAAGTACTACGAGACGTTATTTTTTTGATGATTTCTCATATTTGCTGAGCACATTTTTGTTGGACAACTTCAAATTCGCGTTCAGCTCCCCAACAGACATAAAGTAAGCCAATCAAAACCACTACATCAAAACTTTCCACTTGAAACCACCATTTCACTGGGCTATAACTAAATCATTCATGTGCCCCATGTGTCTGTATTGTTTGTTCTCTTAAAACAAATCTACATTATGAAAATTCGAAGCTAAAGAGAATTCAAAGTAATCTATAGGTTACCATCCTTTTCTAACCACGCTTTTGGCACGGAGTGTTAAGTGCTCGCGCCTTAACACTCACGGCCATCGGACCTCCTAAATAGAAACATGTCATAATACCTACATAAAGAGATACATGCAGTATCGAAAGCAGCTAAAGCTAATATTGAAGGCGAAATTTTATTTTTTTTACAACGAATTAACAATCTACAGGTCAATAGCGGGCCGCGGGGTTCCCTCGTGGTCTAGTGGCTGATGTCTTAGATTCATAAGCTGGAGATGATGGGTTCGATTCCCACCGGTGGATTTTCTCATCCCACGGCTCGTTGGGAAAATTCCTCGCTGCGCTCTGGATGACGGCGCTATTGGCTTAGTAGTCGAAAAAAAAAATAGCAGGCCGCCCTTTTATAATAGCACGTGGACGATCACACATTCAGGTACTGGCCAAGCCCGGCGTTGCTTAACGGTAACCGGTGTACTGAACGTGCTAGGTATTATGATATTAATAATTGAGTCATCTGTTGAATAAAATAATAACTGAGCAAAAATTGTTGCTTTTACCGTAGTCCTGCCTTCCTGAGGAATTCGCGGAGTTAAGGCAGCTCCCGTGAGATGGAAATATTGAACGTCATAAAAAAAAAAAAAAAAAAAAAAAAATACCACGAGTTATTCAGTCATGAAATATACGAGGGGGGGGCAGCACGGAAGTCAATACTAGCACGAGGGGAGGAGGACACCTATTTATAATTTAACGGGCAATCTGGGGTGGACTTATACGAGGGGACAGGTTTCAACAAATATATATACCGTATATATGGGAATTATTTTGCTTATATAAAACTGTCAAATAAACGACAGATTAACACTTTATACCTTCAATTTGGGCTTATTTGATTGCATCCAATCCTCCAGCAAATATACAATACAATTTTACAAATTATCTTTTTATGTATTGTATGAAAAACAGGTGTATCCTGAAAACAAATGCTGATAAAAAGGAAATTTAAAAGAATACACATTTTTATTTTGAAAATTTTAATATCTAAATTACTATTTGTGTGTGTATATATTTATATATATATATATATATATATATATATATATATATATGTATGCATGTATGTATATAAATACATGTACCGGGAAGCGGTTAGGTCAGCGGTGGAACACTCAAAACAAGGTTTGGATCATCCAGTGTCGTCGTTCGAGGATTGGATTTGGAGTCTCAGATCGTCCCTGTCACCCAGCATTTAATTAATTTAATAAGTAACTGCGAAGGGGAAAATCAGGCGGCCGGAGCATAGAACCATCTCCCTAAAGTCTCGTATGCCGTAGAATTAGATATCTCTACTGATAGATTTACATAACCAGGGAAAAATTTATATACACATATATAAATATGTGTATATAAATATGCGGCTGTTTTTGCCATATATATATATATATATATATATATATATATATATATATATATATATATATATATATATATATATATATATGGGGACGAGGTTAGCTCAGTGGTAGAGCACTGGACTAATAAGCTGGAGGCCTGAGTTCAAATCCCGAGCAAGCACTAAAGATTTTTTCTTCTAGTGTCTTCGTTCACTGGTTGAATTCGGCCTCCCTGACCGTCACTACGCCAACCCAGCCTTTAATTAATTTAATAATGGGTACCTTGGTTGGTGCTAATGGATCTAACAGTCGAAGCAGCCAAGGGGAAAATCAGGCGGCCGGAGCATAGTACTGACCACACTATCTCCCTAGTGCGCCGTATGGTCATGAATCTGCCCCTCAGGGCCCTCGTGGCCTGTTACGGGACTGATTTTTATATATATATATATATATATATATATATATATATATATATATATATATATCACAAAATAAATGGCCTTTTTGGTGGTTTACTGCAGAGAGGAAACTAATAAAAAATAATTATAATAGTTACGGCAGTTTCCAGAGTGTCTACGAGAGGACTTGCAAGCAACGTAGAACTGATAACCTTTTTATAGAACTTTTAATGTAGGTATCATTATTTTAATGCATTTAATTGATCATTCCATAGCTTTTATATTCTAAAATATTTTTGGTTTGGATGTACAAAAAATAATTTCTTTTCGCAGAACTGCCACTGAATAGGCTCGAAAACATGCAAGAAACATAATAATAATAATAATAATAATAATATATATATATATATTTTTTTTTTCTTTTTTATTGATGTTTTCCGGTAGTGGGGTTGCTTTTGTTATACCCTCTGGGATATATATATATATAAACATACACTGATACACATACGTGTTCTTCTGTCAAGGATAATGATTCGGTGGAATTTGGAACAAAGATACTTTGTCTACAAAAAAGGTAGAATCAATTTGTTCAAATCTTAACGTCCTCTTAGACTTTTCAGTAGATATACATAAAGTAATAATTACTATAAAATAAAAATTAAATCATCTATTATTAAGAATTAAAGTAGATTTTATGATGAAATATACTTAAAAAATACACTATTAATTGAATAAATAGACATTTTATGAATCAATAAAGTTTTATACCCTTTATCATTTCATCAATAATTCTTGTAACATTATAAGAAAGTTATTAAAGCACCTTGTCCTGAACAAATTAAATTTAGTTATTAAATATAACGGAAAAACTATTAATATTTTGAAAAGCATACATATACATGTTACGCCATATTAAGGTAATCTGCTTTGCGCCAATAAAGCAGGAGATTAAGCCATTTTTATCTGAAGGTCAAGATGAGGGATTTTATACGGCTGTAATGTAACGCTATTTCAAGGAAGTTATGTTCTCATGAAACCAACGGTATGTAGATTTATTGCCAGGGAATTACGGGCCAATTCTCTGCACGAATCGTGTTTTCAAAGCTTTACAAATTACTGTTCATAGTTACTGTTTTTCCTCAGGAGTTTATAAAACATCTGTTGTATTTGTATAAATATGCCTGATGTAAATATCGTCAACAGGAAGATAACGAAAATTCGAAATACGTATCGAGGTAATAACGCATTATTATCTTTATTAAATTAAAAATAGAATAATAAATGATACGTCACAGGAAAGAGCAACTCAAACAGCTCAGAGGTGCAGAAAAGGCTACAGCCTCGTAATCTTAACCGATTTTTTTTTTTAAAAAATGGAAGCTAATAAATTTTTAAAAAGTCCGTCACGCAGGAGCTGCATAACTAAGCACTTTCCTCAGAATTTGGGCAGTATTATGCTTTCCAGAATAATTTGCTTAAAATATCCTATAAAAATAAAATAAAAACATGAATTTTTAATTTTGTAATGAGTAAGTGTTCAATTATTAATTTTGTAATTAATTTGATTCCTGAGTTATGTTTACATATGGCACCTACTACACTACTTCATTAATACAAAAAACTTCATATTTTCGCCTTTTGATCTGACGCAGGAACAGGATACAGTCTCTTCAGTGGTAGAAAGCGCTCCTTGCGGCGGCCTTGCGAACCTACGCCTGGCGGGCTATTCTATTGAAATATATTACAAAGTAAACCCCCTTTCCCGATAGACCGATTTAGATCATTTTTACAAAACGTCTTTCTCATGAGTTACCCACGACGTATACCGCGTTTCGTTACAATACAGCAGAAATTACGACCGGTATGAGTATATTTGTAATTTGTGTCCGGAGTAAACCCCCCTCCTAATGAACCGATTATGTTTATTTTTACAACACTGTAGATTATTACTACGAATACCGAGTTTCGTCAAAATATAACAAAAATCACGGCTGGTAGTGGCGAATTGTTATTGTGGGTCCGGAGTAATCCCCCCCCTCCTAATGAACCGATTTAGTTTATTTTTACAACTCACTTTACTCTCTATATTACCTATGAATACCAAGTTTCGTTGAAATATAACAAATATTACAGCTGGCATGGTCAAATTAGTGTTTTGGGTTCGGGGTAAACCCCCCCTTCCGGTGGACCGATTTTGGTGGTTAACGAACTCGGTCAATCGCTTGCTAATTGAATGCTATATACCAAGTTTTGTGAAGAAAAAACAAAAACTCTGGCCGCTATCGTGTTAACAGACACACACACACACACACACACACACACACACACATATATATATATATATATATATATATATATATATATATAAATTTTAACGGGGGTCATTTTCGGTGTCTACTAGGTAGGAGCGATAAAGATTTGAAGAAATTTTTCAAAAATTCCGTCATGAGAGCAACCTAGTCTAGTCAGATTTTCTTTTTTTTTGTTTCCTTGCTTATTAAATTGCGTGCAAAGAAGTTAAATTCACGAAGTTTTACCATTTATATGATTCGCATCATATGCCAGGATAACTACAAAAGATTCTGATTCATGGAAAAATGATTATAGAGTCATTTTTAATTCCAATAGAAGACTTATCTGAAGAAGCCCCTGAAGAGACACTTAATCAAGACTTTAAACATTTTAGAGACTTTTTTTTTAAACAATTTTGGGATCGAAGACATTGTAAATAAATTTTTAAGCAGTTCATATCCTTCTATAAGTAGTCTTCGTAATGAATGAATGCGCATTCCAACTCCGATAGAATTAATAACATTTCAATGACAATTTTGCGGGGGTCAATATGGGGGTTATTTTTGCCGATCTAGCATTGAAGAATCATTTGGCCAACGGATGGCCATTATTTTTGTGAAACCCTGTAAAGAGAAACCCTCTATTTTTTTAAAATAGATATTAAATATTTTGTGAATATGTTTTCAGATTCCAGATATATGTATATGGCTGACACCCGACTCAAACCTTTCTTCCTTATGATTAGTTTTATGCAGCTATATTTCCATGTTGCCAAATGGAGTATAAAAGCAATCCTACCGAAATCCTTCAACTTAATTATATCACTCGGACAATCCATCTCTCAATTCAATGTTCATTAATTCACCAAAAATCCCTAATCCGCTATCTAACCGGAAGAAGAGCAGACAGAACCATTCACCAAACCTAGGGCTATTCCAGGAGTGTTTACAGGAGCCCACATACCTAGGAGCCTATAGGCCAAGCATCTGTCTTCCTGTGTTTTCAAACATTATACACACACTATCCAATGTAAGCTCGATTAACAAGTACGCAATTTCCAATAATTAATAACAAAATTAATTATTGGAATTAATAATTCTGATACGTGATATATTTAATGAGTATGTAAAAATGAATAAAATTTTCTATTGTCCATGATATGTTGGAGCAAAATGCTTTTTCTTTTACACCAAACGTTTTAGAAAATACTGTCGTGTTTAACGGCATATCAACTATTGGGCTTTTAACGCCAGGCCATCAACAGTTTGCCACCCTTTTATAATGCCAACAGCACGTAGTCGGTCACTCATTCAGGTACTGGCCAAGCCGACGTTGCTGAACTTCGGTGATCTAAGAAAGTTGTTCTTATTATTAATCACATATAATTGTATTTTGCATGGTTCGGTTGGGTGACAATTTGGAATGAAACGTTCGGAATCGGGATTATGTGAGCTCTTCTACAAAGGGAATATTTTGGTATATATTGGCTATTCAACGAAAGACTTAGCATTGGAATGCTTGCATTCGTCTGAGTGTTTCTATTTAATTCTTAAGGTCAAATTATTATAAGAAAAATCTTTGGTCCCCTATGCATACAAGAAGAATGGAGGATAAGGACAAATCAGGAGCTGGATGAACTGATGAAAGACGAGGATATAGAATACTTTGTTAGGGCTAGAAGAATTAGGTGGCTAGGACACGTTGCTGATGATACAGCCACGAAAAGATATTCAGGGAGGAATTTTCCGGAAAGAGAAAAACAGGAAGAACAAGGAAAGGTTGCAAAAGTTAAGTAGAAGAGGATTTCAAGCTGTACATTGGAGGGTAAAGATGAAGGAAAAGAAAGATTGGAGGAAGTTCTTGAAGGAGGCTAAGGGCCGCCAAGGTAAATCCAAATAGGTCTGATTATAGTTTTGTAAATCGTGAGTTTGTTGTGTGCCGTAAGCTTTGAAGAAGGTCCAAGTAGTCGTCGTAAGGGTCCAAATCTCCTGTTTAGTTCTTGTTCCATGTGAGTCTGCTGTCTAGTTGAAATCTCAGGTAACGAACCTCATTAGATACAGGAAGTTGACTTGTGAAAATGAATGCAGGAAGGGAGGCATTCTTTTTAAGAGTGAATGTTACATTTCAAAAATTTTTTGGGTGCACTTTTGTTCCATAGAAGTAAATAAATTAAAAGCTTCAATTATAAGTTCCCCAATGACAGCCTTACTTAGCTTTATATCAAAACATTCTCAGATGATGCAGTGTCTACAAGTCGGACTTTTATGAATAACGGAACCCGAAATATTCCTACGGAGTTGAAGATGAGGCAAAACACGAGATATTCGGAGGTAAAGCGTGTCTGTCCCTAGTAAATGAAGTAAGTCACGCGAGGTTCCGCAGCTGTTGTATGGTTTCTTCCGTCAATAGAAGGTTGTATTTACCTTCCATTCATACAGAATCCCTTATTACAGTCGGAATGAGTGTACAGTCTTCTTACTGTCGAAATCTCGTTTAATTCGTTCACTCGCTCTGCAGCACTGTTGTTTTTAATTATATCAACCTTAAAGAAGCTACTGAAAGTAAAGATTTCTTAAGACCTTATAACACATTATAACAATACCAACTAATTAATTTCACTCGACTCCGGATTATGGCAAACGGTCGAAATTATTACCAAATCTTGGACCAAAAACTTTCCCCAATCGGAATACTGAAAAATAACCTGGCAGTCATCTTGTAAATACAGAACATGTCGTCTGGTATACGGTAAATTAGATTTTTGAATTTTTGCTTGGATTTTATGTTATTTTAACAGTTTTGACTCCTTTGATGCAATTTTTTCTATAATTTCTAATGCAGGAGATCAGATATTTCGTAACTAAAACTTGTGAAATTAGGAAACTCTCTTAATAGGGGAAGGTGAGCCCCGCTGGTGCTTGGGAAGTTCTTATAATAATCCGCCCACAGCAGCACCGATTTTCGGCAAGACTCGAAGAAAACATAGCAAAGCCAACATTTTGGGTTCATAGGCTTTTAAATAAACATTATATACATACTTTGTCGCCAAATGAAACCACATTCGAAGCACCTGGAATCATAAAGAGTTTTGGATAAAACTGGGAGACATTAGGTTTTCTAAAAACAAGGAAGGTACTCGTACTTGACAACTCCAAATGTAAACATTTAGCCAAACTAAATTATATACATTTTTGTTTTGTTTGAGAAAGTTTATTTATTTGTTTATTTAGACGAATGTCCTTAAAGCTATGTCAGAGCCGAAGGTCTTCACCGCAAGGTATGACAACAGTATATTTAATGATGGACCCAATCCTCTTGGCTATGCACACTTTTAAAGTAAAAAAAAAAAAAAAAAAAAAAAAAAATGTCCAAAACCTTATTCGTCAGTTATATAATATGTATTGGTTCTTTTCCGAACGTAAACCAACGCTTGGGTTAAGAAACGTCAACGTTCCTCATTGGCACTTCCAGATAACATTATCGGGTCTAGGGGCGTGCTATAGGAGGGAGGGGACACGTTAAACCTCTCTCAAATATTGATCTAAATCCGGCTGTTCTCAGAAGAGAGTTGTTTTGAATAAACACTGTTTATATACTATTGACTGGGTCAATAGGTGACAATACGTGGGGCCACACAGGTCAACTATACAAGACTGTTTACAAACAAGAAAGCAAAGTCCTGCTTTGACCTCTCTTGATTAAATTGTCGTCCCCTCCCAAAGAAAAAATCGACGACACGTGTCCAGGAGGGACGTAAGCAGAAAATGCACTTTCACAAATAAATCAGTACCTAAAGACAAGGAGGAGCTTTAAGTAAACAGAATGCCGACGCTGGCACATGCACAGGCACCTGAAAGGGGAGCCAGAGACTCCAAGAGCGGTTGCCAAGGAAACACGCGGGAGAAAGATCGATGTGGCGCCCTTTAACCTCCGGACTACACCACCATTCCCCGACACCGCAACCAGATGAGCACCCGTCTAGGGCCCTTTATTTATAAGGGAGCGGAGCATGTAAACAACCAATAATAAGGCTTATTGTGATTAGTTAAGGTAATAAAAAGTCACTGAATGGTTGGGATTTGGCTAACAGAAAACGTCAGATTTTCAGAAAAATCTACATTTCTAACGTTTCGGCATGCACCTTGGCAGCCTTCTTCAGCAATGAATGCTTAGTTGGAGGAAGACCTCAGTAAAGTGACAATGCGGCCTTTTGAAGTTGATAGACAAAATCTAGATAGAACACGAAGAACTGAAATTATTATATATTATTTTATTATTATTTTTTTTTATTCTTATATTGTTCTAAGTTTTTTATTATATATTCCTTTATTTTTACTTTGTGAGGCAACTGAGCAATGGCTTTTGTAGTTTGAACTAAATGTAGGCAAATATTATTATTATTTATTGGTTTTAAGAGCTCGCATTTAGCGACTAGCTCTTTTCTAATGTTGGCAGAAGAAACTACTTTCGTCATCGTGAGGAAGAAAGAAATTCAAAACGTTAAGAGTTTTGTGGAAATTCAGATGACTCTTTTGTTTAACTTTGACACTCTTGTGTTAAATGTTTCCGCATTAACTACTCTCCTCCTTAAAGTTAAGAACTGTGTCCAATACTACACTTCGCGTAGGCAAATAAAACAATTATTAATAGCAATTTAATCAGAATGTACACAGATAATTACTTATTACAGAATTATAAAGATAAACCATCCAAAGGTATGGCGTTGATAACCTTAATGATTGATGAAAAAAATAAAAAGTAACCATGGTGAAAATTCCAAAATTTTAACCTATCCAATTGTCCTAAGTGTTTTATTCATAAGTGATTCCTTCAAAAATATGCATTCTTTGTCTATATAATCCTATTAGAGAACAAAAGAGACTTTTTTGGGGGGGGAGAATAATAAAAAATCAATCTTTTTGAGTCTTAATAGTATCCGAAATGCCTAGCTAAATTTCTCAACATTGTGAACTTATTGCAGTTAACAATTTAATTGTAAAATTGTTCATTTGTTCGCGACTTATATTAGAGTTTGTTTTGAGTTTATAGTGCAATTATTAGTATTTTAGAAAAAGAGTATCCACGTGGTCTAGAGGCTAACGCCTTTAATTCTCATGCGGGAGATAGGGGATCCAGACCCACCTGCAGCAGGGGGTTTTTTTTTTGAGGGTTTCATGGCCCGTTGAGGAAATTCCCAGCTGCACCATGGATGACACCGCAAATTGCCCAGATGTCGGTGGGCGGTGAAAAATAAAAATATAATAATGGAAAAAATATTTCAATATTTTGAGAATTCATTTTCCTAAACTGTCTTGGTAAAATTATCGAATTTGAGGTATTTTAGATTAAAATACTAATTAAGTAAAGAATATTAAAATATTTATAAAATTATTTGTAAAGATGTAGACTGAAATGAGTCTTACTGCGACAAAGAATATTTATTTATAACAATGAAGTCATTTATAAAAGCTAAAATATCAACCTAAATGTATAAGGACATTCAAAAAAGAAAGAAATGAAACCCGCGATGAACATAATTAAGGCACTAATAAATGATTTATAATAACAAGTTTTAATAATTAACCTAATTAATGAAGGGAGCTCTTGGTGCCCTCCTTGGGTACTTGTCTTTACAGGACTTCCCAAGGGGAGCTGTGTGGAAGAAAAATATTTTTTTGGATCGAAACTTACTATTATAACGAGAATTATTATTACTGAATGTATTTCTGACAAATAAATTTTTTCCCCGATATGAAAAATATTTATAGGACAGCATTCTAGGGTTAAAACATAACTTGTATTTGATACAAAGATATAAACTAGTAAAATAAAATAAATATTTATTAAGTATAATAATAATAATACTTGAATGAGGCCTAT